>JAQFVV010000062.1:5299998-5507659 GCA_028023455.1 Epiperipatus broadwayi
ACAAAAATTATACATGTCTCACTGCGATCAATTTTTTGAATATTCAACTTGTATTAAGTTTAATAAATCGGTCCGTTTATCAAGTCTCATTTTTCCTATGGTCATGTCAGTTGGTCTTCTGTATATATATATCTGTCTCTACAGTTTATCTTACTGTTTCCCTGGATCAGGTGGTACATATTGTTTTAACTGTCTGGCATTGTAATGGTCATAGTCCTGGTCTTTCCTGGTTGGCGTCAAGTTCCCATAGTCTATTGCAGTCAAAAAGTCTATGGTCTTTTCTATTGACATAGGGCACATCCCAAGCATGACTCTTTGGATCCATGGGGGTAAATGATGTCTAATCGTCCGGATGATGTGTTGGTCCTCATATTTGAAGGCTGTGAGGGATTTGAATGTGGTCACTTGCTGGATGAAGTAAGCTGCGTATCCCTGTCTGTAGTTTTCTTGATACTTCTGTGTGTTCAGTCTATGCAAGATTCCCTCCTGCCTTTCCTGACTCCAATATTTTTTTAAGATGGCATTTTCATATCCTTGGATCGTGGTAGGTGGTTTTTTTAATAGCTTCCACCATGCCTTGGCAGCTTCTCTTAAGTAGTGGCTCGCTATGATAACCTTTTCTTTTTCTGCTACAGTGTATAGGCAAAAAAAATCCTTAATGCTGTCTATGTGATCTATTGGATTTTCTCCTGGACTTCCCCTAAAAATTTGAACTTCCACAGAAGATATAATGGATGGTCTCGGTAGATTTCTTGGACTCATTTCGGGGTTTGTCTTCCATGTAGTCTGAACATCTTCCTTTTCCCTCTCTGTATTTGGATCAGCTTCTTCCACTGTTTCGTGACTGACCTCATCTTCACTGTCATCTTCTTTGCTGTCCACAACTTCTTTTGGTGTGGTCTGATCATCATTTTTTTTGGAGCTTTGTAAGTGCCTATTGCTTGAGGATGCTTTGGAATTTCTGGGTTGGTTTGGATGCCTCGTGCTTCCTCAAGCCTTAAAATTCTTTCCATCATCATCATCATTATTTTTCGATCTTCTCTCATTTCTTCGAGGATCATATGAAAACTCTCTCGATCATCTTGAGCCGTCTTTCTGCTTTGATGGTTGCGCTTTTTTTTTACTGATATGATTCTTAAAAGTGATCTCTCGTTCACTGGGGGTGGTTGAAGGCACATCACTATCATCAGTCAATCCTTGATCTAATTGTTCTTCCATCTTTGCAAGTGAATCAATATAATAAACAACGTGAATTAACTTATAGTACTCTCTGTATGCTTAAAAAATATTTTTTCTTCAGTAATTTTAACTAGGTATCTGACTACAGGTCCATTGTCCCAATCTTCATTAGCTGCTGCATATTATTTCCCCAATCTATGTAATCTGCTTTTTTTTTTTTTTAGTTTACCTACGTTTTGTTGATTAGCTCTTTATATTAACTCTTTGAGTGAGACATGTATTCAAAAATATCAAAGATAAGAAAAAACATTATTCACTTTCCCTTTGTTCAACTGTTCTGTTCTCCCATGTCTGAAAAAAAAACTATACAGTGATATACAAATATTATGTATTAGCAGGTAGAACAAATAATTCTGTATTGAACACACTTGGTTTTTATTATGGCGATTGACCCACTACTGTGCTGACAATCAAATTTGCTGACAAATTTATTTATATGGGCGCCAGTGAGCAAAATGAAATCAATAGGGCATGTGATATAACCCATTGACCCCCAAACCACATATGATTGACTTAATTTTTGATAAAACAATTGAATTGATGATGAATATTTATTAATGAATAACAGATAACGCGTTCCTGACCTGAGTTTAAATATAGGAGTTTAAATATTACTAAGCATGAGGCTTCACACACACAAAGAAATGTCAAAATTAATATTACAAGAACTTTTATTGGTGATATTATTCTAAATCTTGCTAGCATGAAAGCGTGCAAACCATTTAAGCATTTTGCCAACTGCATCTGGCTGCTTGGTGTACACAAAGGGTCTTCACCTGCTTTGAGGTTACTCTAGAAATTATTGTCATTAAAGCGTAATGTCACACTGCATCGGACCGCTTGACAGATAATTCCCAGTTTGAAGGTCTTCGCCTACTTTGAGGCTACTAAAAATACAGAGCGAACATTAAATATATGTGCTAGCAAGCAATACTGTAAAATTAAGACTTTTAACATGATATCACAACGGATATCTTATATTATAAAACTAAGATACTAATTAATTTTGACATAGAAAAACATTTCATTTATGACATAGACAAATTATTTCACTTATTTTACTCCTATGCTTTGATCTGCTCTTACTACTTTGCTAACGATATTTTCTTACTGTCATGAACGCGTATAAACAAACGTATAATATATATATATATATGGATATATAGTACACGTATAACTAATTACACATATACTTAAATAATTATTCTAACAGTCTTTTGCATTTAAAAAAAAATCTTGAATACATTTAACTATAAAGAAGAGAATTAGAAAGTGATATTTTAATTTATTAAATCATTTCAGTTATGCATTATAAATCGCATAACTTTTTCAAATATATAAAACATTCTACAAAAATATCACTTTAAACATTTAATTTATTGAGATCTGAGTAACTAAAACAAAATTACTATCTCCAGGGCATGTGTGGGGTTTATTAAGTCGAGCCACAACGATTGGGCAGCCAAAAACATAACCATGTACCGGTCGAAACCCACCACCACCGCACGTCAAATCGGATTCAAACTCAGCTGAACCAAAACTGAATTCAAACCCAACTCAACAGCTCAGATAGCAGAAATCGACGGCACAGTGCTATGCGCCAAGAACTAGCTCAACGGTTGGTGAGGACTAGAGACTCCTGAGTAACACTAATATCTAAGAATTTATATACTTTGAATAATTTTATAAATTGAATCATATGTATGTTCGGGTTGCCAACACAGACAGCGAGTATTAACATTTAAATAATTATAAAAGAATGATGAACTGAGAAACCAAGTATGTTAGAAAATATTTAATAAGAATAATTTGTTTCGTTTCCATAAAACATAGAATGCATTAATTACCTCTAGTCTTTAAGAGAATTTACAAATATAATAAGAGTGGCGGTCCTTATCATATGCCAACAATTATTACACAACATAGAATTCTATGTCTATGCCCCCAACGAGAAATATAAAGGCGGATAAAGGTATTCATTAAGAACGGAAATGATTGTTCTAATTTTATTACGGTGGAATGTGAGATTTATTTTCACGTTCGGAAATCTATTCATGAAGAGCAAAACGTATTTTAGGGCATAACGTTAAAATTGATTTGAAACTTATTGAATTAATAATATATTTGAGAATTTGTTCGACTTTAATTTAAATCACTTCATCACGAATTACGAGCATGGAGCGGGTTTTACCGGAACAGAGATGCAACGGTACTGGCGGCTTACGAGGCAGAGAGTAAAATTGAAATATGATCGCTAGTCGATGATTGAAGTCCTATGGCGGCTTGCATCTAACAAGTCTTACGCCCTTTGACTAATGAATACGAAAGGAGGTACTTTCTTCCTTGAGAAATTTAAATAAGAGAATATGATCACCGACCAGCCTAACGGAGCGGAAGATTGCCCTGCGTCAGCAACGTTCGATGATGATGACTTGATGGTCATCGTTGAAAAATAAAACCCAGTAGAATGCTCGACGTGATAACTTGATCAATTAATTAAAGTCAAACGAGCTTTTAACAAACTATTTGAAAGTATTTGTAAGTTATATTAATTATGCCCTAATCATCGTGCTCTTACTGAATCTTAATACAAATAACAAAAGTTGAATTAGAATCTATTTAACCCTTTATCGGCCCTTTTGCAATAAAACATTTAACATTATATTTGAGTTAATAAATATTAGTGGAACGAGAAAATAATATTTTAACATTTTGTGAATATATAAACCTTTGTGTATTAGATAGGAGCTGGGGACATAGGTAAAAAACGGAGCTAATAATTGATTATTAGCCAATTATAAAAATAGTAAACATGTAATATTTCTTTCGACTCGATGATTGATAGAACTTATAAATTTAGTTCTAATGGGCGAGAATTACTATTTAAAATTAATATATTATTTGCGTGAGGCAAATAGAACAAAGGAGCTCATCGAGTCGAGAGATTATTGGCATATAATTTTAAATAAACGAACATTAATAAAGCACACAAATATATATATTAACTGAACCGCCAAGTAAGAAGAGAAAAGTTTAAAGACTAGAGATTAAAGAATTAAGATATAGATTTACAATAGCGTAAATAAAAGGTGTTAGAAAGATTTTTACATTAGAGAATAAAGAGCTCTTAAAAAGGAGTGTAAAATAAAGTTCGAACTGGCCAGAGAGTTTAGAGTTCATGAGAAATATATTACCCTTCCGTGCTAGGTTCTTAAGTTACACATCCAAGTCGGTGAAACGTAGGCACCATTTGGTTGATTATTGGAACAGCATTTTTAGTAGCTTTTCATGATGTTAGCAGTCTGATCGGTCCGGAAAAGATTCAGCAGCCCCATTGAAGATTTCTCGGGACTTTAGGAACCGTAGCCAGATTCCTGATGTTTTAGCCCTCTATCATGATGAAATACAATTTATACGCACAGAGTTCACTGCACTACTCGACAACAAAAGCTAGCCTTTTTTCCTGACTTTTCAGGGCTATATATACTGTTCACTGATGCCTCCGGCTAGCGCTCATTTTATTATCAATGTGTTTTTTTATAATTAGTTGTTTTCAAATACATTCCCTCGATAAGGCTTTCAAACTAATTAGCTTGAATTCCTTCTCTAATTGAAAATGAATTCTTAAAATCTGAAAATGATTTAATTAGAAAAATGAATCCTTATCTTTTTCCAATTCATAAAGCTTTACTATTGTTTTTAAGAATTTTAAAGCTTATCGAAGGAATGTAGCTTTTAATCACCGAAACTTTACAAATTATTTAAAGGTGAAAAAAAAACAAGTATTCCCGACGCAATGAAACTTTCGAACAATTATATATATTTAATATTTACAAATATATATACGCACAATCCACGCAATTTAATATATATAAATTCATGAATATTTTATCATGAATTTATTTAGAGAATTGATCAATTTTAAACTAAACTAATTAATTTTGCTACGCATTTGAAATAAGTTATTCATTATGGAAATTAGCGTGGATTGAACGTATAAAGCCCCATTGCATCGGAAATTTAAGGTTAGTATTAGGGTAAATAACATTAATAATATTACAAATCGATGTCTGCATTTTTTCAAAATAATATATGTAAATTTATAAATAAATATTAGTAAATACAGTACTTAAAAGTTTATAAAAAATATATCTATAAAGATCACTTAGGAGCACTTTCAACTATACTTGTAGTTTTTGTCAACTAATACTTTGAAAGATCAACTTTCCTATAATTCCATGATGTCAACTTTCCCATAATTCTGTGATCTTAACATTTGATGCCTGCCTATTGATTAAATCTTGCTTGTATTTATATATTAACATAGCTTCCTTATTTTTTCTTATTATTATTTCGTTCAGTTTCCAATATGTTTATGCTACTATAATTAAAATCAAAACCATATATACATGATTTATTATGGTCATAAAAAAATGGAAGCTGATAAATTATCATTATTTTTATAATTTTGTTTTGTATTTTGAACCCTTTTTATGACCATAATAAATCATGTATATGTGGTTTTGATTTTAATTATAGTAATGTAAAAATATTGGAAACTGAAAGAAATAATAATAAAAGAAAAATTAAAAATGCTATGTTAATATATAAATACAAGCAAGATTTAATCAATAGGCAAGCAGAAAACATTAAGGTCATGGAATTATTGGAAAGTTGACATCATGGAATTATGGGAAAGTTGACCTTTCAAAGTATTAGTTGACAAAAACTACAAGTATAGTTGAAAGTGCTCCTAAGTGTCATTTATAGATATATATTTTTTTATAAACTTTTAAGTACTGTATTTTCTAATATTTATTTATAAATTTACATATATATATATATATTAACTAGGAGGGCCACATAAAGACTAAAATGAAAACAAAACAAAAACTCTATTATTGTTGTTGTTATTTAAAAGATTTATTTAACATATAGTTAATAAAGAGTTATAATGTGTATTGCCTATGGCTAAATAACCTGGTCAATATATAATGTGTGTGTGCATACAATAATAAATAAATAATTAAATAAAATTTCACACATCAATATTAAAATATTTTTATACAAAATTAAATTGTTGTTAATTAGTGTTTATAATAAATAATATAAAAATATGCTTATTATTCTGAAGTATTAATAAGAATTATTATTGTTATTACAATTTGCAATAATATTAATCTTTATATTTTTATTTATATAAATGAGTTAATTTAAAAGAACACTAAACAGAACATGAAAAAATCAATAATAAGTTTTTTGAAATGATTGCCTGATTGGTAAAATAGGACAATTTTCGAATAAAATGGAGAGAGAAAGCAGACATTGAACCCATTGTCCCATATTTTCAAATCTCTTGATTTAAAAACTGAACTATGGAGTAATAATACAGTTTAAATCAAAGACATGGATTTCTAAGACAATAAGATAAAGTAAGGGTTTATTCCTTCATTTGCTATTATATTTTCCCAAGAACTCGAAAGGAAAACATAACATGAAAAACATAGTATAAAATTATAGTACGGATTAAGTGAATTGTGTAATACAAATCTCTCTTCAAAATTAATCGATATCTCATAATTTTTTATATTTGTCGATCAATTAGAAAGCAAAATGGATATTAAAAAAATATTGTTCAATAACAAAATCGAATATTCCATTCAATTATCATATGCCAGCTTTGATATGGATTATTCAGTTGGGCCAAAAAAACAAGCAAGGACAATTATTATTCAATATCACATCATTCAGGTTAAATAAATAATAATTGGTAATATTATTTTATGTTTACTTTATAATGGAAAAAAATATATAATTTCTCAAAGTGTTCTATATAAATTACAATATCAATAATACCTTTACTTAACAAATATTATTTTAAAAAATGTGGATTAATTAATGTTTGATATATAAATATGTGAACCCATTATAAAGTGGAGGTATCTATATATTTTTTTAATCAATTTTTTATTCTTATTCACATGATAAACACTTAAAATATTTAATAAACGACTATGATTATAGGTAACTTTTTCTATACGTTAAAATCTTTTTCCACGAAGCAAAAGCAGATATTATATCTTTATCACATATGTTAGAATTAAATATTGTTAATACTTAATGAGATATACTTCTACTCCATTTATTGATTTTAATATCCAAATAAAAATAATTCAAATCGTCAATGATAAATAAATATGTTTGATTATTGCAATTATTATTGTATAAAAATAAAATCTAATGAAGGGGTTTGAAATAGTATTATTTTACAATATTACATAATTTTGCATTTTAACAAAAGTGAAGGATACTTTTCAAGGTTGTAAAATGTAGTATTAAAATTAGAGAAGGATTGTATAATTATTAATTTGTTATTTTTATCATTATTTATTTAGTATTTTAATTATCATTTATATTGTATATTTTTATAATAAAATTAGAATTATTACCAATTGCCATAGTGTCCTTGATTTTTTAATTTTATTTATGACTTTCCTTTACTTTGAAGTTAATGCAAAATCTGTCGTGATGGATGTTGCATTGGGTTTCTTGCAACTATTCATTGTGTTACTCTTATAATAAAATTATGATATAAAACTTAAAACATTCATATCATATTACATGAACATTGACTTCTGGCTGTAGGGTCATTGCAACTGGATAAAGATGTGGCATCCATATTATTGTAAATGAAATATCTAGCTTGCATGATACTCATCCTAAGTGTTTGCAGATTAGAATATGTACACTCTTAATATCATGCCATCTAGGTCTGCTTAGTGGCTAATAAGAACAGAACTGTTCGATAGGATGCATAAACAGCATATTTCTTTGCTTTTGCATGAAATCAGTGACATCAAGCATTATGTGGGGGCTAATTGATTAGTACCATTAATTATTATAGTAGCAAAAAAGTCTTAATTTGTTTAATATAATGATATGTATTTTTGAATTAAAGAAATATTGAATAAATAGTATTCAAATTAATTTATTGTATTTTTTTATATTTCCTACAATTACAAAATCTTATAATTTTTTAATTTGTAAATCATATATAAAATAAGTATTATGAAAATAATAGTGCAATAACTAAACAGAAATATATTTTATATATATTTAAAAACACCTAACAAAATGACTATCATTATTGAAAAAAAAAGTATTTATATAAAAAGTTTTATACAAAAAAGAGAGAGAAAAAAAATCTTATTTGCAGTGTTTTCTGAAGAGTTGTAATGATTGTATTTTAATTGTAATTATATATTGAACTATTTCTATCACCTAATATTGAGTATTGAATGTCATTAGAAGAATTTAACTTTATTTAAATTTTTATAGTACATTCAACTTTTAGTAATAGCATACATATTAGTATATGCATGATGTTTTGAGAGGTATTATTCTTTCTTCTTCAGGTGTTGCTAGCCTGACCAGGAACAATATTAGCATGGGAATCAAACATAACCCTTTACAGTTTTGAATATTGAATTTTTAAAACAACACTTTAGTCAAATGAGTCATACTACTGAAGGCAACAGTCAATAGAAATTTCATATATTTATCTATGAGGTTCCATCTGATTTCTCACTTTTTCCTAAGGGCAAAGTTGATTAGTGGTTTTCATACATTATGTATTATCACACTAGATTGACTTATGGGGTTATTCACAATTGTTATGTGAGCAGCTTCTTTGAATTTTGTTTTTGTACATTTTCCTCTTCATCCAATATTTGTGTATTTTCCCAATTAACCACACACATAATGTACTACCTTAGATATATCTGTTTTCTCTCTTTTAATCATTAATTTGTGCTCTTGCAATCACCTTGCCAAAATTTGACAAGATTTCTTTTCAAAGTTCTTAGTCCTTTGCCAGGGATTCTAGACACTTTGTAGAATTAAACAAAAACATGACAATTGAAAGAACTGACATGCTTGTAAGCTTTGATATGGAAAGTTTGTTCACAAATGTACTTCACAAAATTCTTCCAAAAAAATCAAGGAATGCTATAGACTCCCCACTGTCACCTCTGATTAGCAATATTTATATGGAGGAACTTTAAAACTACAACCATAAATACTACTCCATATCCACCTAAAGTTTGGTTTTGCTACATTGATGATACCTTTTTTATATGGCCACAGTGAAGCACTTCTATACATTTTCTGGAAACACATCAGCAACATATCCTTTCAATTAATTTCACAATGGAATCAGAACAAGAATACAAATTGGCATTTTTAGATGTTCTTGTGACAAAAATACATCATGGCAGAATCAAAATTACAGTTTAGAGAAAACTCTCACATACAGGCAGCATATCCCTTCAATCAAATTCACAATGTAATCAGAACAAGAATACAAATTGACATTCTTAGATGTTCTTGTGACAAGAATCCATCATGGCAAAATCAAAACTATAGTTTAGAGAAAACTCTCACATACAGGCAACATATCCCTTCAATCAAATTCACAATGGAATCAGAACAAGAATACAATTTAGCATTTTTAGATGTTTTTGTGACAAGAATCCATCATGGCAAAATCAAAACTACAGTTTAGATAAAACTCTCACATACAGGAAAATATTTAGCATATATTTACAATCACACCAGAAACACAAAACATGGATTTATACTATCACTATGGAACAGAGCAAAAGATGTTTGTTCAGAAACCAGAGATTTGGAAAAAGGAAAAATCCATATAGAACTAACTGTTATGAAAAATTACTATCCATCAGCAGTTATTAGGAAAACCTTAAATGGATGACAAAAATAACCATCAAAAGAAAGAACAATTATTTGTACTGTAGTATATCCATATATACCACAATATCAGACAAATTAAGAAAAATCTGCAATCAGTATAACATTAGAACAGCTTTTCAGAGCCATACCATAGTATGAGGAATTTTAACATCTACAAAGCCTAAACTTAAATGCTGAAAAATAAAAACTGTATCTCTGAAATATCATGTGAATGTGGAATAAAGTATATTGATGAGACTAGTCATCCCAGTGAAAAACAATTGCAAGAACACAAACTGATGATTAGAGGATAGAAACAAATGTGACTAAGGTAGCAGATCATGTAGGTTCCAATGAACATATGTTCAATTCAGAAAATACAAAAATATTAGTTAGAGAGGAAAAGATACAAAAAAGAAAATTCAAAGAAACTGCTCACATGATAATGGTGAATAAACCCATAAGTTAACATAGTGTGACTATACATGAATAGAAACTACTAATCAACTTTGTCTTGAGGGGAAAATGGAGAAATGAGGAAAGAATCTCATAGATAAGTAAATGAAATTCCAACTGACTGTTGCCTTTGGCAGGATAGATCAGTTGGTTAGAGCATTACTTTAAAAATTTAATATTCAAGAATCTAAGGGTATAGGTTTTATTCACATGTTACTGTTTCTGGTCAGGCCAGCAACACCTGAAGAGAAAAGGAGAATAATATTTCTTAAAACATTGTGAAAATACTAATCTATGTGTTATTACTAACACTTGAATGTACTGTGAAATTTTAAATAAAGTTAAATTTTTCTAATGACTTTCAATAAATAGATGATGGAAATAGTCCACTATATACATACACCTATCTTATTTGTACTTTCATATTTATCTGATTCAGTTAAAAAATATCATAAACACATCTATTTTGCTATGTTTTAGATAAATAAAAATAGTTAATTTATAATATTTCTTCACAGAGTAAATTAATGAATAAAAATGTTGTAATCAGGGCCACCATACCGGTGTGCAGGTTTATGGGGCAAAAAGGCATTTCATCACAGGGCACCATGATCTTACAATAATTAATAAAATTTATATGTAAATGAAAATGTTCTTATTTTAAAATCACTTCATTGTCAGAAATATGTTCTAGCATAAATATTTTTTTGAATATTTTTTAAACTTATTGTGACAATTGCTCAATCCTCAAATTTCAAAACTTGAAATTTACTATGTATTTACACTTGTCATGATGCTAAACTGAAGACACTCATGCCATTTTGTCATGGTCATTAATAAAACTTCTACACAAATATTTAAATTTCTAAATCATTTTATTGATAGAAACATATTCTGATTATAAATATTTCCTCTCCCCAGAAACTAGACATAATCAAAAATTTATAATCCCCATATGTATGAGGCTTCACAAACATGGATTGCCATGAGTCTTTAGCTGCAGCATAAAGATGGTTGTTTGAAATGGTGATCTTATAAGTACTTGGATAAGTTTTTCATGTACCCACCATGAAAAATTTGAATTTTAAAAAATTTAAGCACCATTGAATTACTACTACAATTTTCACCACAATGCATGCATTGTATTTTAAATTTTTTATTTTCAGGTGAAGCTTCATACTGAGAAATACTAATCTTGGGTGATGTAACATCACCCTTTGAAGAAAATTTCTCTTTAATACTAGTTTCTACCCCAGGGTCACCTGTGGGCCTATTGTTATTTCTGACTATATTGATATTTCATTCTTTTACATCTTTTAACTTTTTAATTTTCTCATTGATATTTTCAAATTTTTATTAAACAGAACCTCAGTATACTTTTTCTGTTTCTGTTTAAAGGTTTTCATCTCTTGGATTAAATCATTATTTTGGTCCATCTCATGATCAGGCACAACTCAATTCTATTATGTATTTCTACCAAATCTTTCTGCTCCTGCTTTATATATTTATCTATATAGACTGTGAAATTATTAATTCTTCTTATTTCAAGTTTAGACTCCTGCTTCACTTCCTGCATACTTACATTAATTTGAGAATGAATATATTGTTATATTTCTAATAATTTTATCAGTATATCATCAATTTAATATATTGTCTTATATTCTTTTTTATGTTTTGCTTCTTGTAAGAACTTTTACTGAATAAGGTAACTCTAGATATTAGAAGAATTAAAAAAATATGAGAAAGGTAAAGTACAAGATATTTATTCTGGCACAATCTTTCAAAATATTTGAAATTAACCTCTTAGGTGTTTTAGATTCTAAAATTCTAATGGATTACTGAAACAATTTTTTCTTCTTACAATAGAGTATATAGTAGTGAAGTTTGAGCTTATTAAATACAATCCAGTAATTGTGAGTAAAAAATATTCCCCAATTCACAATAAGTTGTCTTATTTCCTATTTCCTAGGTATGGGATAAAATAAATAATCATTTGAATCCACTAATAGTGAGTTAAAATTATTTCAGAGAATTACATTAAGTTTTTTTATTTCCTAGATATGGAATATAATTATTAATGATTAAGATATGATATTCATAAATTATAATTTTTTTGAAATATTTATAAAATTCTTTTTTAAAATAAAATTCATTAGTTAGAATTTGTTTTTAATGATAATTTTCCAACACATAGGTGCCCATTGAAAAAATTTTATATCCTGCACCAGTAGAATAGCCTCTATAGATTTTGTTCTAGTTTTCTTGGGTCATAAAGTTGATACATACAATGTATGTAATGTATTAAGAATCATAACTCTCCAAAATTAGTAGTCAATCTGGTAATTTGTAGTGGGATCAGTTTTTAATAGTTAAATCCTGATATTCTGAGGATTTTGATTTCTCTACTAATTGCATAATTACCTGTTTAATTTATGTAATTTGTTACATATAATTAATAAAGTTTAAAGCAAAATTATATATATATGGGATTTGATATAATTGTTAGAGATCTGCCGTTTTTATATTGTAAAATCTATCAATAAATTTTAATATTTTACAATGGAATTCTTTAAATTAATATTTGAATGTATAATTAGCAGGAGCTGAAATTCCTTATCAAGATCATTTTTTTCACTTTATAGCCATGAAATATTACTAGTGATTTAAATTTTTTGGCAAATACAATTTTGAATAGCTATTATTATTATGTAATAACATTCAAAATTGTCAAAAAATTTAAAGTACTACAAATTTATTTATTTCAAAATTAATATATAGGGTCCCATTATAAAACGTTTTAATTTAACATTAAATTTTATTATATATATGATAGGATCAATTACATCACTATAGTTTGTGGTTACATTTGAGTAAATCTTTTAAAGATAATATTCTGTTTGTGAAAAATGTATTATTTAAATTTATTTAAAAGCAAATAAGCAAACAAACTAAAAAAATGGTATTGTAACCCTTGTTGTAAAAATCTGGGAACCGGTTAAAATAAATGTAAAAAAAAAACGAAATGTATTAAAATAACTCTTACCTTTATCTTGTATTTCTTCTAAAAGAATAAGATATTCAATCGAATGGTGCTTTTTAAAATGACTATCAAAAGAAGATTTAATTATATCGTAATTGTTTAGTCTAAATATATCATCCACACTTTGTATAAACATGTTAAGTAATTTATTGCTTTTATCATTTATTATTACTACACGATTCCATTCAAAATAAATAAATAATTTAAGGATTGTTAATGAATAATTCTCAGAAGCACAAATAAAGCGAGTTAAAGTGGAAAATTTATTTTTATTAGAAAGAATATTGTGAACTGCTTTAAAACTTATTATTGGAATATTCCAATCTGCTGCGATCAAACCCATATGCATCATTGCCTGATTACAGTCTGGTCCTAAAATTATAGAAAAATTTCCATCATTATTAAAAACTTCAATACCTTTTATGATAGCTTCAAATGCACTTTCATCACATTCTTTAGTATAAGTTACGTTTTTAAATTTTAATTCCACTTTGAATCCAAGAGCAAAACTAGTTCCCAAAGCTAGAAAAATTGTTGGAATACTATTATAAATATTATAACTATGCATTGAATTTGTAGATGAAGAAAATGCCACAAGTACTGTAAAATTTATAGAGGTTACGATACTAAATGTATTTAAGTAAAAGTAAAAAAACATATTGCCATAAAAGATAATATTATTATCGAAGCTATTCTGTAAATTTATATAAATTAAAACCTACTAAACTTTTATATTTTTTATGTCGTAATTTTTAGCTTTTAAAATATCATATTTCTTTTTGCATTCTTTTTTTTTTTTTTGCTTATTTTTTAAATATGTTATATAACGTTCTAATAGTTAAATAAAATAGAGCAGTTCAGCTTTTTAATATATAAAATATAAACTAAAATTATTTTGTTAATTATATTGTTTCTAAAAATTAAATTAATTACATTGGTAATAGATAATTATGAATAAAATACAATTACATTTATTAGATATATATCAGTAAAATGAAGAAATAAAGATAAAAAGTAAATAAAAGTAATCTGACCATAATGAAAATAGAAATAGAAGAAAGTAGATTTTAGGATATTTTTGAAAAATTTGGGTATACTTATTTAATAAAAAGAAATTAGAAAAGTTTAGATGTGGCAGTAAAAAGTATATAACTAGATATATGTGAGTATTAGATACACTTTTAAAATTGCAATTTTAAACACCTACTATAAAAATATAAATAAAGCTATGTGAAAAGGTAAATGCATTTTATGCACAATCAGCATTTTTTAAATAATCCAAATCATACCAATAATAATATGACAAATAACTAGCCTTATAAATAATTAGTAATAATCATTAACATATTTATCTAAAATGGTTAATAGAAAATGTATGAATGTAAAATGAAATTATATATATATATATATATAAATCATGTATGAATGTAAAATGAAATTATATATATATATATATATAAATCATGTGACAGCCAATGTTTAAACAAACATATAATAGTAGCAATCCATTGTCAAGGCAACACTCAATTAAATAATAAATGGAATCCATTTGTTAGCCTGGTCTAAGATCTTTAAATAAACAATAAGTGAAAGCAATGATTGAAACATAATGAAATTAAATCTAACTAAATGTTATAAATAAATTCCATTCAGCAGCCAAAGATAAACTGATTAAAGATTGATTAATAAAAATTCTAATCTTCAGTTGTAGAATGTAATTTATTAAAAAATTTTAAGCAGATTTAAACTCAATCTCTTACAGTAGTTGCTTATATAAAATTTTTTATTGCAGCATATGTTACAGTTTTGATTGTTTTTTATTCAATTTAAGATAAAAGTAAAGAAAACACATAGATAAAAAATAGATATAAATTCTGTTTATAAAAAACTATTGCAGAAAAAAATCAAATTAAGAATAGTTTGGCAAAAAAAAAGTTGTAATCAGTAGATAAAAAGACTAAACCTTGCTTCAATTACAAATCTAAAAGGTATATAAGGTAGTGACAATTTTTCTGCCAGATATGTAAATTGCATAACTTTTTTATTTTTTTATTTTATGGAATGCAGGAAATAAACTCAATAATTATTTCTCAACGTTTAAGAAAAATTATATTTTGAGATAGCATTTTAATTTCCATATTATTCTAAGCAATAATGACCATCATATGACTATATCTGATTATATTACATTTTTCTTTTATAATAATATTTGCAAGAAAAAGCCTACACAAGCAAGCTGCAAACTTTAGCTGATAAAAAAAACAGCATTAAATATTAAATAATCCAAATACTCAAAACTTGAGAAAAATTGCAGAAAATGTGAAAAAAGTTCGTAATTAATGTCATCAAAAAGATGATCATTTAATTGACATAATTTTAGTGCTTAACAGAAAAAAAGTCACCATTAATAAAATTTTGATTTTATGATTTATTGTTTATTTTGTGAGTTATAAAATAAATAAATGTGACAGAGATTTGACAATCAGCAAACTTTGTATTACATAAAATACCAGTGCTTGTTAAAAAGACACGGTATGATATGAGACATTTTCTTTCATATACAAAGATATTGTAAAAAGTCACTAAATATTTATTGTCTACCTTCTATTTTTTAAGAGCTTCTTTTAAATTTGATGAGTATTTCCTTGCACTGAATGATTTACTTATTATAAATGTTTTAAGGACTTGTCAAACAATGATAAAATATTGTAGCTCTGATGAAGACTGCTGGACAGTTGAAACTGTAAGGAAAATAAACAAGTTTTTTAAGAAAATTTGTTTCATTGAAGTGTATATGAAAGAACTGTTATAAGCAATATATACAATGATAAAATACCTATTAGTCATTATTTTTTCTTCATAGTTGTAATATTTTATACCTAAATTTGCTTTAATTGGAAAAATTATTATACAGCATATTATATACTTCAATATTTGTATCTTTGGTAATTAAAGAAAAATTATTGTCTTGTCATTATTTTTTATCATCCAGTAATCATTTATTTTCGCTTGACATAATATTTGCTTTATCTAAAAAAGATTTGTTTATGAGATAGAGTTAAGTATTTCACGTATCTTGTGTGAAAATTATTAACATCTTTTGTAAACACTGATTAATTATTTTCAGGAATGGTCATGAAAAAATTCTTTTAAAAATAGCTACATCATTTTTGTTCAGAAAAGGAAATATTATGAACTGTAAACTTTAGCCATATTATTATTAAGTCACTAAATGCTAATAATAATGTGAATCAGATGTAAGTTATATCATTATTGATGGTAGCAAAGTTAAGATGTATATATATATATATATATATATATAATACTGTTTTTAAATGACATTATAATTTTTGTAACAACATAAGTTATAACTTGTGCTAAATATAATATGATTCATTTCCTTTTGCCAAAAAGCTTTATTACTTTCAAATATTAGTAATATGTTGTGATCAGTAAGAATACTTACAAAAATTCTGCAAATTCAATTCTAAATAAGAAAATCTTCAGCACTGTGTCTATTAAAACAGGTAAAACTCTCCATACAGATTGAGCAGTCATAAGAAATGATAATCATGTAACACATTGTCTATTGTTATTGCTATCATCATTACATGGTATCTGCAACAGTGTGTTCTTATGTCATTGTAATATGATGAATTTTTTATTATGTGTAATTAATGACTATCAGCCATGATAGTTCTTACATAATTTTTCTTCTGGCTTAATCACTGTTACCAATACAACAAAATATATTTTTTGTTACTTTTTATATGAATTTTCACATATAAGTAATTGTGTTGTTCTTATGCTTACAATCATACATTTTTTAATATTTTCAACTATTGATAGATAAGGGATGAGATTTTCTACTTTTTTTCACTATATATATATATATATATATATCGCAAACAGACCACCATACAACCCCTTTATTACCTCAGTTGTGAAAATTTCCTGGTGAGCATGTTGCAGGAAGGAACTATCGATTGGCATTCCCCAATGCAGATGTTAACCCCACTACAACAATTTTCCTGCTCATCAGAGGATGTAGCACCATAGAGACTGGAAGCATCTAGACATTTCTGTGTTTGGTTTTCCAAATGGTGCCACTAGAGTTCCATCACACTACAACCTGACTTACCTAGGTCTAGTTATGCCAGACATAGCTCAGGAGGCATGAGATTCTCGTGAACAAGTGCACTGAATGATGAGTGATTGAATAACAAAAAAAATAGAATTGAACAACTAAAAGTAGTTTTAAGTAACAACAATTTTATTTAACACATTAATTTGCAAGTCCTTCTAATAAAGTTAATTCATATCCATGTGATGACTCATTTTCAGTTCATTTATGAAAAGGTTAGAAGCAGTTTATTGATCCATAGTTCATTTACAAGTCATTCTAATAAAATTCATCCTTCATTTCAAATGAAAGCTCATTATGATTTATCTTAGGTAAAGAATTCAAAGGGTCTTTTATCAAGTATATGTCTACCAATACTGCATAAATATTTTTCAACTCTTTATTCCATATCTGTACATCCCTTTTCGGTAGGTAAATGGGTAAGATGAGATATTCCAGATCTGTGAGGTTTCTATAATTCAGTCAAGTATCAATGTACATTGGTGCTCATAAGTTTCATTATTTTCTTTGTATATGATCGAGATGCATGTAAGCATTTATAATCCATATAATATTTCATTATTTTTTTTAAATCTATCAAATAAGGTAGTTTAAACAATTCAGGGATTGTGGACTATTCATAATCCAGTCAGTGTAAATGTGCATCTATGTGCATAAGTTTCATTACTTTCTTCACATAATACCAATATGCGGGTAAGCATTTATAATCCATATAGTATTTCATTATTTTTTTTCTAATCTATCAAATCAGGTAGTGCAAACAATTCAGGGTTTGTGGACTATTCATAATCCAGTCAGTGTAAATGTGCATAATTTTCATTACTTTCTTCACATAATATCAATATGCAGGTAAGCATTTATAATCCATATAGTATTTTATTATTTTATTTATATACCATCGAGATGCCTGTAAGCATTTGTAATTTTTATTTAGTGATATATCATAACCATTATTTGGTCTGCCACAGATGTATATTTCTTCATATAAGTTGATCAGAAGCTGCATTTATTTATTAGCCAGCTAGAGTTATATGTAATAGCTCAGTATTTCTGGCTCTTCTAGGTATACTTATTTGTAAATCAATAATAACAATCATTATAAGTATTTGTTTTTTTTAGTTTATTTTAATTCAAATGTATCTGTAGATGAGAAGTCAATCCTTATTAAAAATGCATTTTGATTATAGATATTTTAGTATTTATAATTTATTTTCAATAAAACGTATTTCCATAGCTAAATTTATTCATAATTTTCTTTTTTTTTAAGAAAGATGTTTTGTTTTATCTTTTATAAACACATATAAATATTGAAAAAATATAAAATCATTACCTTCATTTTTATCCAGTTGTTTCCTTTATATCCATGATGTGACTGCATTAAAAAGGGGGTATTGATTTCAGCTGAATGGCATTATTTACTTTCTATGATGTTTATCCAGGCAAATCTTGGAGAAACATGGCTTGGAATGAAGAGAGGAAGCTGTTGTAATTTAGCCTTTCATTGTTATAATTTCCTTAATAATGTTTTCTTTTTCCATCATTAACAGTGGCTGTAAAGGTTATATTCCAAGATGATGAAAATCAGAGTTAAGTAACACTTAAATAAAAATTTTAACTTTTTAATTCTTCACTTTTCTTACTTCTTTAACTGCTCTTAAAATCTTAAAAATATTTTTTTTGAATTCCTTCTGAACTTGCAACTTAACTATTTATATTCTGACCTCTCGGTTGATTAAGCAACTCAGCCCACTGTATTTTTTTCCCTCACAGCTCTCATTTAAGCCCAAGTGCTTTTTTCTTCTTAAGGATTGGACAATATTTTTCATGGGACATATAATGAATCACCAGAATTAAGCCATGTTTTTCAATTTATTAAGACTGCCTCAAGCTATTATCACACTTTATATGACAACATCATTCCAAAAATTAAAAATGTAATATTTTTAATAAATACCAACTTTAAATAAATACGAGTGATATATTTAAATTATAATCTAAAATTATGAAATCAATAATGAAGGTTTCACTTTATTTTTTTCTTAGTTATAGAAAATAATGATTTTCTTGTAAAGTCATAAACTAAACTTTTTGCTATATTTTTCTAGAAAAAATATAAGATCGACATTTTTATACATTTGCTGTTTTTTAAAGGTGGGAGGGTAAATAGCTCTTAGAATAAATATACACATGAAACAGCATTCTTGTATCAATATATATTACTTAATGTAATATGAAATATAGCATCCTAATAATAACTCTTACCATATATAATAAGCTGCTATTTTGAAAATTATATTATTTTTCACATTAAATTTCGTATTCTATTTTATTTTTTATTAAGTCAAACAGTATATTTTGATTTTCAAGTAATTTATTTACATTTAATTGATGATATTCTTTATTATTTATAACTATTTTTTGTTTCTTTACTTGAATAATTGGGATAAATAAAATGTATATAAAAAATTTGAAGTCAACATCTTAGATTCTGTCAATGATAATATAGCACCAGTTTTTCCTTTTTTTTCTTCTTCAACTTTAAAGTATATGAATAAGTTAAGAATGGAGGGATGTGTAAATATTTTACAAAGGACATGGGTTGGTTCCCAATCTTATGTTTGATTATTCATACAATATAACAATTAAAGTTATGACATCAATTTTACTATAAATAGGATGATATCTATCTGAAAAAAAATCACATATATCATTCAGTAGTTTTATTTAATGATTATTAGAAAATAACTAATTATTACAATCTTACTTAGGTATAATTTTGTCACTTTCAAATATATTTCAATAACTAAATAAACACACATTTAATTATTAATAATATTTTGTAACAGTTTTATTTATCAATGTTAAATTATTAGATATTATGTTATTTATATTTTTCTCATTTCCTATCTTACTGTTTTCAATTAGTTTGTTTTATATAGTTTTTATTATTATTATTATTATTATTATTATTATTATTATTATTATTATTATTATTATTATTATTATTATTATTATTATTATTATTATTATTATTATTATTATTATTATTATTATTATTATTATTATTATTATTATTATTATTATTATTATTATTATTATTATTATTATTATTATTATTATTATTATTATTATTATTATTATTATTATTATTATTATTATTATTATTATTATTATTATTACTACTACTACTACTACTACTACTACTACTACTACTACTACTACTACTACTACTACTACTACTACTACTACTACTACTACTACTACTACTACTACTATTTATTGTTGAGGTGTAGTTAAGAATGATGCAAAATCCCTCATCATACTTGGCTACAGGATATTATAAATTAATTAATGATTTTGATTTTAAAGAATTTGAGATAATTATATTTTAATAACAGAGATTATAATTTGTTTTCTAATATTATATTAGATTATTTATAACATTTCAAAGTCATAAGCTATAATTTATATTTATTATCTGAATAAAAGGGGAGGGGGATAGTGTTCTTATACCATCAAGGTTATGTTCTTAGGAAATGTTCTCAATGTAATCCAAGAACTATACCTTTCACCAAATGTCTCATGATGATTATTATTATTAATTATTTATTTAAATCAAACCATATATTCTTTATTATTAATTTGAGCTAGTCTAATGGTAAAAATTATCGTAAGATATTATTAAAACTCATTTCTACCATATTAAGATTGAAAGTTTTAGCCAGATCATTATTTTATTTACTTATTTGAACCTGACTTATAGATATGTTTTGTTTTAGAGATGATGCCTAATCTGTTATAAGGCAGATATGTTTTGAAAAAAATAAATACCATTTACAGTAGCAAGGAGTATATCTTTTTGTGCTTAAACATATTTGAGAAAAAATGGTGGTTAGAAATAAAAACTGGATAGTCAGACTAACCTTTATTAGTTAGATATTAAGTTCAAAAATAGTTTATCATTATTTCTAACACCCATTAGCCCCAGTGTTTAAATCTACACACATTCTTATAAAGAACTATCTAAAAAGGAGAGTAAAACTGTAGGCCTGTTTTAAGTAATATCACATCATATATAACTTGCTTTTTTGGATATATATATATACACACATACCCAGGTCTCATTTTATGTAGATTCATTTAATGCGATTTTGAAGTTATGTGATTCATGTTTCTTCTTAATAGCTTTGTATGCAGTTTTATTTTATGCGATAAAAATTATTAGATCAGAAGTCAAGCTCCAATAATAATAATATAAATTTTAAATAATAATAATAATAATAATAATAATAATAATAATAATAATAATAATATTATTATTATAAATTTTGCACAGTCACATCATATTTAAAGTAACAGCGCATTATGAGAGTTCAACTTCCACCTAACAATTCCAATATTTTCAGTGCTTTATAATAGTAGTGTAATAGATTTTATTCAATAAAGAAATTCATAATTCACTTAAAATCAGGATTTTCCCATTTTATATACACACATTAAATTTTACAAAATTATAATGTAAATCTGTTCAAATATTATAGATGCCTATACTATGTATGTTGTTGTTTTTTGCATTTTAAATCAAATTTTATTTTTGCTTTTTAAAAAAAGAGTAAGTAATCAATTAATCATCTAATGTCTGCAAGTAATACATTTTCCAAGATTATTATGTAAATCTGTTCAAACATTATACATGCCTATACTATGCATGTTGTTGTTTTTGAATTTTAAATCACATTCTATTTTTGCTTTTTAATCATTTAGTGTTTGCAAGTTTATTTTTAAAAGGTGAGTAACAGCTTTGGGCACAATTAAATTTGACAATTAAAAATTAAAATCTGATTTTTAATTGTAATTAACAATTTAAAAATTACATAATGTGACTGTGAAACAATAAAATTTGATTTTTAAAAAGAATTGAAAATTAAAAAAATAAAGACAAAAATAAGAATTTAATTTTTAATTGTTAGTTTTAATTAAATTTTGCCCAACAGTGGTGAGTAGGTGTCTTTTTATTATCATTAAGTCTAAGTTATTATTTTTATTTTAAACTTTTAGTTTACACTAATTGAGAGGCAAAAACACCCAAGAAAATAAATTTCTGTGGAAACAAAAATTTTAATTTTAGATCGCTTAGTGAAATGGGAAGGATCAACAGTGATTGAAAAACATTTTAGTTTGGGCAAATCCACTGTAAGAGCAATTAAAAAAAATTAAGTTGGCACTAATTGTATTTCCTCTTGTGATGAATCTGATGTCTGAAATAGTGATAATGATTAAAATACCATACATGTATGAAAAAAAAAGTAAAATACTGTAAATTACACATAAAAATAAATTGTTTTGAATGAAATTAAATACTAATTAATAAAAAAAGTAAAAAAAAGTTTGTCTTGTATCAATTTTTTTCAATTTTGAAATTTTTTATTAGTCATATTTTATTTCCTTATTTTTTTTTATGCGGATTTTAAAATAAATTTACTTGATGCTTTTACGTGATTTTTGGAAAATTACTGTACGTATCCCTCATTTTTCAAGGTAAGTTATGTCTATTTTTGTGTGATTTTGTTTGTGCACATTTTCTGAGGAACCTATCTACTGCATAAAATGAGACTCAGGTATATATATATATATATATATTGTAATGGAACGTACTTGCTGCATTCCATTTAAATTGAAGAAAGACAAAATTATCCCGGTTATATATAAATAAATTGTGAATTCAATTAATTTCGTAATGACTCTAGCATTAAAAGAAAAATAAGAATAATATATTACCGCTCTTTCAAATAAATTACAAAGATGTTACTTATAAAACAAATAGTACATCCTTTTTATTATATATTATGGTTTAATTTTAGGTAATATCAATGCTTTAAATACAAACCCAAATAATAAACATACATATATACTTGCAATAAGTATATATATTAAATATATAAAGACATATCTATGCTTAACAAGTAGATATGAATATAAATACAAATCCATACTTATACTTTTCAGATATTTAAAATAATAAAAAAAAATATTACATACAGCAAATACATATAATTATTGTTTTGGCATGCATAAGAATTATTATACGAAGTTTAAAAAAAAAATGAAAATAAATAAATTAAGGATAAAAATTTTATAATAAAAAAAATTTACGAATATAAATTTACTTATTAAAATATATATAACAATTCATATACAACCCAAACCTATAAGCCATACTTTAAGATTTTAAATTACTTAAGTATTAATTTTAACACCTGTTAAACGTTTATTGCTGTTAGAAAACAAGATGCTTGAATTGACTATTTATAAAACGTTATATTTTTATAATGAAAAATAAAAGTAAACAAAAATATCAATCTCAAAAATATATTTATATATCATTTATACATATAAAATTATTAACTACCTTTCAAAGTTCACATGTCCAGTTTTCCTTCAAAAGTCAACTTATTCCTTTGTTTTATTTCTTTATCCGTTTAATATTAGAATGCATTCTAGTGAAGGTGAGGAAACTATCACGTTAGAGAAAACTGTTAATTCTTGGATATATGTATATTTTATTCTTTTAAAATTTCTTTCCTTGAAAAATAAATAAATAAATTGAAGTGTTAAATCCAATATATTAATTTTAGTTATCTCCAGATTATTATTAGATTGACCATTATAGATTCCAGATAGCTATGTCAAATTTCGGCTTCAGACGCGATGAAATATATGTATTGAAATTTTCTTAGTTTTTTCTTTTAAAACTGCTTTGGAATAAATGAAAGAAACGGTGCAGCCTCTTGGCTGCGATATATCTCGATTAGCAGGCCATAATTTATGTATTTACCATAGAAATCTATCTTATTCCGATATTCTGAAGAATGGTAATTTCAAAGAAATAAAGTACAACAAAATTTTATCCTTCAGTTGGTTTTATTACTATCTAAATAATAATAATAATGGCCTTCTTTTTATTGTTGTTGCTGTTGTTCCACGTGCTAGCAAATGCTGTTTTTAAAACCCTTGTTACACATGTTTTCTTTTAAACAATTAACATTAAAAAAAAAAAAAAATATCAAGCATATATATATTAAAAATATTAAATTGAAAATTTATTTGACAGCTTTAAAAATATACATAAATAATAATATTGCATTTTTTTAATAATCACTGCAAATAAAATAATTTTTTTATATAATCAACAATTTATATGTCTTTATTTATTTATAATAATTAAATATTCATAACGATGTACCATCAACATATAAATAAAATAATAACTTCAAACAATAACTATACCTAATAACCATAAACAATAATACTTCATGTATAAACATCAACTCAAAGAGGTTTTTTTTTTTTTATATAACAAATGATAATTTTTAAAATATAGATAGACTTATCGATATTTACAATACCCTCTAATCCACCGAAAAAAAAAAATGTCTTTGCAGATAACTAATGAATTATGAAATATCGAAAAACTTCTCAAATTTGTAATCTTTCTAAGGACTAACATGGTTTAAAGAATATTATTTTTCATATTAATAACCATATTCATTTATTTATATCTATCTTTCAGATCATCTAGATATTTGTCCAAGTTTTCTTAAAAAAAAAATAATAATAATAATAATCAAAAGTGCCTTTTTAATTCTTCTTGTAAAGAATTTCCAGTATGTTGAACTTTGTGAAGAAGTTTGCTTTAATTTACAAGATTTTCATATAGCATTTTGGTATAATTCAATTGCTTTTGAATAATTTTGAGATAAGTACCTAAAGATTTTGCTATGAATTCCTTAGATTCTGCATCTATATTCTTTACATAAATAGTAACTTGATCATAAGCATTAACATAATTCTTAACTTTATCAATAACAGTTGCTATTTTATCAGATAATCTTACTTTTCCTTTGACTATCTTTATAAACATCGTCAACTTAAGTAAGTCTTTATTTTACTTCACTTGTTCTACGTTCAATTAAAAATAATTCTCTGGACAATTTTGAATGGTATTCATTCAAATTTTCCAAACAATCCTTTAAAAATTGCAAATCAGATTGATGTAATACAACTTCAGCATTAAAAAATTTCTGAAAATCATTTTGAAAATCATTCTGTTCTATATTAAGTCTTTTCAGTTTAACTTTAGGTTTATTTAAATCTCTTTCCTTAGCTATATTTTCTCGAAGAAAATCTTTACTAATCACATCATCACTTCTCATTTTAAGTTTAATTTTGGCTTTGCCAATTTCTTTTTCTTTATCAATAATCTTTCTGCTAAGAATTAAATTAAATATCTTTTCATTTATTCTTTTAAATTTTACCTTTGCTTTCCCTACATCTCTTTCCTTGTCAATATTCTCTCTAAGAAAACCAATATTATTTATCATTCCTTCTATAACTTTAAGTCTAACTTTGGCTTTTCCAATATCTTTTATAAAATCTATACTTCCTTTAAGATAATTTATTTTAAACTTTTCTCTACTCAACTCTTTGAATTTTACTTTAGTTTTATATATTTTCATTCTTCTATTACAAATTTCATAAATTCTATAAGTAAAAACTGTTAATATAAGTTTTACATTAAAATATTAATTAAACTATTAACTAATCATAATGTATGGGCCGAAGACTTCTAGCATTATAGGTTCCCCTCGAACCATCATGCATATGAACCACATAAGCATTTGTTCCAACCTTTTTGTCGATCCGATATGGTCCCTCATAAATATTAAAAAATTTCTTGAATTTGTGGTCTTGTGGATTACTAACATGAGGTGTACGAACTAATACCATATCTCCTTCCTTGAATTGACTGGGATGCTGTGGACCTTGTAATCCCCGTTTGTCTCCCATTTTTATCATATTTTCTTTAGCTTTGATGACATCATCATTGTGATTTGGCTCCTCTAAGATAACAGGTAATAAGGTTTTAATTACACTTTGCTCTTCCGTTCTCAAAATGCAACCGATCATAGGTGTAAAACCTGTAGATTCATTTCTAGTCATGTTAATGTACAACAATACCTGCTTTAATTGGTTTACCCAACCACGATGATTTCCTTCAAGATATACCCTAAATAACCGACTTAATTCTCTCATAACCCTCTCACATGGGTTAGATTGAGGGTTACGAATAGAAATCAGTACAGGTTTAATGTTTTGCATACATAACCAATTTTTCCATTCTACTGACATAAATGAAGTGGCATGATCGGTTAAAATTGACTCTGGTTTTCCAACTATTGGAAATTGAAAGTTTGTCATTACTTTGATGACATCATTAGCTGCAGCTTTTCTCACTGGATAAGCAGTGACATATTTTGTAAATAAGTCATATGTTACTAACAAAAACCTGTACTGCCGATAAGAGGGTAAAGGACCATAAAAATCAATGGCCAAAATTTCATTAGGCTTGTTTGGTAATATAGGCTGCCATTTTCCCACATATGACCTATTCAGAAACTTTGTTTTAAGACAAATTTCACACAATTGTAAAGTATCCAGTATAGATGCATACATTCGAGGCCAATAAAACAATTTACGTAAAGCATGTTCTATTTTCCTAGGACCATAGTGTCCACACAGACAATGTACATAATTTATAAGTCTTTTCCTAATATTGCTAGGAACATAAACTTTCCATGATCCAGAATTTGTAAAATCTACTTGGTACATTAATATACCTTTTGACAATTGATACCTTATTAATTCTCCATTAGTTAGTGGCTCTGCCACTCCCATTGCAATAATATTGTCATTCAATTGGGACATTATAGGCCCCAATTTAGGATCCTGTAACTGAAGTTCACTAATATTGGTTAAATTTCTGCAGTTGGCTGACGTTTTCATAGTATAAAAAGTTTCTGTTGACATTTGCAGCTTGCTATATAATAAAAATTGTTATATTGTAAATATCGATAAGTCTATCTATATTTTAAAAATTATCATTTGTTATATATAAAAAAAAACCTCTTTGAGTTGATGTTTATACATGAAGTATTATTGTTTATGGTTATTAGGTATAGTTATTGTTTGAAGTTATTATTTTATTTATATGTTGATGGTACATCGTTATGAATATTTAATTATTATAAATAAATAAAGACATATAAATTGTTGATTATATAAAAAAATATTTTATTTGCAGTGATTATTAAAAAAATGCAATATTATTATTTATGTATATTTTTAAAGCTGTCAAATAAATTTTCAATTTAATATTTTTAATATATATATGCTTGATATTTTTTTTTTTTTAATGTTAATTGCTTAAAAGAAAACATATGTAACGAGGGTTTTAAAAACAGCATTTGCTAGCACGTGAAGCAACAATGAAAAAGAAGCCATTATTATTATTATTTAGATAGTAATAAAAACCAACTGAAGGATAAAATTTTGTTGTACTTTATTTCTTTGAAATTACCATTCTTCAGAATATCGGAATAAGATAGATTTCTATGGTATATACATAAATTATGGCCTGCTAATCGAGATATATCGCAGCCAAGAGGCTGCACCGTTTCTTTCATTTATTCCAAGGCAGTTTTAAAAGAAAAAACTAAGAAAATTTCAATACATATATTTCATCGCGTCTGAAGCCGAAATTTGACATAGCTATCTGGAATCTATAATGGTCAATCTAATAATAATCTGGTGATAACTAAAATTAATATATTGGATTTAACACTTCAATTTATTTATTTATTTTTCAAGGAAAGAAATTTTAAAAGAATAAAATATACATATATCTAAGAATTAACAGTTTTCTCTAACGTGATAGTTTCCTCACCTTCACTAGAATGCATTCTAATATTAAACGGATAAAGAAATAAAACAAAGGAATAAGTTGACTTTTAAAGGAAAACTGGACATGTGAACTTTGAAAGGTAGTTAATAATTTTATATGTATAAATGATATATAAATATATTTTTGAGATTGATATTTTTGTTTACTTTTATTTTTCATTATAAAAATATAACGTTTTATAAATAGTCAATTCAAGCGTCTTGTTTTCTAACAGCAATAAACGTTTAACAGGTGTTAAAATTAATACTTAAGTAATTTAAAATCTTAAAGTATGACTTATAGGTTTGGTTGTATATGAATTGTTATATATATTTTAATAAGTAAATTTATATTCGTAAATTTTTTTTATTATAAAATTTTTATCCTTAATTTATTTATTTTCATTTTTTTTTTTTAAACTTCGTATAATAATTCTTATGCATGCCAAAACAATAATTATATGTATTTGCTGTATGTAATATTTTTTTTTTTATTATTTTAAATATCTGAAAAGTATAAGTATGGATTTGTATTTATATTCATATCTACTTGTTAAGCATAGATATGTCTTTATATATTTAATATATATACTTATTGCAAGTATATATGTATGTTTATTATTTGGGTTTGTATTTAAAGCATTGATATTACCTAAAATTAAACCTTAATATATAATAATAAAGGATGTACTATTTGTTTTATAAGTAACATCTTTGTAATTTATTTGAAAGAGCGGTAATATATTATTCTTATTTTTCTTTTAATGCTAGAGTCATTACGAAATTAATTGAATTCACAATTTATTTATATATAACCAGGATAATTTTGTCTTTCTTCAATTTAAATGGAATGCAGCAAGTACGTTCCATTACAATATATATATATATATATATTGTAATGGTATGTAAATGCAAAGAGAGAAGTGTTACTGGATATTATACCAATAATATGTTGGATGCCAATCTGTAACTATATGTGTTTTTTATGCTCTAAATTTCATGTACTATTAATTCTTAGGTAATATAATACTTATGCCCTATATCATATGTGACTGCTTTAATTAGATTATCCTAACCACAGGTCACTGATGATGATTACACCTCTACAGTCAACCTAATTTGTTATATCTCTTCTATCAAACAACATCATTATAGGAAATTAATTAATTCATTCTCAAACCTGACTTTTCATTAAGACAGAACTCCACTATGCCAAGTAAAAAACATTTTATTTATACCCCTAGTCTGTTATGTTATTTTGCTTACAATTAAGATTTACTCATTATAACCCATGATCCTTTGGAGACATTAATAATAATAATAATAATAATTTAGAAATGGTTCTTTGGAATGAGATTGATTCATATACATACAAGATGGGATTTAAGGATTACTAAATATAATAATTTATTAAATTAAACATATAAATACTGTACATCTATTTTAACATGCAAGATACACAATTTAAAAGTGGAATTAAACATAAAATAAATTCAAAAAACATAATCATAAAAATAATAATAATAAAATATTTTATAATTCCTAATTAAAATAATTATGAAAAATTTAGTATATTACAGATACAGTATTAATAAGTTTTACTAAAACTATATATATTAACATCAAATCAAGATTAATACCATCTACAGTTTCTAGCAATAAAACAAACTTTTCTTACCTTCAAATATGAATTAACTACAGTTATATTTATACTATGGTACCATGTCATTTCCACAACATAACATGGTTATAACTTTTGTTTTTACAATAAAGCATACAATTATGACTATTTCTTAGTTATTTGATAATACATTTTATTAATAATTATTTTCAAATACTGGTGTTTTTCTATTATTTTAATGATAAAATTCCTTTAAATATAATATAAAGACTGTTTTTAGGCCTTCTTTTTAATATATCTGCCTTGTGATGAGTAATGTGAAGAAAAAAAGAGAAAAAAGAGAGAGAAATTTGACTTGTTATCTTTTATTTATTTTCCTTCTCATGATAATACTATGTATCTGCTATCATTAATGAATTTCTCTGTTTAAAATAAAAGTTGTTTTTTATAGAACTGAACATAAATGAAGTATTGAATTAGGAATTGCTAGTATAAATATATCTCTAAAATAATGTTTTGGATTAGTTTTTTCCTTTTCCTTTTCACTTGCTAATTAAAATATTTATTTTATATATATCTATATACAAAAGAAAATAACATAAGATCCCTTTTCTTTCCTTATTTTTAAATAACATAAGTTAAGGATTAAATTAAGAGATTATTGATTATAATTATATCCCTAAATAAAGTTGTATATTCTACTTTCTCTAGTTGTATATATATATATATATATATTGTAACGAGCATAGACGTTCGTTACATTGTTTTTTTTTAAATTTATTAAACATGAAAGTAAATTAAAAAGTTCGCATTTAAAAATTTTCTTTAAGAATTAAAAATTGAAATTAAATATCATCTTAAACTCTTATATATTAAATCGCACAGATAATGAAAAATTATTAAAATAAAACTTTATTAAAGAAAAAGTATTTTAAAACTAAATTTTAAAAAGATTTGGAGATGAAATTATATCTTTAAATTTATCTTTAAATATATTTTTGATTTGGAAAACAGGTTAATTAATCAGAAATGGAAATGATAAATGTTAATTAGTTAAATGTAAACCAGCCTTGGGCATTTAAATGTAAAAACACCGGTCAGATAGGAAAACAATAGAAACTGTTAGCAAATAAGAAGAAATCCCTATGGAATCGGACCGCAGCGAAAGGACCATCGCATCGGTGACGTAATGTAAATTCAATCCTTCACATTAATATAAAAGGAAAATTTGGAAATTATTAATTAGTGACTGGAAATTGATTATTACGATGTGACTATATGTAGTAGTACGGAGTTGGAGGAATTGACAGACGCACGGTCAATTCTTTCAGCTGTTAAAGAAAGGAGAAATGAACTATCGTTTCCTACATTGAGGACCAACTAAATTAAAAAACCTCCGAATGAATAAATAAAACAACGGCTAAATGGATACCAATTTTAGGACGGCATGGGAATTTACGTTCATGGCAAGCAACGGATAAAGTTGGACGTTTTAAAAATCGTAAGAACTTTATATTCACTTGAAACAATAAGAACTCTAAATTTTAAAACTTTTTAGTAAATAATGCAATAGAATCCTATCTGACCAAACTAAATTCTTTATTAATAGTGTTATTTGATGTATTTTTTTTCTTATTTATGTAAAATCATTTCCATTTATTTATTTTTTTATTCTTTAAGTTTTTATCATGATTTTTTTTTTTTTTTTCGTTAAATTAATTATATAAATGTTAAACTTAAGTCGGGCGTGAATGGCTGTATAGATTTGTAAAGTTATATTAGGGGAGGGTAATCTTAGGTTATTTGTGTCGTTGTTAGATTGGGTCAATGGATTGGATATATTGATGTAGTTAGTAGATGTAATCGGAGATTCGCTACTGGCAGAATCGCTTCATACGCCGCACTCTCCCGTTTTGCCTATGGAAGGAATTATAAGACGCAGAGCGCAGTTCCTTTCTATGGAGTTTTTTTTTTTATTGTTCTTCTCGTTGGATAGAAGTAATATTCCTATCTAATGAGAGTCAATATCTTCTCTTAATCTTTTTTGGTGCTGCCGTATTCCGTATTACATTGAATACATCGATGTATCAGATGGATTGATGCCAGTTTGACTGCGAATTTTAGCCTAAGGTTAAATAGGGATAGAATATTTTATTTTCAAATGCAAATCTATGTGGTCTATTCATACTTGACCCTAAATAAAAATGCATTAAATTTAAGTTGTTTATAGACGCTTGCATGGATTGGTTATCGGTTAAGTATGTTTTGGGTTTTCATATTTGATCAAAATATATAGACATTCGATAAATAATGATACCTTACGGTGAGTATCTAAAATGTATTTATTCGGATGTCTTTTAAGTTATTGGTGACAATGCAAGTATCTTATGATGAATACTATTGGGTTACATAGAAATTTCCCTCCGCAATTGTCAGTAATCAATAATTTTGTATTTTGATCGTTTATGTTTACTTTGAAATGTTTTTGACCGTGAAATCTATGTAACCGATCTATATTCAACATTATAAACAAGCTTTCCTAAATTTATCTGTGCGAACTTAATTAAAATGTAAAATTAGAATATAATAGTAATTAAATGTAAATTAAAGTCAAAAATCTAAGGTAAAGTTAAAAATAATGTTAAATGTTAAAATGTAAAACTAATACTAAAATAATTTTAAATCTTATATATATGTGCATAAATAAATGTTTGTATGTTAATTACTGGCAGTGGCTTATTTTATTTATTTTTTTTAATGTTGAAATCTAATTAGATAAGATATGATATTATTTAATCTCTGCTATTCCACTGAGCTAGTGACATGGGCTAATGACCGGAATCAAAATTTAAAAAAAAAAAATTTTTTTTTTTTGACTTACGTATCTGCCTACTTTATAAATTTTTCTAGGTTCAAATGCCTAGATGGCGCCCCGTAGTGCAGTTTACGTTAAGTCGCTTTCTCCGGATCGTTACAATGGCGAACCAACTCGGGCCGATCTTTAATAAACCACAAATACCCTGAGCAAATTTTGTCAAAATGAAATATTTTTATCTGTTTACATAAAGTCGTATACTTTAAATCTGATAAAAGCACTGCCAGAAAGAAATAGCACATATATTAAAAACCAACGGAAAGATATAAAAAATTTTAAAACTAATTTTTGTTAAAAAAAAAAAAAAAAGTCAAAAGGTTGCAATAAATATGTTTTTTTTTGTTGTTGATATATATTATGCTTTAACGTGTATAGGCGCGCACAGCCCCGTAAGTTTATGATCGAAATGTGGTGCCTTACGATGAGTACCTTTGGGAATTACTTCAGTGTAACCCTATTTAAGCATTTTAATCAGTCATAAATAAGTTGGTGGTATTTATAATTGTGCTGCAAATATACACGCATAAACCCATTATCTTTCAAAATATATTTACTTCAATGCAACCTTCCTAAATAATTTAAATAATTTGCTTGTCATGCCGTGAGTAAAAATAAAATGTATAAAATAAAATAGAATTCTCGGGGGGAGGAGGTGTAAACGTAAATGGTCCTTAGGTAAGCGATAGTCAACATTTTCTTTTTCTTTTTGTATATAGTCTTTTTGTAAAATTATTAACCGGATGTTTTGTAAATGTCTTCGTCAATCGTGTACCGTAATTACTAACCCTAAGTAAAATATTTTTTTTTTTGATCATTTTTTTTAAGTAACTTTACTGATATGTAACGAGCATAGACGTTCGTTACATTGTTTTTTTTTTTAAATTTATTAAACATGAAAGTAAATTAAAAAGTTCGCATTTAAAAATTTTCTTTAAGAATTAAAAATTGAAATTAAATATCATCTTAAACTCTTATATATTAAATCGCACAGATAATGAAAAATTATTAAAATAAAACTTTATTAAAGAAAAAGTATTTTAAAACTAAATTTTAAAAAGATTTGGAGATGAAATTATATCTTTAAATTTATCTTTAAATATATTTTTGATTTGGAAAACAGGTTAATTAATCAGAAATGGAAATGATAAATGTTAATTAGTTAAATGTAAACCAGCCTTGGGCATTTAAATGTAAAAACACCGGTCAGATAGGAAAACAATAGAAACTGTTAGCAAATAAGAAGAAATCCCTATGGAATCGGACCGCAGCGAAAGGACCATCGCATCGGTGACGTAATGTAAATTCAATCCTTCACATTAATATAAAAGGAAAATTTGGAAATTATTAATCAGTGACTGGAAATTGATTATTACGATGTGACTATATGTAGTAGTACGGAGTTGGAGGAATTGACAGACGCACGGTCAATTCTTTCAGCTGTTAAAGAAAGGAGAAATGAACTATCGTTTCCTACATTGAGGACCAACTAAATTAAAAAACCTCCGAATGAATAAATAAAACAACGGCTAAATGGATACCAATTTTAGGACGGCGTGGGAATTTACGTTCATGGCAAGCAACGGATAAAGTTGGACGTTTTAAAAATCGTAAGAACTTTATATTCACTTGAAACAATAAGAACTCTAAATTTTAAAACTTTTTAGTAAATAATGCAATAGAATCCTATCTGACCAAACTAAATTCTTTATTAATAGTGTTATTTGATGTATTTTTTTTCTTATTTATGTAAAATCATTTCCATTTATTTATTTTTTTATTCTTTAAGTTTTTATCATGATTTTTTTTTTGTTTTTCGTTAAATTAATTATATAAATGTTAAACTTAAGTCGGGCGTGAATGGCTGTATAGATTTGTAAAGTTATATTAGGGGAGGGTAATCTTAGGTTATTTGTGTCGTTGTTAGATTGGGTCAATGGATTGGATATATTGATGTAGTTAGTAGATGTAATCGGAGATTCGCTACTGGCAGAATCGCTTCATACGCCGCACTCTCCCGTTTTGCCTATGGAAGGAATTATAAGACGCAGAGCGCAGTTCCTTTCTATGGAGTTTTTTTTTTATTGTTCTTCTCGTTGGATAGAAGTAATATTCCTATCTACTGAGAGTCAATATCTTCTCTTAATCTTTTTTGGTGCTGCCGTATTCCGTATTACATTGAATACATCGATGTATCAGATGGATTGATGCCAGTTTGACTGCGAATTTTAGCCTAAGGTTAAATAGGGATAGAATATTTTATTTTCAAATGCAAATCTATGTGGTCTATTCATACTTGACCCTAAATAAAAATGCATTAAATTTAAGTTGTTTATAGACGCTTGCATGGATTGGTTATCGGTTAAGTATGTTTTGGGTTTTCATATTTGATCAAAATATATAGACATTCGATAAATAATGATACCTTACGGTGAGTATCTAAAATGTATTTATTCGGATGTCTTTTAAGTTATTGGTGACAATGCAAGTATCTTATGATGAATACTATTGGGTTACGTATAAATTTCCCTCCGCAATTGTCAGTAATCAATAATTTTGTATTTTGATCGTTTATGTTTACTTTGAAATGTTTTTGACCGTGAAATCTATGTAACCGATCTATATTCAACATGATAAACAAGCTTTCCTAAATTTATCTGTGCGAACTTAATTAAAATGTAAAATTAGAATATAATAGTAATTAAATGTAAATTAAAGTCAAAAATCTAAGGTAAAGTTAAAAATAATGTTAAATGTTAAAATGTAAAAGTAATACTAAAATAGTTTTAAATCTTATATATATGTGCATAAATAAATGTTTGTATGTTAATTACTGGCAGTGGCTTATTTTATTTATTTTTTAATGTTGAAATCTAATTAGATAAGATATTATATTATTTAATCTCTGCTATTCCACTGAGCTAGTGACATGGGCTAACGACCGGAATCAAAATATTTAAAAAAAAAAAATTTTTTTTTTTTTTGACTTACGTATCTGCCTACTTTATAAATTTTTCTAGGTTCAAATGCCTAGATGGCGCCCCGTAGTGCAGTTTACGTGAAGTCGCCTTTCTCCGGATCGTTACAATATATATATATATATAATTTGCTGATTTTTTTATTCTTACTTAATATTCAATTAATATAAAAATAACTATGTAAATACATTATGTAATTAAATACACTGTACAGGCTTACATACATCTGCACATATAATGTAATATTATGAGGGATTCGAACTCAGACTTTCATATGACCCTCAATTCTCCAAGCCATCTCATATTGCTGACCCACTTGATCACACACATGTTGAAAAGATAAATAATCATCAATATACATATTTCATGCTAAAACAGCAATCATAAGTTGGTCCAGATTACTATCTCCACACACATATACAATCAATACTCATCTTTATATTAAGATAGCCAATCTTCATACTTTAGTGGTCATGCTTTAAACTACTACAACCCACAACTGTTCAGCCATCCATGTCATTGAAAATCTGATGATGGAATGTTCAAAGACTATGTTAGTGCCAAGGTTGTCATCCTACCCATGATAACTTTTAGTTATTATGACCCCCTCATGTACTGGAGAATAATCACATGTGTGTGATCAGGTGTGTCAGCAATATGAGATAGCTAAAGAGTTGAGAATCATGTGAAAGTCTGAGTTCCAATCCCTTATGTAAATACATTGTAATAATATATATGAATATGGACACCATTATTTTTACATCTAAAAATATATCTATAAATATAATGACTATAATAGAATTATTTTATTATACATATTAATTAATACAGTAACTCTTGCCAAAATGAAAACTTAAAAGATTGAACAAAATACACAGAAAGTCATTTTCACACTAAACATTTATATGACTTATGCTAATATATACAATTATTATAACCACTGTCATTAAAAATTATTGATTAAAATACTATGTTATTTTATATTTCATAACTGGTTTTATTTGTCATAAGTATGGTAACTTTTTTAATGTTGTATGAAGACTTATTGAATTTATTTCATGCAATAATATTATAATGCGATGTCTGTATTTTTTTAAATCAATATATATAATCTTATATTCGAATATTAATAAATATAGTAATTAGATATGTGTAAAGTATAACTTTAAAAATTTTACCCAATTAGGCTTGCTTTTGACTAACCTCATAGTCTTTGTCAACTAACACTTTGAAAGGCTAACTTTCCCACAATTCTGTGATCTTAACGTTTGCTGCCTTTCTGTTAATTAATCTTGTTTGTATTTGCATATTAGCATAGCTTCCTTTATTTTCATTCTTTTTTTTTTTTTCAATTTGCAATATTTTTACATTGGTTTATATTTGACTATTTATTTTAAGTCAGTGTTAAAATTTAAAGTTTTCTTGTTTATCATCACCATGATAGAGTAACAGAATGAGTAAGTTATCTATACAGTGCTCTTCCTTAAAGGCATAGATTCAACTAATTTATCAGACAATAATTCTAAAAGATGTTGAAAATTTTTAATAATATCTCAAAGAAGCCAAAGATAAAATCACATAAGGAAAAGTCTATTGTTTCATTGTTATAACATTAGTTAATTTCTGAACTTAACTAAAATCTATCTGAATGTTTTAACAAATTTTTAATTAGTCATTAATATTAATTATTTGCCACTAAAATAATAATCCTACATATGCCAATGTCAGACGTAGAACTCTGAATTTCCATAAGATTATTACTATAAAAAAGCATTAATAATTATTTAAAATTGTTTTATTAAGTTATCATAAAAGACAAATTCATGAAAACTAACTTTTAATTATCACAATTAAAAAACTATGTTCAAATTGCAGTATGTTAAAATGAATAATTATAGCTACTCATCTTAAATGCATTTATTTATTGATTGATTAGAATAGTCTTTCCTAATTGTCTATTGTGGAAATATATTATCTGATATATTTTTTTTGAAAAAAAAAGAAGAAATAATTAAGCTTATATATCTTAATTAAAATAGATTAAAAAGTAGACTTGTAATAATAAAACTATATAAAAAGCAGTTTACAATTAAGATTATTCTCCTGCCCATTACTTCTCCAACTCTAATTGCCATTAAAATGTGTTTTAAAATTAAAATAACTTTTGCTATTTGAATTTGTCTGTTGTCAGCTCTCTGCTATTATTTAAAGTAGTGAAGTTTATTTGTGAACATTTTTAAAAAATTTTTTTATTGTAAATTCTCATCTCTACATATCTACTCTACTTTAATAAATGAATGTGTATGTTATATATTACTTTAATAAAGAACAAAAGAACTTAAACAAAGAGATAATTACTTTATAAAGGGAAGATCTTTTTAATCTCATATATATATATATATATATATATATATATATATTGTAATGGACAATACTTTTACTCCATTATACCAATCATCAGTTAACTGGGCCCCACAGTTTGTGATGCCAAATGTAATGGACAATATCTATATAAACATATTATGCTAACCACGTTGTAGTGTCAAATGTAATAGAACATCCATATATTAGAAGAAAATAATAATGCTCCAAACATTGGATGAAAAATGTAATGGAATATATATAATCTACATGATCTCAAACAAAAATACACATAGGAAGAAAGAAGGCTTTAAACATTGGTTCCACAATGTAATAGAATGCCTATGCACAATTGAAATGGCCCAATCATTGGGAAAGCCAAATGTAGTGGAATCATGATTGCTATATCCTCATAAACAAATCATAATAAATCAAACCTCACATTTTAGGCATCAAATATAATGAAATGACTAACAACAGTCCTTAATTAATCATGTCTGCATGTTGATGGTGCCAAATGTAATAGAACATATTTATCATCCAATTCAAATAATAGAAATATAGCATATCTTACACATAAAAGAAAGATCTTAACAATCTAAATGAATCCAATTGTTGAGAAAGCCAAATATAATAGATTGTGTAATTTAAATGAAGAAAGATAACATTATCCCAATTATATTTAAATAAATTGTTTATATGCCCTTCCAGCTAGCTATACATGAAATAAATCCAAAATCATACAGAGCAATAATGAGACCTATTATTATAATTTATTCTTAGGGCTGATGTGACTAACTAACAAAATATATATCAGAAACAAAGGGAATTCTATTGAATCTAATATACATATTACATAAGTAAACTTATGTATATCTAAACATATTAATGAACATTGGCTTGATAAGATGACCCAAAAACTAAATGACAAGTGAAACACAAAGTTATTCTCCATTAAGTTGTGAATTCAATTAATTTCATAATGACTCTGGCACTAAAAGAAAAATAAGAATAAAATATTAATACTCTTCCAAATAAATTACAAAGGCATTACTTATAAAACAAATAGTACATCCTTTATTTCTATATTATGGTTTAATTTTAGGTAGTATCAGTGTTTTAAATAGTTTTTAAATACAAACCCAAATACAAAAAAATATATACATATATACTTGCCATAAGTATATATATTAAATAAATAAAGACATATGGTCAACAAGTATGCATTAATATAAACACAAATTTATATCTATATTTTCCAAATATTCAAAATTAAAAAAAAAAATAAATAAATAAAAGTATATTATATACAACAAATATGTGAATTGTTGTTTAGGTCTACAAAAAGAGCTATCATATGAAGTTAAAATAAAAATAGATAAATAGATAAGTGAATAATTGAATGGTAAAATATTGTAAATTAATAGAATAGATAATAAAAAAAATTAAGTTATATAAATAATAAAAAATTTTTTAGAATAAAAAATTTGCGAATATAACTTTAGCTTATTAATATATATATATATATATATATATAACAACTCATATGGAACCCAAACTTATACCCATACTTTAAAATTTTAAATTACTTAATGTTAATTTTGACACTTGTTAAACATTTTTTTTATTTAGAAAACAAGACGCTTTCTAATTAAAAATAAAAGTAAAAAAAAATGAATATCGATCTCAAAAATATATATATCATTTATACTACCTTCTTTTCAAAGTTAAACTTGTTCATTTTTCTTTTCAAAGGTCAACTTATTCCATTGTTTTATCCTCTTATATTTTTTAATATTAGAATGCATTCGAGCCAAGGATAAATTGAAGAAACAGCATGTTAGAGAAAATTATCGGTTTCCAAGCACATATATATATTTCACTTTTTTAAAAATATCTCTCCTTGAAAAACAAATAATAATTGACATGTAGAATCCAATATATTAACTAATTTTAGTTACTTCCAGATTGTTATTAGATTTACCATTATAAATTCCAGATAGCTATATCAAATTTTGGCTTCAGACGTGGTGAAATTCATGTGTTGAAATTTGCTTAGTTTTGCTTTTAAACTGCTTTGGAATAAATGAAAAGAAATGGTGCAACTTCCTGGCTGCGATATATATATATATATGGTATTATGTGTTTACTACAGTAATTTATCTTATTTAATTATTCTCAAGAATGGCAATTCCAAAGAAACAAAGTACAACTAATTTTATCCTTCAGTTTTTTTAATAACTATCTTAATAATGATGGCTTCTTTTGTCTGTTCTTGTTGTTTTCCACATGCCACCGAATGCACAGTTTTTGAAAACCATTCAAAAATAAAAAATAAAAATATCAATCATTTAAAAAATATTAAATCGAAAATTTATTTGACATCTTTAAATATATACATATACATAAATAATAACATTGCATTTTTATAATAATCACTACAAATAAAATAATCTTTTTTTTATAATCAACAATTTATATGTCTCTATTTATTTATAATAATTAAAACATGTCACTATTACCATTAAAAATCTCACCATTAAGAATAATAACAATTAAATATTCACAGCGATGTACCTCAACAAATAAATAAAATAATAAATCCAAACAACCATAGGTAATAACCATAAACAATAATAATATTCTATATATAAACATCAAATCAAAGAGATTTTTTTTTAATAACAACAAATGATTTTTAAAATATAGATAGATTTATCGATATTTACAATATATATATATATATATATATATATATATATATATAAAGAACTGTATTATAATAAAGTAAATATTTTTGGTATATTTGGAATTAGGATATTATCATATTTTTCTTTTAATTATTATTAATTATTATATTATAAATATATTTTTATGAATGCTATTAAAGAAATGGAATAGGTAAGATATACAGTTGAAGATTATTTTATGGATTAATTTATTATTCCAGAATTATTTCAAATGGGTACAGACTTTTATATACTTCTGAATAGTATTTTGAATGAAAGTGTGATATATATATTCTAATGGTTGGTGAAGATATGGAGTCTTACCGTATCTGCCATACAGAGTGCCACTAGCCCATTTGAACCTAGAAAATTTATAGAGTAGGCAGATATGTGCTGACAAAGATCCAACTTTTATTTATTAAGACTGTCAGCCCAAATCACTAGCTCAGTGAGATACAGAGATTTACTAAATATAAATTATTTAAAATATATCTTCAATATAAAAAAATAAAAGCCACTGCAAGTAATTAACACACAAAACATTTATTAATGCACATAAATATAATCATTTAGAATTTGAGGAATAACATTTATTATTTTAGATTTTAATATTAACTTTTAATTTAAATTATTATTTTAAAAATTTAAACCATCCGCACAGATGAATTTAATAATATTTTTTAAGAGTGTTGAGTATAAATAAACCACATAGATTGCATCTCAAAAGAAAATATTCTATTCCTTATTTAACCTTAGGCCAAAATTTCACAGTCAAACCAACATCAATCCATCTGATACATCGATGCATTCAATGCAACATGAATACGACAGCACAAATATCATACTGTCAGGAATGTACATCTGAACAGCATGGTTAGAAAAGACATTGACTCTCATCTAGACAGGTATGCTACATCTGTCTGGCAAAAAGAACAATAAAAAAACCTCCATAAGAAGGAACTGCATTTTTCATCTTACTATCACCTTCCATAGGCAAAAAGGGGTGTGCAGCATATAATGTGATCCTGCATGTGGTGGATCTCATACTACATTTACTAATTAGACTGATATATCCAATCCATTGACCCAATCCAACTATGAAACAAATAACCCAAGATTAACCCTTTCTTCCGATCTTAATATAACTTTACAAATGTATATAGCCATTCATGCCCGACTTAAATTTAACATTTATATAAGTTCACACAGATGAATTTTATAATAGTTTGTTTTTTTAATGTTGAGTACAGATTGGCTACATAGATTACACAGTTAAAAACATTTCACAATAAACATAAATGATCAAAACATGAAGTCATTGATGGAATTGCAGAGGAAAATTTACAAGAAACCCAATGGCATTCATCATAAGATGCCACATTGATGCCAATAACTTAAAAGACATCCGAATAAATACATTTTAGATACTCAACGTAAGGTATCATTATTACTGAATGTCTCTATATATTAATCAAATATGAAAATAAAAACATAATGAAACATTAATGAATCTATGCAAGCATCTGTATCCAACTTAAATTTAATGCATTTAAATAATTTATACAAATAAATATTAATAAAAAAAATGGAAATGATTTTTAGCAAACTCAAATGTATAAAAATTAAACATTGATAATTGATTTGAAAAGTCAGATTAAAGTTCATTTAAAAAAAATTATGTTTAGCTTGTCAAATCTTTAAAGTTCTTAATTACTTGTAGTAAAATTTTTCTGTTAATATCTTACAGCAGAAGAGTTCCCGGTTCCTGGTGTCAATTCCCACAAAGTCTTTATTTGAAGACCGGTCTATCAGAAGGTAGCCTTAGCTGGTTCAATCCTGGTATTACAGTCATTTCATTTGAAATAAGTGAGAGAGAACAACAAGTGCATCTTATCACCATTTTCACAAAATCAAGCTGGAACTGTTCTTAATTTCAATATTTTTCCTTTTTTACCGATCATCCAGATTCACTGAACAAAGGTTTCCTGTTTTAAATTTTCATTATGGTCTGAGCCTTCATTGCTGCTTCTATTGGACATCTAATTTATTTTTGTTCTCTTATCTATATTTCATCTGACTTTTTTTATATAAGATCCCCAAGGGCTAGCTTGCTTTTCGATAATTAATAAACACATCATTTCCATTTACAAAAATATTTTATCTTTAGATCTTGTACTTTTTTATAAAAAAAGTACGTTCAAATATTTGTTTTTTAAAAAGAAAATAATTTTTAAAGTTTTGCATCTGTGCGAATATATATATACATACATTGAACAACTCTTTAATTTTAGCTTTTAGTTTTTTATTTACGAACTTAAAATTTTTTTTATTCTAATTTTAAATTAATGTAATGGGATATACCATTACAATATCAATATGTGTATGAGAATTTTAAATAATTTATGTTACATAATCATCGGTATGCATATAATATTAATCTTATTTTTTATCCAGACAGTCAAGCTTTGTTTGAGATTTCTAGCAATTAAATTTGAATTTTTCTTTTAATTAGTAAAAATTTTGTGAAACTTTTTTTTACAGCATTAAAATCCACATATATTTTTCTTACAAAAAATCAAAAGATGGGAAAGATTGAATAATCAGTATTACAAAGTAACTGAAACCATGCAATCATGAGTGGACATTGTTTATTCAGTGATTACAAACTTTGCCAAGTGTACTTTATGGAAATATTATGATCATGTAGAAAATATTACGCTTGTTTTAAAACTTTTTTTTTAGAAAGTTTATGATTATATTTGTATTGTAATTGTGTAATAATTATTAAAAATCAAAAATCAAAATAAATATTATTACATATTTATTTTTTAAAGAAATGTTCTATTTTTAAATATAAAATAATATTTTCTTCTGAATATTGTTACTATAGAGATTACAGTTCTGGCACAACCCAGCTTTCTAACAATGAGTCAATCAACAGATTGTTACAATATTCAGTGCTATCATAAAAATTACTAACAAATTCTAAACTTTTAAAACATAAATTGATAGATTTAGTAGTTATTTAAAAACATTGTTCAAATTTTAAAATCAAACATGAAACAAAGAAGATTTTCTTAATTTTTCAAATTGAATTGGCTCCACCTAAAAGTTGATAATGTGACAGTGTTTTGTTTGAATAAAATATAATTTTTAAAATAATTCTGTAAATAAAATGTGATTTTTAAAAATTTATTTAATTTCTAACTAAAAATGTCTATTGAATCAAGTTAAATTTATTATATTCTGATAAATAATAATGGTTTAATATCAAAATAAAAGTTGGAAGCTTAAATCTAGTGAGAACAGAGAAATCTATCAGAATGCTAGCAGAAAAATGAGAAGGTTAAACTGAGTAAATGGATTATATGCTTTTTGAATGTGTGTGCAAGATAAACAATTATTATTATTATTATTTTTATTATCTGGTGCAATATAAATATATAAAAGAAACAAGTCAGCTAATAAAAATTTTAAGATATTTATAAATTTAGACAATGATATTTAAATTGGTCTTAAATCATATTACAAAGCAGAATCTCTAAGTATTAATTTTAATAATCTTGTAAACAAATATATTCATTGTAAATTAATATTAGAATTACACAGTGATACTGCAATTAAGCAGTGCTTCTTAATATGCAATATTTTGGATTTTATAATTTCATTGTCTAGATCCAGGCTTCTTAAACTGTGGGTCGCGACCCCCAGGGGGGTCGCGAGACTACTGAAAGGGGGTCGCAAAGATCTGATACTTTTCAATCATTATAAATAAAATTTTAAAATTAGTATACACACTACGTACAAATATAAATACAAATAAAAATCATACAAAATACTATTGTAGTTTTATTATAACTATTTTTTGAAAAAAGTGGCAATGCAAAACTGTTATGTAGGGCCTATAAATGAAAATATGGAAGTAGCATTTAAAATAATAAATACAACGCGCTCCTCGATTTTCAACTGAACGTTCGACATTGATGTCTGGCCGCCGGCGTCAGTGTTTGCAAGATAACTTAGTGATTATAAGTACCCAGACGCCGCGTCGCCTTACAGCTTACACATACAATACGGAAGCATAATCAAGCTAGGCTAGGCGAATCGGCATATTATTTTTATAAAAAAATAATAAAAAAAATTAAATGAAAGCTTCTTTTTCGGCGTCTTTGTGATACGGTGCCTTTGTGCGCTGCACACTTTGAACACGCCATGCGTCGGGGTTGATCTGATTGTAATTTGTTGTCATTGCACTGGTAAAGATTCGAGTGTAGTTATTTTTCTGTTTGTACTTCAGTTTGGACTCAGCTTTGTCTTCGTAGTGACATGTGTGTATTTACTGTGTAATTTTCAGTTGGTGTTTTTAATTATTATGTTAAAGTTCAACTACATTTTGTTTAATTATTTATTATTATTTAACCATCATGGATAAATGGCTAATTAAAATTCCAACTAATAAGTCTGCCACGCCATCACAACCAAGTTGCAGTGCTTCAAATCCGACTTCTAGCAAAACAAAAAAAAGAAAATATGATTCGTCATATTTTCTTTTTTGGCTTCACATGCTCTTCTCACAACAATGAAGAACAACCAGTGTGCTTAATTTGCAAAGAAGTTTTGGCTGCAGAAAGCATGAAACCGTCAAAACTGCAACGACATTTGAATACTAAACATGCAACGTTATCAAAAAAGCCAATAGAATATTTTGAGCGTCTTTTGCAAACATCAAATAAAGAAAAGAACACTTTGGAGAAGTATGTTACTTTGAATGATAAATATCTATTGGCATCGTATGAAGTTTCGTATTTGATAGCAAAAACGAAAAAGCCTTTTACTATTGGAGAGCAACTTTTACTACCTGCAGCTATAAGAATGTCTGAAATTGTTCATGGAAAACAGTATGCTGCTGAAATTAGTAAAATTCCATTATCAAATGACACTGTGTCCAAAAGAATTTCAGACATTAGCAATGATCAATTTCAACAGCTTCTTATGAGGCTTAAAGACAGCTCAAAGTTTGCAATACAACTGGACGAGTCAACAGACATTTCAAAAATGGCACAGTTGTTACTTTTTGTAAGATATATTTATGAGGGAAGCATTCATGAAGATATACTGTTTTGTCGTCCTCTGGAAGGTCATACTCGTGGAAAAGATATATATAAAAAAGTAAATGAGTTTTTTGAAAAAGAAGGATTAAATTGGAAAAATTGTGTTGGTGTGTGCACGGACGGTGCTGCAGCAATGACCGGACAAGATCTTGGTTTTACAGCATTTGTTAAAGCTGGAAATGATCATATTACATTTACACATTGTATGATTCACCGAGAGGCACTTGTTAAAAAAATTGCACCAGAATTAAACACTGTGTTTTTTGATGCAGTCAAAATCATCAACTTTATTAAAAGTCGAGCACTTAATAGCCGATTGTTTAAAAATTTGTGCATTGATATGGATTCGGATTATACAAGTTTATTGCTACATGCTGAAGTTAGGTGGCTATCAAGAGGTCGAAGTTTGAAACGATTATTAACTTTAAAAGATGAAGTTCTTATATTTCTAACAGAGCAAAATTCTAATTTGGCCGATTATTTTCACGATAATTTATGGCTTCTCAAGCTATGCTATTTGGCAGATATTTTTGATAAAATCAATGATATGAATTTATCAATGCAGGGAGTCTGCGTTAATATGTTTATGTTAAAAAATAAACTTGAGGCCTTTGTTAAAAAATTCTTATATGGAAGAACAGAGTGGAAAGTGGATCGCTCGAAATGTTTCCATTTACTGACGAGTATATAATTAGTAACAATATTTCAAAAAAGATACTCCTATAACAAAAATTATAGTTAATCATTTGAAGGATATGGAAGTTTACATGCATAGGTATTTTCCCAATGATATCGATACACAACAATGGATTTGCAATCCATTTTCAATTGAAATGGAAGAAATTAATTTTTTAAACTTAAAAGCACAAGAAGAATTTGCCGAATTAACAAGTGATACTACCTTGCGACTCAGATTTTCTCAAGTGCCTGTGCATGAATTTTGGATAGAAATCAAATCAGAATATCCCCTACTATCGGAAATGGCAATGAACAAATTACTGCCATTTTGTACAACATATTTATGTGAATCAGCCTTTTCCACATTAACTTACATAAAATCAAAATACCGTTCAACTTTAATAAACGTTGAAAATTTATTACGATCTGCACTAACTCAAATTGAGCCTGGATTTAATTATTTGTGTAAAAATAAACAATCACATCCGTCACATTAATATTGTTTGATGTTAATAATTTGTTTTTATTAAAAAAATTGTTACAAAAGTTTATTTTTTCTATTGAATAAATTTATATATAGTTTTATGTCATTCTATTTATTGTGTTTTATTACGACCGATATCCCGTCAACGTTTCCAATTATATATATGTGAAATGAATGGGTACGTATTCTTTAATCCTTATTTTATTTACATTGTAAAATAGTGCGATATTACATCTACATCTACGGTTAATATATATTTCATTATATGGAGGAGGGGGTCGTTTAAAATTTCCTAAGCTTGAAGGGGGTCGTTATATAAAAAAGTTTAAGAAGCCTTGGTCTAGATTATTTTTTATATGTATATTTTTAATTTTCACTTCATTATATATGTAATTTTTGCTGAAGTGAAATATTTTTTTTACTTTTATTTAGTTTATTACCAGATTTAAATTATTTATTATTTGGCAGAGTGCACTTTTACTGCTGATCACCATATTCTCAGCACTGGAAGTATATTCAGCTAAATAAATAAAGCCAGACAATATGGCAGAAATAAGAGGCAGAAAAAATATCCCATTTGCTTAGCACTGAAAGATATCTCATTTGTTTGGTACTGAAACATCACTTAGCCAAATAATTAAAGAAAGATAATAAAGCAAACAAAGAAAGAAAAAATATTCACTTTATCAAGCATATGGAAATACATATGCAAGAGTATTAAATATATTGTAATGGTAAAATTTTCACAGGATGGGTTTGAATCTGGATACCATAATATCAAAGATAAATAATAATCTATATTTAAGATATGAATTGTAAACTTTGATTCAAATAATTAATAAGTTGAGTGGCTAATTAAAAAAAAAATTCAAATACTGTATATAATAATATTAATCCATGTAATGATGATGATCTGTATTTTAAAATTTCAAGTATTCCCAAAAGAATTTTATTTGTTTTTTAGTGTCAATAAAAAACAACAACTCAAAGTTGCCAAACCTTCTAAAAAGAAAGTTTACTTTTGGAATATTTTTAAAGGAACGATGATTATTAATTATTGCCATCATCCCAGCATTTCCTCCACTGTATTTCTCAGGGCTATGAATATTAACTACCATATATGTGTAAAAATAATATATTTGGATTGAGTTAAAACACATACTAAATGGATTAATAAAAAATGAATGTATTTTCATATTAGATGATGGAAATAGTCCAATATAAAAATGCAACTAGAACACCATCATCACAAACTTTCAGGAAAACAATAAATAAAACTGTTGCATATATATTCCCAACTATCAACACATACAAAAAATATTAAATATAAAAACAAAAGATATTTAATTTTAAGCTAAGTTTAAGTTTAAGGCTTTATAGTATTTCTAATAATAAAGATCTTACCACATGAAATACTGACATTGTCACTGACCATGGTTTTTTCATGTACCATTCTTTAATATTTTACTGTTGACTGCCTTAGTAATTCTGATGATGATCTTATCTTTGAACACTGACAATGCTGGAGAGAGTAAATACAGCAGCGCTGATGATGTTCTATGAAGTATACTATCTTTTAGGTATTGAATATTTTATATGGCACTATCCATTTTTTTCTTCATGACATTATGGAGATGTTATATGAGCTGGTTTTTCAAGCTTCAGCACTGATTTCATTATCTGACTGCATTTCAAGGCAATTTTATTGATGTATTTTTTGGTTATATAGCTCTTCATGGTAAATAAATTTATTCTAAACAAAATCATCATACTGACTGCAGTAACTGGAGTATTCCAAAATATTTTAAAAACTGAGTAAAATTTGTCTTACAATGGAATAAATGTTTTAATCACTGATTGTTTCCGTTTCTAACATGGATCATAACAACTCATCTTCAATAGTGGACTACACTCTAATTCAAAGCAAAATAGAATAAACTGCTGAATTCCTAGAATTAGAATGATATTGCCTAGTTTTTTGTGTCAGACCTATTTATATCTATTTAATGTTGTTTAAACAACATAGTTTACAAACAACATATATATATATATCACCAACTAGAGAAACGTTATCTTAGCATTATTACAATATACTTTTTGAAAAACACTGTTTACTCTCTTCAAAACATGTTGATGTTGTGGATATCAATTTTATGTACATTGCATTCTGATTTTTTATACATAAAAGAAGAAGAGAAAAAAATAGTTTTTTTGTCTCTCACTCTCTCTCTTTATTTATATTTCCTAATATAGGAAAAAAGAAAATTATTGTCACCTTTAAAATTTTTAATTATAATTTCTAAAATATTATCAATTCCAAAAAATTAATACTTTTGTTCCAATCCATAATCAGATTTTCTATAAAAATAGACAAGTTGTTTAATTAAAACTTCCATTTGAAAGACAAACTACATAAGGTTCAATATAGCATCTTCAAATCATAGATATTTTCACACGACTTTGGCCATATGTTTATGATTACATCCCTCCACAATAGAAAAAGAGTTTTTATTTTTCATGAGAGTGGTGTAGTGAAAATTATACTAAGAAATATTCAGTAAACAAGGTTCAAATTTAGATTTTTATAAAACTACCAATTCAAATTCCTTCACACATCAAACACATTTATTCTTCATCTTTTACAGAATAATTTATTACTGGTTTTTTATATATAACAAAGTAATAATTAATAATCTTTAATAACGTGCATGAATTATTATTTCTTTTAACTTTTAGGTAGTTTACACTTTTATTTCTCAAGTGACACCCACATATATGCCTACACATTTAAATGATAGTTTGTATATTTATTAGTCACTTCACATGAGTATTTATTAAATGCATTTTTTTTCTATCTGCATTGTTATACGTACATATGATCATAATTAGAAATGAATTAATTTTTTTCAGTTTTGCAATTGGATGACGATATTAGGAGACGTGATTAAATTTAACATATCTTCAAATATTATATACCATTTAGCATTGCTTAATTTCGATATTACATGTTTACAATAATATCAGTTTGCAAAAACAGTTTTAATACAAATACTCAAAGATTTTGCCTGGTAAATGTAATAATTTAAATATGGTTGGGTAAACTTATCTATAGATTTGAGTGCTCCATTTTAATCTAACTTGTCTCTCTTATTTGTTAGACACAATAGAAATTAAATTCATTTTTTAAGCTTTGTACTTGGATAATATTTTGAGATTTTAAATTAAACTTATATTAAATACATAAAATATATACAATCCACACACCAACTTCTTTATAAATCTTGATTTATTATAATATGAACTATTATGATGTATTATAATATACTCCAAAGTTTGGACTATATTATTTTATAGTCTGTGACAAGGAACAACTAAAGAATACATGAAAAAACAATAAATACAAATATTTCATAATATATACAACAAAATACAAATACCTCTTACCTTAAAACTTTCAATAATTATAGGGAATTGTTTTTAAAAAGATATTTAACAACGAATGTAATGAAAAGTTAAGATTGTTTGTTAGAAGAGGTTTAAGATTCCAAGAGGTATTTGTGTTTTGTTATTTGTATTATGAAATATTTGTATTTATTGTTTTTTATGTATTTTTTTAGTTGTTTCTCGATAGAGCTATAAAATAATATAGTCGAAATGTTGGAGTATATTATTGTACCACTAAACATCACATTATCACCATTTCTTATGCTTGCTCATAACTGTTATTAAAACAGGAAAAACTCTCCATACAGTAGTAGGCACTAGATAAAGATTTTATGCAAGCCTTCTGGCATCCATTGATTACTTTGGCTTGCACCGAGTGGCACTATTGTATGGAGAGTTTTGCCTGTTTTAGTATATTATTGTACATTATAATAGTTCATATTGTCATAAATCAAGATTTATAAAGAAGTTTGTGCGTGGATTGTATATATGTTGAAATTAATAGGCTATTTTTAAAATAGAAGACTGTGTTTATTTCTTAATTTATCAAATACATTACGCATGGATAGAATTATATTTCAGTTAGCCAATAATAGTTTTTAATTTCACTGCATCAATAAAATATAAGGGCTGCTATGTGTTTTTTTTTTAAACTGTATTGACTTATAATCAAAATCAGGTATCAGGACTAGACGGATTATGTGCTTAAATAATAATTTAAAAATATAGCATTAAAGTTAAGTTAAATCGTTACATTTTGTTGGTATGTGATTATTATGTCAACGGTTTTCGCATTACAATCATACATAAATAGGAAGATATGATTTTGTGAAGTTATTCTGTTATGCATTGAAGAAATAATAACATGCGATAACAATATTTATTAAATAAGTAATCTTGGAATTAAGATTTAATGCGAACTTCATATATACATCCATATTTACGCGCGCACACACACACCTATATATATTATAAATAATTATACGATCTTACCTCTGCTTTTAATTTTTATTTCATTGAGAATTTCAAAATTTTTCTGGGTATAATAATTGGATCCAATGTCCGATCCATCAAAATAAATAATTGTTATCGATTTTGATTTATCTGCAATTTTTTGATTGAAAGCTTGACTCATCATTAATCGCAGAAAATCAGATATATCTACTACAATTACTAAGTCGTTCCAGTTAAAATGTCCTAATATATAGTTTAATATTCTTAAAATGTTGCCAGAAGAACATATAAAACGAGTTAACGTGGAATATATATTTTTATTCTCCAATATTGTATGTACAGAGTAGATACTCATAACTGGAATATTCCAATCTGCGGCTATTAAGCCCATGTGCACTATAACTTGACTGCAGTCAGGTCCAATGATCGCAGAAAAGTTATACTTAGTATAATACAATTTTGTTGATTTTATAAGCGCTTCAAAACCTGTATTATTACAATCATCAGTAAAGGTAACATATTTAAAATCTATAATTACGTTATATGGAAGAATGTTTCTGCTATCTATTATAGCCAACCATATAAAAGGTCCTGTGTGGTATATGCTATTTTCAGGAACAGCAGTGGATGTAGAAGAAAATGTAAATATTAAAGTCAAATTAATATTTATACCAGTTGTTGGAGTAAATAAAGTAAAATAGATCCACATAATGATTGAGCTAACAAAGAGTATATTTCACCTTTTTATTAAATTAACTTAAATTTATTACTTTAATTTAACGCGAGTGTCTATCACTTTCACAAACTTAAAAAAAATAATTAAAGTTTAAACTCTTATTTTAAAAAGTAGCTTTTCAGGCCTCATTATTTCTTAACAAAAGAATAAATTATTAATTGTTAGCATTAAACCGTAATATGAAAAACTAAAATAAATGTTTAAATAATAAAATAAAAGAGAAAAAAAAGATGTTTAAAAATAAATTGACAATAAAAAGTAAATATTAAATATCTTTTACACATTTCTATTCAATTTAACAATCATATAAAATACTTATTTTAAATGTCAACGAATTTATAAGTTTAAATTTCAAGTCGTTTGATAATTTTCTATTTCAATCCATTATACGTGACTAAAGATTCTTTAAGTGCGATAGGCTATTATAAATCAAACTTTCAATATATATATAATACATTTAATTATTATATACTCTCTAGTGATAAAATTAATAAGATTGAACTTATAAAAGAAATTATGGAAGTTCAATGCATAAATATTAAGTGTTATATAATAACTAACTTCTGAATTGTCCACACAAAGCACAAGAATCTTAGCTTATAACATTCAGTTCTTTAATATATATATATTATAGGAATTATCAATTCAATGGGTGAATTTTATATAAAAAATAATTATTTTATTTTCTGTGATAATATGATGGATTATTTCCACCATCTATTATGAATTGCTGAATGTCTAGAAAATTTTAAACTTTATTTAAACTTTTCAAATATAAACAACTTGTTAGTAATAGTACACAAATAGACAACACAGGTTAGTAATTACTAAGAGGTTGTTTGTATTTGAAAAATTTAAATAAAGTTTAAATTTTTTTAGGCATTCAACATTTAAAAATAGATTATTGAAATAGTCCAACATATTATCACATCTAATATATCACCATCACAATCCTTCAGGCAAAGTATCTTATTTCCTATCTAACTAAAAGTAATACATTAACGAATCCTGCTTCAACTATCAGATGCAATTAAAATAAATAAGTACTTTAATGTAATATGGAGTGAAAGGAGACTCTTTAATTTCTTTTAAAAACTTTTAAAGAACAACTTTCTAATGCCAACATGGCAACTGTTATTGTTGTAGAATTTTTCAATAATAAATAAGCATGGATGGACTTTAGCTAACATATTAAGTTTAATGGATTTTACTTCTGATTTTATGATTAAAAAGACAGCATGTTTTCCATAGATGCATTCCACTAAGCATGAGTTATGTTTATTTGAAGGCAAAAAGAACACAGCCAGAGAATTGTGTAAATTCTTATTTTTTTTTGTATTTACATTTATGACAAACAAATATAAATAATGATCTTCATTTACTGCAACCTATAAAGAAATCAGTAAAATGATAATTGAAAATCAAATATGGACTTTAATTTTTTATACTTACAAATGTAGATCACATTCACATAAAAGAAAATAGATTGAATTCGGAAAATAACTGTCTAATTAAATAGAATATTACCAAACTTTGTGAAGATATAAAATAAGTGAAAAGGTAGTGGGTATATACTTTAATATAAAGACACAGCTATTAGAAGCACAAATGTAGGAGGAATTTGTTATAAATAAAATATGATATTGCGGAAATTAATAGTATATCAACCTGAATGGTAAAAATACTTACTTAGTTCAGTGAAAATTTTCAAATATACACCCAGGTCTCGTTTTATGCGGATTTATTTAATGCAATTTTGAAGTTATGCGATTCATGTTTCTTCTTAATATCTTTGTATGCGGTTTTCTTTTATGCAATAAAAATTATTAGAGCAGAAGCCGATAATGCACTGATACTTTAAATATTATAAATTTCACGCACTTACGTCATATTTTAAGTAATAGCACATTATCGGAGTTCGACTTCCATCTAATAATTTCAATATTTTCAGTGCTTTATAATAGTATTGTAATAGATTTTATGCTAAAAAGAAGTTCATAATTCACTTAAAATCAGAACTTCCCCATTTTATATACATACATTAAATTTTACATGACTATACTGTAAATCTGTTCAAACGTTATAGATGAAAAATATTATGTATGTAGTTGTTTTTGCATTTTAAATCACATTCTATTTTTGCTTTTATAAAAAGAATACATAATCAATTAAGCATTTAGTGACTGCAAGTTTATTTTTAAAAGGTGAGTAACTGTGGTGGCAACAATTAAATTTGCAATTAAAATCTGATTTTTAATTGTAATTAACAATTTAAAAATTATGTAATGTGATCTGAAATTAAGGTGATGTGAAATGATGAAATTTGATTTTTAAATGGAATTGAAAATTAAAAAATTAAAGCCAAAAATAAGAATTTAATTTTTAATTGTTAGTTTTAATTAAATTTTGCCCAACAGTGGTGAGTCAGTGTCTTTTTATTATCAGAAGTCTAAGTTTTTATTTTTATTTTAAACTTTTAGTTTACTATAATGAGAAAAAAAAAACACCCAAAAAAATGAATTTATTTGAAAACAAAAATTTCAATTTTAGATCGTTTAGCTAAATGGGAAGGATCAACAGTGATTGGAAAATGTTTTAGTTGTATTTCCTCTTGACTTCATTTAAGGAGAAGCTACAGTACCTCACATGACATCACATCATGACGAATCTGATGTCTCAAATAGCGATAATGATTAAAATACTGTACATGTATAAAAAAATTTAAATTACTGCATAAAAATATATTGTTTTGAATAAAATTAAATACTGTAGTTAATAAAAAAAGTAAAAAAAAAGTTTGTCTTGTATCAATTTTTTTCAAATTTGAAATTTTTTATTAGTCTATTTTTTTATGCAAATTTTAAAGTAATTTTACATTATTGCTTTGCTTTTATGCGATTTTTGGAAAATTACAGTATGTATCCCCCATTTTTCAAGGTAAGTTAAGTCTATTTTTGTGCACCTTTTTGCAGGAACCTATCTACCACATAAAACGAGACACAGGTGTATACATGACTTAGATTTTTATTTCATAAGTTTTTAGAGATGTGCAAAATGCTTTTGATCACATTTAAAAATATTTTAAAATTGATGTGGGGGATCTTAATGATTAAATCGGAAATCAATTTTAAATCAAAAGTGCTATAGATAAATTTGAATGCAGAACCAAAACACTAAGCAGATATGGATATAAAGCAATCCAAATTAGAGTACAATAGAATTTTATATTATTTACCTAACAGAAAACATGTATTTTGTTATGTAATATGCTTAATAGATTTTTCATAAAAAATGATAATCGATTAATGAGATTAATATATTTGTAAATATAAACTAGAAAGATAAGATTTATTAAAAAGACAGAATAATAAGTTGATATCTATAATCTTCAGAAACATTCCAATGAATTATAACTATATCAATTTAAGATATGAAAAAGTAAATTTTAAATTAATCCAAGATAAACTATATAAAACAAGGAATATGAAAGTATTAAATATAATTCATTCTTAAAGAAGTAAATAAAAGAAACTATAAAAATGTCAAACAAAAGAATTAATTGTAATGTAAGAAAGTATAGCTATAAAATGGTAAAGAAAGCTATAGAAGATAGTAAAATTGTCACAACTTTTTTAAAACGTTCCATAAGCTTTAATAATTCCCCATATGTAGTGATTTATTTTACAAAATCTGAAAAAGCATAATTTAAACAAATAATTATACTACCTGTATAGTTACCCAAACACGTCCCTCTCGCACAAGTTTTAAACATTCAAACAAACACCCCCGGTGCCTTGGCAACAAGCAACAGGGCCGGGCGGCAAACCCATCAGGCCACTCATCCAATACCCCAGCTTCGGCGTGGCCTCATCAGGAGGGCCTGGTCGAGGCACGCACCAGTCTTGGTCTAAGCAACCCCCAGCACCCACCTTTAACCTATTTAACTACAACATGAGAATGAATGAAAACACTATTAATATTTTCAATCCAAGCTCAAAGCTTTAGTCAGGTCTGAACCATTCAGTACCCATACTTTGGTGCTTGGCCTTTAACAACCAGCCACCACACCTATTAGGCAGTTGGTGTTAAACCACTAAACATCACATGATCACTATCTCATACTAGCACAATAATTGTTATTAAACAATCAAAACAAAACAACACCCCGTGGCCATCTGGCAACAAGGCAATCATGGGCCAGGTTGCATAAAATCCCTATCTGGCCTACTCATCCAATATCCCCAGACAGTTTCGGCTTGTGGCCTTCATCAGTGAGGGCCTGGATCTGAGGCCTCACCAGATCTAGGATCTAATGCAACCCTCCAGCACCCACCTTTTAACCTATTTAACTACAAAACTATGAGAATGAAATTGAAAACACTTAATATTTTCAATCCAGCTCATACTTTATAGTCATATGGGTCTGAACTCAATTAGTACCCATACTTTTGGTGTCTTTGGCTCTTTAACAACCAGCCACCACTATCCATTAGGGTTGGGTTAAACCACTAAACATCACATTCACTATCTCATACGCACAATAATTGTTATTAAACATTAAACAAAAAACATTCATATAGTATTTGTGACAAAGATAATGGTGAAAGTTGTGATAAAATCCTATCTAGTACCATCCAATCCCAACTATTTTGGCTTTCCTTCATCAGTGAGGGTTGTCTAGACACTGCCTAATCTTAGATCTATAACCTCAGCCTTTTATTATTTAACTAAAAACTATGAGAATAAATTAAAAACTATTAATATTTTAATCAACTCAATAGTTATATAGTCATATGGTGAACTCATTAGTACCAAATTTTGGTGTCTTTGGTCTTTACAATACCACACTATCTATTAGGCAGGATTGGTGTTAAACATAAAATCAATTCACTATCTCATACTAAATAATTGTTATTAAAAATTAAAAAAAAAAATCTCATATATAGTGCATTTGTGCTAAAAAAATAGTCTGGGGATATTGGTAGTAGGACTAGATAGATTTTATAAATTTCTCATTGATTGTCTTGTAGAAAGATGGATACTATATGGAGAGTGTTGTTTGTTTTGAATTGTTTAATAACAATTATTGTGTAGTATGGATAGTGATCATGTGTGTTTAGTGGTTTAACCAATCTGTAATAGGTAGTGGTGCTATGGTTGTTAAAGAGAAAAATAAAATGTATGGGTATGAATTGAGTTGAATATGACTATATAAGCTATTGAGTTGGTTGAAAATATTAATAGTGTTTTCAATTTCATTCTCATAGTTTTGTAGTTAAATAGAGTTAAAAGGTGGGTGCTGGAGGGTTGATAGATCCTAAGATCTAGGTGATTCTAGATAAGGTCTCACTGATGAAGGAAAAGAAATAGTCTGGGATATTGGATGAGTAGACTAGATAGGGTTTTATGAAATTCTGCATCCATTGATTGCTCTTGTTAGCACAAGATGGCACTACTATATGGAGAGTGTTGTTTTGTTACTCTGTATAGTGAAATAGTGAGGGTAGTAGATTCAGATAACTAGGGTTATTTTATTAATTTCCAGATAAAAGAGTTTAAAAACATTATTTTGGACAAGTAAATTAAACTGCTGCACTCATTGTATAACACTAGCCCTCTAACTTTCCTTGATTTTACGCCAAATGAGTATTTAATCATCTTTATTGATTTATTGCAATCATACTTTCTAGCAAATTTCAATGTTTCTTCTGCTTAAAAAAGTAATGCTAATTAAATTCCATTGTACATCTGATATTTGAAGGAGGGCTAGCATTACTTTTTATTGAATAATTGCCATAATTACAGAATTCTCAATATATCAAAATATAACATATAAGTTCTGCATAACATTAGTGTTATAAAATATAGATAATTAAATTATTAGTTCAAATGTATTATTTCATCATTATAATAAATATAGTGTTACATATAATAAATAACCATTTGTCAATAATATAACAAATCTAAAAAAAAATAACAAAACATTTTAAAAAGCAAAACTATTTTTTAATACATGCGTATTTGTCTAAATTAAAATAAAACTGCATTTTCAAACTGATAACCAGGAAATGTTTATAAAATACTAGTTGACTAAACTAATTTTTTTTATAAATGTAATCAAAACATTATTTTTTTATATATCCTTTTAATAAATTTACTTCATTAAAAAAATCGAATGTTAAAAAATACTAACAGATAAAAAGACATGGAATATTTTTTAGAAATTTTATTACAGTTCACTTGGTTTACAACGAGCAATTCTAATTCAGTTAGCATGAAATGCCTTTTTAAAATTTATACTGCTTATCTGAAATCAATACCTGGTACATTTAGATTAGAATTTGCCATTCTATATTGACATAAATCTTACAGGGCAAGTAATCTTAACTAAAAAAAATCAGAGACTTTATGTTACAGTAGTAGATGATCATGTTTTATTTCCATACAATAAATAGAGAAAAATAATATCCTTATATACAACTTATTTAATTTGAATAATTATACCATTATGATGAAATAACGTATCGTTTAATGTGTTAAATAAAGTAGCAGCATATTCAAGACATTAAAATATTTAAATTAATATAATTTTTTTGTTAAAAATGATTATAGATATTTTTTTTTTCTTCATTGGGAGATTAAAGACTTTACCTTTTTTGCACACTAATTACAAATAATCACCAAACCAAGTTTTTTTTATATTGAAGCAGTCGGATCTGAGTTCGATCCTAGCTTCATGTTATTTACCCTAATACTAACCTTAAATTTCCGATGCAATGGGGCTTTATACGTTCAATCCACGCTAATTTCCATAATGAATAACTTATTTCAAATGCGTAGCAAAATTAATTAGTTTAGTTTAAAATTGATCAATTCTCTAAATAAATTCATGACAAAATATTCATGAATTTATATATATTAAATTGCGTGGATTGTGCGTATATATATTTGTAAATATTAAATATATATAATTGTTCGAAAGTTTCATTGCGTCGGGAATACTTGTTTTTTTCACCTTTAAATAATTTGTAAAGTTTCGTAGATTAAAAGCTACATTCCTTCGATAAGCTTTAAAATTCTTAAAAACAATAGTAAAGTTTTATGAATTGGAAAAAGATAAGGATTCATTTTTCTAATTAAATCATTTTCAAATCTTAAGAATTCATTTTCAATTAGAGAAGGAATTCAAGCTAATTAGTTTGAAAGCCTTATCGAAGGAATGTATTTGAAAACAACTAATTATAAAAAAAACACATTGATAATAAAATGAGCACTAGCCTTAAGGCATCTGGACAATATATATAGCCCTGAAAAGTCAGGAGAAAAAAAAAGCTAGCTTTGTTGTAGAGTAGTGCAGTGAACTCTGTGCGTATAAAAATTGTATTTCATCATGATAGAGGGCTAGAACATCAGGAATCTGGCTATGGTTCCTAAAGTCCTGAGAAATCTTCAATGGAGCTGCTGAACCTTTTTCCGGACCGATCATTCTTCTAAAATTATGAAAGCTACTAAAATACTGTTCCAGTAGTCAACCAATGATGCCTACGTTTTCAACAACTTGGAGATGTAACTTAAGTACCAGTGGAAGAGGTAATATATTTCTATAATGAACATTAAACTTTCTGGCCAGTTCGAACTTTATTTTACACTCCTCCTATTTAAGAGCTCTTTATTATTTAATGTAAAAATCTTTATAAAATGCTACTATAAATTTATATTGTAATTCTTTCAATCTCTAGTCTTTAAACTTTTTCTTTTCTTACCTGGCGGTTCGTTTAACATATTATATATATGTATTTATCGTGTGATTTATTAATACTATTTAAAAATTATATGCCAATAATCTTTCAACTCGATGAGCTCCTATGTTCTATTTGCCTCATGCAAATATTATAATATTAATTTCAAATAGTAATTCTCGCCCATCAGAACTAAATTTGAAAGTTCTATTAATCATCGAGTCGAAAGAAAATATTACATGTTTATTATTTTTATAATTGGCTAATAATAAACTATTAGCTCCGTTTCACCTATGTCCCCAGCTCCTAAGTTGCAAGTGTTTATATATATTCATATAATGTTAAAATGGTATTTTCTTGCTTCACTAATGTTGATTTATTAATTCAAATATAATGTTAAATGTTTTTATTGCAAAAAGGGCCGATAAAGGGTTAAATATATTTTAATTCAACTTTTGTTAGTTTGTATTAATATTCAGGAAGTGCACGATAATTAGGGGATAATTAATATAGTTTATAAATGTTTTAAAATAGTTCGATAAAAGCTTGTTTGACTTTAATTAACTGGTCAAGTCATCATGTAGAGCATTCTACATGGGTTTTATTTTTCAACGATGACTATCAAGTCATCATCATCGAACGTTGCTGACGCAGGGCAATCTTCCGCTCCATTAGGCTGGTCGGTGATCATATTCTTTTATTTAAATTTCTCAAGGAAGAAAGTACTTCCTTTCCTATTCATTAGTCAAAGGGCATAAGACTTGTTAGATGCAAGCCGCCATAGGACTTCGATCATCGACTAGCGATCGTATTTCAATTTTACTCTCTGCCTCGTAAGCCGCCAGTACCGTTGCATTTTTGTTCCGGTAAAACCCGCTCCATGCTCGTAATTCGTGATGAAGTGATTTAAATTAAAGTCGAACAAATTCTCAAATATATTATTAATTAAATAAGTTTCAAATCAATTTTAAAGTTATGCTTTGAAATATGTTTTGCTCTTCGTGAATAGATTTCCGAATGTGAAAATAAATCTCACATTCCACTGTAATAAAATTAGAGCAATCATTTCTGTTCTTAATGAATACCTTTATCTGCCTTTATATTTCTCATTGGGGGCATAGACATAGAATCCCATGTTGTGTAATACTTGTTGGCATATGATAAGGACCGCCACTCTTATTATATTTATCAATTCTTTTAAAGACTAGAGGTAATTAATGCATTCTATATTTTGATTGAAACAAAACAAATTATTCTTATTAAATATTTTCTAACATACTTGGTTTCTCAGTTCATCATTCTTTTATAATTATTTAAATGTAAATACTCGCTGTCTGTGTTGGCAACCCGAACATACATATGATTCGATTTAAAAGTAGTCAAAGTTAATTGATATTTGTGTCAGTAAAAGGGTCTCTAGTCCTCACCAACCGTTGAGCTAGTTCTTGGCGCATAGCACTGTGCCGTCGATTTCTGCTATCTGAGCTGTTGAGTTGGGTTTGAATTCAGTTTTGGTTCAGCTGAGTTTGAATCCGATTTGATGTGCGGTGGTGGTGGGTTTCGACCGGTACAATATATTTGTTACTTTCAAAACAGAAACACATTCAGCAGATAGCATAAATAGCATAATCAAGATACTAGGAAGATAAAATTCTTGTTTTCACATTCAATCTTTTAAATTAAAAACATCTTTGTAAAATCTATATCACATTTGAGTCACTGCTTTATAAAGTTACTCATAAGTATTGCTAAGACCGTTGTTATAAAAGTAGGACTAAAGTAAAGGTAATACTTGTTTAACACTAATTTTATTTTCAAATACCCAGAATTTTATCACAATAATAATATTTCTATTATTCCAACATGCAGAAACTGTATAATGTTATAAATAAATTTCTCTTACATCCAAAAATAACCAATCTACAATGGGTTTACTTCTACCTGGGAATCACAGTGGCTTTCTGTTTTTTCCCAAGTTACTTTTAAAATATGGCCTATCTCAATGAAGGAAATATCTCTTGTGGAACTGGTGTTGCCTAAGTAAACTCTGTTCCTCCAAAGACAGGGACTTTAGAATTTCTCTCCAGATAAACCACTGAAATATAGCCCGAGGTTCTATTATCAAAAAAAAGTTTCCCTTTTCCTTTCTAATAGAACATTCGAACCTTGTTTGGCTTTTATTGATTGGCAGAGATGGTAATTCCTGGTTTTTATTGTAAAGTACTGTAATTCAAATTTATCGATCTCACCTTCTGATTGTATTATCCATGTACTTGTAGTCACTGTTCTGTAATAAAATTTATATATTTATAAAAAAAAGAGAGAACAAATAGTTTTAAACATTAGCACAAATATTTTTGATTAATAAATTTTTAAACGCCTTGACCATATCAGTAAAAACAATATATTTTTGTTTTAAATTTCATTTGCATTTTGTCTAGCAACAAAAATTTGTTTATAATACTTCTTGATTTTATAAAATTCTCTGTTATTATTCACTCATGATTGAAATAAAACTGTTCATTAAAATTCTTGAAAATTTATTTTACTTTAATGAATAGCAAGGGTATTTCTTGAGAGCAACTGCAACCTTTAATTTTACTTTTTAAATTGTAATAATAAATATAACTTTGAAGGCACAACTTTATGAATTCAGATATTAATTCCAATCTTCTCTAAAATTTTAGAACATTTATATTTTTTATATATTATTGCAAAAAAACTGGGTTAACTTTCTTATCCTAATTTCTTTTTCTATCAGATCTAAATAGGTAAATCTTAAGAAGAAAACAATTCAATTTTTCATTGGGAATCTTTTAAACAAAATTATCACTTCTGGATGATCTAATGATATTTAATGTCTCTTTTGAGGATTTAAACGTTTATTTAAATCATTAATACCAGCTGAAGGCCCTAAAATGGGGTTAATTTTTTTTTTACGTATTATTAAATAAGTGATTATGTCACCATATCTAGTATGGCTGAATACAGGTTTTAATTTTCATACTTCAAAGTATCTTTTTTAATTTTGGTACTTCTGACTTTATTATTATTTCTTTATCAATAAAATTCAACAAACTTGGAAATAAAGAACCAATTGTGCAACACTTTTGAAGATTCGTTTATTTCCAAATTAATACAACTCGTACATACTGTAACTAACAGAATTGTACAATCCACATGCCAATCATCTAACGGCAATTCACATGTGTTTTCCACATTCTAACATCACAGAATACCAACTTTTGTTTTTACAGCCTGCTAAGACCAGGAGTATTAAAAGAGTCTCTTAACTATTTATCTAAGTCATTGATTGCAAATAAAGATTGCAAACTGCCAAAAATAATGAGACAAAACTATTTATTTACATATATACAATACAAAACGTATACTCCACATGACTTTAGTTAATTAATTTATAAATTTATTTATGGTAACTAAACTTTTCCAAATTTCATTAGATTAATTTTTTAAAAACTACAGATATAGTATATGGTGGTGTAACGATTCAATATTTTAAAATAATTCCTATTTGATATTAGTAATCTTAATTTGTTGAATGAATTCCAGTATATTGCACAGACACCTAATAGCTCTCAACTCTCATGGATGCTGTTCTAATGCTAACTGATACAAGCTTACAAATTAAGACTGATCTTACTACGTGACTGTTGTGATTAACTACAGATTAAGATATTAGTAGGTAATAAATAAAATAATTGTAAAATACAGGAAATTGCATCTGTACTACAGTGGTATTTATATAAGAGCAAATCAATGTGATAATTGTATGCCTATGGTAGGAATTAACCATCTACCACATATATAGTAAACAGTGACAGAAGTCACATATATATTATTATACAACTGTATGAAAGTAAAATGGATGACATATCAGAGGAATTGATCATACCACACACAACTGCTTTAAATAAAATAATAATCACAAGGAATCAGCAATCACAAATGATGTTACAATCATCAAATACAAATATGTTACATAAGAATAGGAATTAGATATGATATCAGCTGTACTTTCTTATAAATAATAATAATTCAAATACAAGACTAGTTAACTAACACTGACATCTATTTAACAGAACCCCAATCAAAATTGTCTATGCAGTTCAGTTGATCTCCATTTTTAATTTAATAAATTTACTGATTTATCCTATAGTTTAAATTTCTACATGTATGTGGTCATGTGTATCAGTGGTATGAGATACTATGGATAGTTGAAAGGTGCTTGAAAGTCTGACTTTAAATCTCCTATACTTACAATTATGCTCCAGGTATGTGAAGATTGCCTGTATTTCAAATATTTTCACATTAAGCTTGCATCCTGCCCATCCTTCTTCTTTGTATTTAAATAGATAAGGTCCTATAAATGAGGGCTCAGAGTGACTTGAGGCCAACGTGGGCATGGCAATAATATTGGCATCAGCTTGCGATTTGTGCTTTCCATCATCAGATTTTCAATGGTATGGCTGGCTGAAGAGTTGGAGTGAATTGAAGCCTGTCCATTAAACTATGAAGATTTGTTATCTTAATATAAGAGTGAGCACTGATTATATATATGTGTGGAAGATGATAATCTGGACCAACTGATGAGTACTGGTTTAGCACGAAATATGTATATTGGTGATTATTTATCTTTTCTACATGTCTGGTCATGTGTATCAGTGGTGTGAGATAGTGTGGATAATTGAAGGGTGCTTGAAAGTCTGAGTTCAAATCCCCTATATAAATATATATATATAAATTGAACGCTTACAAATTATTTCGCTTTATTATTTTTAGTATTTTAATGATCATTTTACCAGCCAATATGATGTAGTGTGATTATGTAAGCATTTCAATAATGATAAAAGCTTTGATCTATGAAGATAGAATTAAGATATCGTATAATTCTGAAAAATATCAAAATGCAACAGCAATAATTTATTATATGTGGAGATATTAAGAAGATTAAACATCAGGGTGGTTTTACCTCATATAAATTTTTTAACAAGAGTGCGAATTTAAAACTGAAGAAAAAGGATGAAAACAATTAATGATGAAATCAACCTGAATAGAGTGTTTTTGGTAAATAAAATTTAATATTAAAAAATATATTTATATGTTCGAAAATAATTTTTTTTCTAAAACAATGTGCCTTATAATTGCTTAGTTCTACCGTTGAGACATGGAAATTTAATAAAAGAATAATGAAGATAAGAAAAGTATAAAAACACTTAGATTGGGACTAACAAGAAATATAACAACATATAAGAGCTACAACACCAAACAATTGTTACTAACATCATTGAATCAAATAAAAATATAAGGGGAATGATACATCCAAGATCTTATCAAGCTTGGTGTCAGAAAATGGGGTACTGAAAGGAATAAAAGAGAAAAATTATAAGCTTACATTGAACGAAAAGGAGGCAAAGGAGCAAAAGTTGCAGATCCAGAAGGAATACATTGAATATGGATATAATGGTAGGGTTGTAAGAAATAAATTGAGGAATAAAAGAGGACATAAGAAAATTAGCAATAAAAATGAAAGAAAAAATAAGAAATGGATTTTTATTTTATATTAGGTGGTTTATAGAATTCTGAATGATAGGGAAAAAATGAGAATGTAAGTATAGGATGAAAAAATAGTAAATCTTTAAAAAAGTTAGTGAGTAATGCAAAAATGAGAAATGATAAGAGTGATAAGATAGAAATAGTTTATAAAATTATGTGCAAAAGATATATGATGGTATATATAGGTTAGTCAGTGAAAAGTAAGATAGAAATAAATAAGGAGCATGGCAGAGCAATAAATAGGAGAGTTATTAAGTCAGGACCACTTTGCTATTTTTAGAAACAGGGCATGTTATGAAATGTAAAGAAAGTATTGAGGTGATCAAATATTGTAGAAATTATAAAGAAAGCAAAGTGTATGAGGTAATGTATATACAAGAAAATAAAAACAAATATATGAATTTAGTACAGGGTTCAATAAAGTTGGGAGGAAAATGGGTATTAAATAAAAATTGGAAAGTATGAGAACATATTTTAGGGTTGGGATTGGCCAATAGAGGTGACATTTTTTGAATTATTGAAACATCTTGACAAAGGTCAATTTTGAATAAAAATCTATTTGATGGAAATAAATTTTTAATTTAATTATGTAGTTGTCTATTAAATTGATTATATTCAGTTCAGGAGAAAGTATATAAGAAAGGCAACATAATGGTTTTTAAAAGTAATACCATCAAGTGAAATATATATTTAATATTTGAATACATGTATATTGTCTACACTAAACAATGTAATTATAAGGGATTTTAACTCAGACTTTCAAACCCCACAGCTATCCAATCCATTTTATGCAATTAATGCACATGATCACATACATGTGAAAAAGATAAACGATCTCCAATATACATATTTTGTGCTTAACCAATTCATCAGTTGATCCAGATCACAATCTCCCACACATAGAGACAATCATGTCTCATTTTATATTAAGATAGCAAATCTTCAAACTTTAATGGACAAGCTTTAATCTTCTCCCCCCTTCAACTCTTCAGCCATTCATATTATTAAAAATCTGACTATGAAATAATATTTGCACCATTAAGGGTTTTTAGTATTTCAACCTCAGATTTTCAATGATATGGATGACTAAACGAATTAGAGATTGAAGAAAATTGAAGCTTGCCTATTAAAGTTTGAAAATTTGCTAACTTAATAAAAATTGAGCAGTGATTGTATACACATGTGGGAGATGGTGATCTGGACCAAATGATGAGTGCTGGTCCAGCACAAAATATGTATATTGGAGATCATTTAGCTTTTTAGCATGTATGTGGCCTTGAATGTCAGTTGTATAAGATGGATTGGATAGCTGTGGGGTTTGAAAGTCTGGGTTCAAGTCCCTTATTATATATATATATATATATATATATATATATATATATATATATATATATATATATATATATTGTGACCTTTTATTCAGGTCCCTGTATTAAATAATCCAAAATTTTAAATCATAATAATATATTTAGCATTAAAATCTTAATAAAGTGGCTTTAAATAAAGACTGTTCTGGATGCACTAGGAAATCTGCTTGAGTGGAGAAAAGATTTCAAACCCAGTGTAGACTTTGACAAGGGATAAAATAATAAATTGACAGTATTATTATTAAGTGAGAGATAAATATATTGCTATTTTATTATTGTTGAATAGCAATTGAAAATAAATAAATAAATTAAATTTATAAATCTTGTAAAATGAATGATTATAGTTAATTTTTAAGCATATTTTTTGTAGTAAATTAAAAACAGTCTTGTACATTATGGATAGTTATTAAAAATGAAGCCAGGTAGAGTAATATTAATGATATTCACATTAAGTGTTATTGGTCCATTTGACACCACAATGCATTATAACACAAGCTATATATGATATAACAAAGTTGTAAGGGGGAGGGTGATGAAGAAAAAGAGAACCAGAATCAACACACTTCAACTCTAACTTATAAAATAAGGAAGGAAAAAGCTGAAAAATCAGAAAAATTTGGAATCTACTTGAATGGGATTATAAAATATTGTTTATTTAAAAGATGGAATAGAAAATCTTAAAGCCTTGCAATTGTTTCAACACTGTTTTTTCATCGATTTGATGATTCCTGAAAGTCATACTGAAGAGGGGAAATGGGAACCATGTGGATAATAATTTACTTCAATAAATATTACTTCAAACCAAGAACAATTCTAGAGAAAGTAAGCTTTTGCTTTTATTTTGTTTATACTTTTAAATTCTCAGATTTAAAAATGATGCACAGATTATTTATATTTAAAAGAAGATAATGAAAATGTTTGTTTTCGTGTGCTCTTAGTATCAGGCAGAAGAACTCATTTACTTATAAATGATAATTTCAATAAAATAATTCAAACTAATTTTAAAGAAAAATATCAGGAGATAAAATAAACAAATCAAAAAAGTCATTTTTGAATCATATAATTGTTAATAAAGTTAGAAGACAATTGCATGATTTTATTCCCTATTCTTTTTTAAGAAAACAAACTCATCTGCCAAATGATGGTTTTAGTGCGAAATTGCTTAATGATAGAAATGGAAAAGTTACAGATTAATTTAAAATGCCAAGAATATTATATTTATAATTAAATAAATTCTTCTTAATATCATTAATGACATTTTAATTTTTCTAATAAAAATGAAATAAAATAAATATTTACTTTTAAAGTTTTATTGTGAAACATGCATCTTAATAATATTTTAAAAATATTTAAAAATGCCCAGATTATTTAAAGTTGTTACAGACATTATCGCGGAGGGAAGAACAAAATCAATAAACAATTTTAAAAGAATGCATTTGTAGATCGTAATAAACCTATTTTAATGGTATTGCCTTTGGAAAAGTGCTTAAATATTATCTCACTATGTTGACATTGGTACATAAACCAATAAATGATTTTTATTGCATTTGGAAAAGTGTTTGAATATTGTCTGATTATGCTAACATTGAACAGGATAATCAAAATATATATATGCATTATTTTAGGAATGTTTACTCATCATAATATCAGTTGTCTTATCATTTTAGCTCACAAGAATGAAATAAACTTTGACTAATAGGATAAAATCTAATGGGAGAAAATGTTCGTTTATTATTTTTTTATTATTGCTATGTTTAGTGTTATAATATTTACGTCATGTGTCATTCAGGTTTTTTTATTATTATATACATTTATTGTGGTATAAAATATATTTAGTAAAAGGGATGTAGAGATGTATAAAGATATATACAATCATTACCAATATATTTTTGCTATTTTCCCAATTAAGGGAAAACATAATATTAAATATCATTTATCTAGAGAGAGAAAGAGAGAGATATTTACCTCTCACATTTTAAAACAGATTTTAGTGTATTATTGACAGAATGAACAAACAGACTAAATTTTGTCAAAGATATACTATAATGACCCAATTGTTTTCTTACATGAAAAAAAATCTAAGTTTTTTTTCATTTCTTAATTTTGCCTATGAATGAACATATCTACTGTAAATATAAAATGCAAGTTGATCTTCAGTGTTTATGTGCATAGTGCTTGCTATAACAAAAGTATAATTGTTATATTAAAATAATTAATGATCATTTTACATATATATTTTGGTGGTTTGTCTATTAATATATTAATAGTTTTTGCATTGTGAAATGGAATATTTATGTTTCCACTTTTATTGCTAGTGTTATTTTACCTTGCTATTGTATTGATAAGGTTTTGTGATAGCTTTTAGCTGATAAGTATGTGCCACATATAATGGCATCAAATAGAATATTAATATTAATATTGAGCATGGGCCAATGGAGTATCACCCATTGCTGATTACATGAGAGGATGATATGGTCTAGGCTAAATAATAATTAATGCTTAGTTAGCATAATTAATCCTAAAAGAGAGGATATCTATGGTTTGAATTCTATTTTCCTGTGATAAGGTCAAGCCCACACTTGTATACCTATAGAGAGGTATTAGAATTAGCCATATTATTATACAACTATCATGTTGTTTTGTAGAACCTCCCTTTATTGTTTGATCCCTCATGAGGTTATAGAGTTAGTTTTCCATCAAGTATGGTGAAGTTGAGTATTTCAAAATCAAATAGCAAGAAAAAGATAAAGTTAGATTAAGGGACACTGGTCTATCTATAGTGTTTGCTTAATTGAAATAGTGTCTTAGGTTGTTGTAGGATCTTCATCAGTTTATAGACAAACCAAACCAAAAACTACTAGTGATTGTAGAATTTCTAGATGAAAGAGCAAGAAATGCATGTGGGCAGTATGGATTTATCTTCATCAAGTAGTGATTCACTGATGAATCGGTAAGATCAGTTAAATATTCAATGATTAGGTTGTGGACATAGGTAACATTTTAGTGTCATAGGTGCATTTGACTTATGATGTCTGTCCCCACATCAATACAAGGAATTTTTTTTAATAGTAAATGATAATAAATTACTAATTGTATTGAATATGATAATTGCCCTTATCATATTCTGACAAATCAAATAGCTACAGTTTAATAAACTAAATCATAACTTCAAGTTTTAGATTTAAAAAGTTGCATATATCCCTAAAACCTAAACACGTTTTGTTTATAATTTAAATGCTAATTTAGCTTAAATAAAGTTTAAATATCTTATTCTATAAGATAGAAGAATAATAGAAACTTAGTCAGTAATAATAGTGATACTATGAACATCACTGTATTAGGTGGTTTTATTTACTATGTGTATAAATAATGGGGGATACACATTATTTTCCATCCTTGAGTTTATATAATGTATTGGTCTTATTTCAGACAATGTGTCTGAAATAAATTTGTAAATATTGTAAATAAATCTTGTTGTGTTTAAAAAATTATTTAGTTGCCTGTAGTCTTATTGCTAATGACCATACACACTAGTATTGTTATTGCTATCAACATATCAGAGGATTATATATGAAAATCATCATCAACCAATACAGTACAATTAACAATAGGTTGATATATAATAATAATTTTTTTTAAGCCCTATAATTTATGAGTACATCTAAGGCATCATCACTTAACAATCAAAATGGTATTAACCTAGAATACATATTATTTTAAGTGATATACTAAAACATTAAACACTTAATATTGGTTTAATCAGTTTAGTTGAAACCGCAGAGCTATTGTTCACTGATCTTGATCACATGGTTTATAATTATTTGAGAAAAGAAATTTGGTAAGTTATTGTGTTTAGTTATTAAAAAGTTATTTCTATTTCTTAAATTCTAAAGTTTATAATATTTATTGAGTTTATAAAGTTTTTTGGGGGAACTGCTAAATATAGTTGTTAATTTGAGTTTATATTAAGAGCTGTTTTGTGCATTATATTTGGGTAGTGGCAAAATTCCTCCCACTGACCCAAGTATATCTTGTATAATAATCTTTGAGTTGTTTGAACCCTGAGAAGAATTAGTTGTTAAGTTTCAAGGTAGAATTTGAATTTGTAGTAAATTTTATAGCTAGTTATTTAGTATAGTTAGACTTGAAGTAGATTATTTTCACTGCTTTATGAAAGTCAACCAATCTTTAAGGTGTAAATTACTTCTTTTGTCATAAAATGTATAGCTTGTTTTGACTTTATGATAAATATTCTGGTTTTGTCAAGCTTGGAATCCCCATTTTTATTTAGCTTATCTTCTTACCATTTAATACAATATTAGTCTATATTTTAAGATTTCAGTCTCCATCATCAATATTGTTCTTCAATTTCATCTTGATCATTCTTTTATTTATTCATTCTCATTTGATATTAATTCATTGTCATAATTGTTTAATCATTCATTAACTTTTATCATCTTAACTGTTCATTAACTCTTATTCTATCATTACCTTAATCATTCATTATTCTCATACATCTTCATTCTTTTCTCTTCATTCTTAGACTCATTTCATTTTTCTATTTAATTATTAGTTATTTATTGGTTTAATGAAGATTAAATTTATTTCATCATATTTGTTTTGTTTGTTGTGTGGATTTTAAAGCTGGTTTGACCAGAAGTTATTATCTTCATTAATCACCTTGTGATCTTCTTTAGATCTATAGTTTCATGCTAGCTTTGTTCAATAAAGGAATCATCTCGTTAGTTTAACATTTTTTATATACTTATATTCTTGATTATTCGGGTAGTGAAGATTACAAAGGGCGGATTTGGTGCCATGAAATGTGTGGCCAGATTCGTATATGATTCCAGCATTCAAAGAGAAGGATACAAAGGTGGATTATAGCCCCAAACGTGAGTCTAGATTAGTTGTTGATTCAAGAGGTCACAATATATATATATATATATATATAATTAAGAGCATTCTAATGAGCTCTAAACAAGCTTTTTTTTAACTATGATAAATGCTACTACAAGAGAAAGCATTCAAATCATTTTTATCTTACATAAAGATGATTTGAATGCCTTCTCTTGTAGTAGCATTTATCATAATAATAAAAAAGCTTGTTTAGAGCTCATTAGCATGCTCTTAACTTTACATATTGGTAAATGTAAGCTATATATAAGTCATGTGACATCTGACTTTTTATATATATATATATATATTAGATAAAGGTAAAAAAGCCTATGGCTAGATAGGTAGGGTAAATACATAAAATCAATCAACCCTTAAACAATGCCAATATCAAGCACAATCAACAATCTCAATCTGTTGTCAAAGCAATCTTCTTTAAATAATAAAGTTGGAAACCATTTTTATATATGGTCTAATATGTTTATATAGACACTAAAGATTGCAATTTGACTACAATGAGTGAAATTATTAATTTAAAGAAGTTTAAATAGATCTCACTAAACAGTTAAATATAATCTGTTATGAAAGCAGACTAAAAATAGTCATTTATATCTTTCAAACTGCAATTATAACTTTCAAATAGCAGGCTAGATAGATAAATAATGTAAATACATGAAAGCAGTCAACTCTCAATCAATACCAATATTAATATCAATCAACAATATAAATGTGAGTATTATTAGTTTTATTATCTAAATAGTACATAGTTGAAAGACACTTTAAAAGTTATAATTGTAGTTTGAGAGTTATAATTGAGTATTTATTAGTCTGCTTTCAGAACAGGTTTTATTTACTTGTTTAATGTTTATTTAAACTTTGAATTAATAATTTACTCTTTGCAGCCAACTTAAATGTTTAGTATTTATATAAACATATTAGATCATATATACTGTTTTCCCCAAAATACCTGAAAATAAGCCCTAGCATGATTTTTCAGGATGCTCATAATATAAGCCTTACTCCAAATATGAACCCTATTTAAGATTGTCAGCTAGATGGATGAATGAGGGGGAGCCACAAATAACCAGAATTTTGTAATAAAAAATATTTGTTTTTAGGTACAATACACCAGTCTAAACATGTTTTTAATTTTTCAAAGTAGTCCAGAAATACTTCTAAAATGATGTCCATTTAACACCTCCATCATTTCTTTCTTTACTACTTCTAAGTCTACAAAAATATAAACTTTTTTAATTTGAGAGATTAAAAAGAAGTTGCATGGAGAAAAATTGAATGAACATGTTAGATGGATAGGATGCTGAATTTAATTGAAAATTGTTTCACAGTCAAGCTTTATGCACTACAATGCTGTCATGATGAAACATGTGCTCCTTACTTTGGCACAAAACAGGATACAAAAGTTTCAGAACTTGTAGATTTTAAATGCCTGATCATTATAAATGATTTGTCAGTAAACAATGCTGTTTGCATCCAAACAAAATCAGCATCATCTTGACATTTGACTTCACTTGCCATACTTTTTTGGAATGTGGTGGATTTAGCACTTCAATTAACACACTTAAACTAGGGATTTTTCAGAACAACTTGCCTGTTAGTTGTTTCAAGAAGTACAATGGTTTTCCTGCCTATTACCATAAAATGACAGAGATTTCACATTATTTCAACTTTTCATCCATTACAAAAATTGATAAATACATGAAACACACTTTATAAAAAATTGTACTATGTGTGACCACAATTTTATTCAATGAAATAACATGTCAGAATGATGCAGAAGGGTTCTCTCAACATATATCTAGAAGTAGAAGCAGGTACTACAATACACATAGCTATGAAAAAGCAATTCTGATTATTTTTGGGTGTCCCTTGTAAAATAAATAAATACAAATATAGATTTTTGTACATGAAAAAATAAGGCATCCTCTGAAGATAAATTATAAGACTTCTTTTGGAGTAAAACTTATTAATATAAGACCCAGTCTTGTTTTTGGGGAAACACAATAAAGGTGGATCTCTATTTTTATTGTTTGAAGGAAGTTTCCTTGACAACAGATTGAGATTGTTGATTGTGATTTATATTGGGATTATAACCGATCGAGCTTGCTGATTGATATATAATATTAATTTAACTTACATTTCCCCCCAATCTTTCAAGAAGAAATGCTGATGAAAAAGTCAGTCAATCTCTATATATTTCTGTCAATAACTTATAATCTCATAATGAGCCTGGAAAACTATTGACAACCCATTAACATAACAATCCATTTTTGTATTTCAACATCATGGCAACGTTCGATTTAATATTAAAATTTGAATACATGTACATTTGCTGACTAAAAATAATTGCCAAATATATCTATAAATAGCATACGTTAACATTATTCAATATTGTTGCATATTAATATTTCTTTTTTTTATGTATTGACTAATTTTTTAAGTTTTAATTTGCATTTATATCACTTTTTAATGCATTTATATTAAATACAAATAAATCATCCTTAAAACACTACAGGTAAAAGTTTCTCAAATATCTCTTTCTACTTTATAGAGAAACAATAAAAGAGGTAAGAATTATTCACCAGGCAACCCAATAACATAGTGATGAATGTAGTCAGATTTTTTCATTCTACTTTCTATATAAGAATAGCTATGAATAACCTCATAATCCTTATTTTTCACTATTATTGATCTCTTGCATCTCCAAATTTAAGTTAGTTTTTCTGATCCGCAGCATTTTTTTTCCAGCACGACATCATCAAATTCGGTTATTTCACTTGAGCACCTCACAATTTTTTTGTAAACTTTTGCAGATGATGTTGTTGTTTTTGCAAATAATGGTTTAAAACTGCAGAAAATGTTGCAAGAGTTATCAGATGAAAATAGGAAAGTAGGACTAAAGATAAATATTAAAAAGACTTAAGTAATGTTTAATGGATTTTCTCAAAATATGAAAATAAAGATTGATTATGATGAGTTAGCAGAAGTTACCATCTACAAATACCTTGGCCAGATTATTAAGACAGATGGGAACATAATGGATGAAATTAATCATAGAATTAAACTTGGTTGGAATTCTTGTGGTAGAATAACTTGATATTAAAATAAAATATGCCTATGTGTTTGAAAAGGTAAATGTGTTTTACCAGTGCTTACTTATGGATCTAAGACTTGGATACTTAATAAAAGAGCAATACATAGACTTTAGACCACTCAGAGAAGTATAGAGAGATGCATGTTGGGAGTAACAAGAAGAGATCGAAAATGCAATATACTGGCAAAAGAACAAGCAGGTATTACTGACCTCACTGAAAAAAATAAGACTGAAGTAGAGTTGGGCTGGATATATTTCTAGAAGATATGATAATAGATGGACAATTGAAATCTTAAATCTGGATTCCAATAGATTATAAAAGTCCCAGAAACAGACCACATGTGAGATGGATGGATGAAATAAGAAAGTGTTCTAGAGATGTCGAGTAGTGAAGCTAAAGATCAGAGAAGATGGATTAAACTTGGAGAGACCTTCATCCTGCAGTGGATTAATGATTGATAATGGTTGATGATATATATATATATAATTATAATTGAAATAATATTTTTAAACGGTTTATAAACAATTCAAACAATCTTTAAATCCGCAGAAGTACTTTAAATATTTTAAATATGTGTATTTTTGGAGATATTAAAATTTACAAAAGATATGTGGATGATGTTTTTGTCTGTGGAAACATTAATAGTATAAATTTGCTTATAGAGGAATTAAATAAATTGAATGGCTTGAAATGGACTATTGAAAAAGAACATGATTATAAGATTAACTATTTAGATTTAATGATCACAAGAGATAACAGTATATTAAATTATAAACTAATAATTAAGCCATTGCAAAAAAGAGGATATATAAATTTTAAATCAAAAGTACCAATGATGCATAAGATGGCAAGTTTTAAATCTTTTGTTTCGAAATGAAAAATTATGTCGTTACCAAAGTGATAAATTGAAAAATATTGAGATATTTGCCAAGGAATTGCTTGATGTTGGTTATAAAATGGAACAAATAAACAATACTTTAAGTCAATTTAAAAAAAATTATAATTTAAAAGAAATGAAGATTAATAATAAAAAATGGATATCTATTCCATTTATTTCAAATCCACAAGTAAAATTTTTTAAGGATTTATATAAGAATGTATTTAATGTTTCATTCTACGTTCCAAACAATATTAACAAATTAGTTAATAATTCTAAGGATGTCATACCTATCAAGCAAAAAAGTAATGTCATATATCAAATTTTTTGTGATTGTATGCTATCATATATAGGTGAATCTAGGTGCAACATTGAGAAAAGATTGAAGGAACACGAATTGTTATATAAGCGTGTAAAAAATAAAAATAATGGTGATTTAATATCTTCTTCAGTTTTCTTTGATCATGAAAAAACATGTAAACATAAATTTAAATTTGAAAATGTAAAAATTCTTCATGAAGAGAGAAACCATAGTAAAAGAAAAATTAAAGAGGCAATTTTTATAAACAGGAATAAAACACATTTGATAAATCGACAAGCTTCTAACATTAAAATATGAGATTCATGGAATTTGAATTGATGACGTTTGCTTCCACTTTTAGTTTTTGAATTTAATAGCAGTTGAGGCAGGTTTGAAAGTAACCGAAAGTACTTCTGCGGATTTAAAGATTGTTTGAATTGTTTATAAACCGTTTAAAAATATTATTTCAATTATAATTACAATATTATTTTTAATTAACGGATATTTTTATTTATTTTATATATATATATATCACATAACATTCTAATACTAACCAAAAAAACTAAACTTTACTAAAATTCTGCCACAATCATAGTTTCATCTATTAAGAAATACACCTTTTCAAGTGAAATTTGCTAAACATACTATCTTCAAAATCAACTTGTTTTGTAATGTTATATGAATTTTTATTTTATATATTATTACTAGTACAGCATTAGGCAGTAGTTAATATAAAAAAATATTATTCAATGTCTGTATTTTTTCAAAGCAATATATGTAATTATATAATTGAATATTTCTAAATACAGTAATTAGATAATTAAAATTTCAAAGCAATATATGTAATTATATAATTGAATATTTCTAAATACAGTAATTAGATAATTAAAATTTTTATCCACTTAGGAGCACTTTTAATTACCAAGTAATCTTTGTCAACTAACACTTTGAAAGGTCAATTTTTCCACAATTCCATGATCTTAATGTTTGCTGCCTGCCTGTTAATTAAGCCATATTTGTATTTATATATAAGCATAGCTTCCTTTATTTTTCTTTTATTGTTTTTTTTTTTCAATTTGCAATATTTTTACATTATTAAAATTGAAGTTAAAACAATAAATACATGACTTATTATAGTCGTAAAAAACAGATGCTGAAATATTATTATCTACTTTACAATTTGTTTTGATTTTTGATTTTTAATAACAGCAATTGCTCTTTAGTTTTTTTTTCCAATGTAAATCTTGATTCACCTATATATACACTGCCACACCTACATATCAATTTAGAAATGACACAATTTTTATTTATAAATGAGGTTTTATCTTTAGAGTTATTTATTAATTTGTTTAATGTAGTTGGTGTGTAAATGCAATATCACATATACCTTTATAAATATTCCTTATAAAATTTACTTGATGATCTGAAATATATGGTATTGATATCCATATTTTTTTATTAGCAGGAGAATCAATATTATTATTAAAATTTTTATTCTTATATTTTGTATTAAAATCTCTAATAACATCATATATGTGATTATAATTGTAGCCAATATTTAACAATTCATTCAAATATATTTCAATATTTTTCCTTTATCTGATGAATATTTGCAAAGACTATTATTTTTAAATAAGAAGGACTTCAAACCTTCCATTTTGTGTGACATTGACACTCTTGATTTATATAGAATATAACCTCTTTTTACTATTGGTTTAATGGTCATACAGTAATACAGCATTATATATATATATATATATATATTCCAAATAACAGTAAATAAAATAAATTCCAATATAAACTTTAATCAATAGTAGCACTTTGAATTATATTCATAATTATTTTCAACTAAACTGACTTGATTTCAAAATGGAGTAAAACAGCATCAAACAGAAACCACATGTTGATTTATATATCCTATAATTCACTAATATTAATATTTACTGATTATATGTTTATTGTTTATTATAACGATTAATAAAAATTGCCTCTTTAATTTTTTTTATTATTTCTTTCTTGATTTAAAATCTTAATTCTATTCATACCAAAATCAAATTTACATTTACAATTTCTATCATGAATAAAAAACATTGAGTCTGTAACGGAATCATCTTTATTTATTTTTTTTTTTGAATTTTCTTCGATATTTTTTTATATAACAAATTATGTTCTTTAACTTTTTTTGACCTCAACTCCCCAATACATAAAGCATTACATCCACAAAAATTTGATAAACTATATTACACCATCCTTAGATAATTTATCATTAGAATTTTTACTAATTTTATTCACATCACAAGAACCATAAAATAAATGAAATATTACATATTCCAATATAAATCTTTCAAAAAATAGCTTGATTATTATTAGAAAAAGGCAATGAAACCCATTTCATATTATTAATTAATACATTTTTCAATATCATTCCTTTTAATTTCTTTATTAAATTGGCAACTTGCCTGACTATTTTTTTTATTATCATAACCAACACTTAACAATTAATTCATTTATATAAATCTCAATATTTTTCCTTGTATCGTATGAAAATTTACACAATGAAAGAAAATTTATCAGGCAAGTTGTCAATTTAATAAACAAATTAAAAGCAATAATATTGAGAAGTATATTAATAATATGAGATGAGTTTCATTACGTTTTCGAATAATAAAGTTAAATTTTTGAAAAAGCTTTATACTAGATTATATAATATTTTGTTTTATGGTTACATAATTTGAATACAATCGTTAATAATTCTAAGGTTAAATTATCTAAGGATGGGGTGAGTAATATAGTTTATCAAATTTTTTGTGGATGTAATGCTCCATATATTGGGGAATTGAAGTGGTATTGAAAAAAAAGTTAAAGAACATAAGTTATTATATAAAAGAGTATCAAAGATAATTCAAAGAGATAAAATGAATAAAGGTGAATTAGTTACAGAGTCAATGTTTTATGATCATGATAGAAATTGTAAATATAATTTTCATTTTGATATGAAAAGAATTACAGTTTTAAATTAAGAAAGAAATAATAAAAAAAGAAAAATTAAAGAGGCAATTTTTATTAATCATTATAAAAATAAAATAATAAACAGACAATAAGCAAATATTAAGATTAGTGAATTAAGGGATATGTAAATCAACATGTGGTTATGTGGTTTCTGGTTGATGCCGTTTTACTCTATTTTGAAATTAAGTCAATTTAGTTAAAAATGATAATAAATATAATTGAAAGTATTACTATTGATTAAAGATTTTATTAGAATTTATTTTGTTATTTACTATTATTTGGATTATAATTACATTTTATTACAATATTTTTATTAGCTGATATTTACTGTATTATATATATATATATATATATATATATATATATATATATATATATTGAGATTGTGATGATCGCACATACTGCGGTCACACATGTATATGTAAAACATACAAAACTTAGAAATGTTCGGGTTGGAAATAAATAAATAAATAAAGAAAAACGAGCTTAAAAGTTAACAAAATCAAGAAATGTTGAAAATTAATAAAACAAAGGAAAAGAGAGGGAACTAGAGTTACCAAGATCGTTATCTTTTGCTATTCAAAGTCTGAATTTCGAGAAAAGTAAAATATTAAATTATAATATTAAAAGCATAAGCTAGAAAATTAAAGCAGAAAAGAAACCTAAAGAAAACATGTAGTAAATATGATTTTGGGGAAAATAAAGTTTAAAGGAAAAACTTCGGTAGCGTGGAAAGAAAAAAAAACCTAGAAATGTAATATGTTCAAAAGATAAGAATCTATGTTTCAAAGTACACCTTTGATGATAAACGAAATGCGGGTTTTATGGGGTATAGTTAAAACATGAGTTTAAATAAAAATAAATGATCATCGAGATTTAAATTTAAATGAGAAAAAAAAAACATATACTAAAATTTGTGTAATTAATTAAAGAAAATAAAGAAATAAGTAAAATGTAAATAGTGCTATAAAATCATATAAAATAAGTTTAAATATGGCCGAAGGCATAGCATGGAAGGTGTCAACAACAAGTGAAAACAAAGAATCCGAAGGACAAAGGACCATTGGAATGTTTTAATTAAAAAGGAAGTTAAGTGGAAAGCTAGAGAGATTGTAGGAGGAGATTAGAGCTTGAGACTTCGAGTCGAGAAGGTGAAATTTTGTGGCTCCAAGAATCAATCGATATAGCTAGCCAATATGACATCTACTATCGGTGCCTCACATACTATGGCTGGCTAAGGCCTTCATGATCGCTGGTCGATCCGGACCGTCTGTACCAATGGTTCTGCAATAATGTAACAACTGCTGTAGTAATGCCTGCCTGTGGATTCCTGTAGTTGCCCTGCTTGTGATGCCTCGCCCTCCGTGCCTGAATAACCAAGAAGCTACACACCGCCAAATATGATAGGCGACCGTCCCTCCTAAAGAAGTGGAGAAAATCCACGTGACGGTCGACCACATCGGAAGGAACTCAAAGACTAAACCCTAGGTAACTTGAATATTATTTTATAAATCGTCATAAGTGCACTTAAATTCAATAGACAATGGCCAAATGCCTTTCCTGAATGATAATGACATTCTCTTATGATAGACAGTGAGTCTAACGATTATAAATGTGAAAGCATTTATAAGAATTTCAATTAGTAATTTTAAGTATTCATTTATTGTTAGAATTTCAAATATTTTTTCCTTATAGCACTATCAAAAGATAATATGTTTAATTTTATGTTAATATTTCTTATGTTTTTTTTTATCAAACTTTATTATTATTAAAATGCATTAATTTATCTAAATCTGTCTTGCCTCGTTCTTCGCCACTCCAAAAAATAGTTTAACATTAGAGAGGGGAGGGGTAAACTATTATTCATGTTGATATTCTTTTTTAGCTATTAAATTAGCATGTGAAACGTTGATGGTGCAGTGTTTTAGCCCGTAAAATTTATAAATTAGCCAAGCGCTGTAACAGTAATATCTTACAGCAGTCGGGAGAAAGCTGATCGGGAAAAATAGTCTGGAAGCCATATCCGTATAGCTGACAGATTCGGTCAGGTACGGAAATCGATTCGTTTATTTCCGTATTTCTCTCTGCTTGAGGTAGCGGAAAGTGGACAATTTTTGAATTAGAAGAATTCCCCATTACATGTTATAAGTGAAAGGGAAGTTGGAGCTTTCGATCGTCCCATGCCTGTTACAATATATATATATATATATTACAATTCGATGTCTGTATTTCTTCAAAATAATATATGTAAATTTATAAATAAATATTAGAAAATACAGTACTTAAAAGTTTATAAAAAATATATTTCGTTATCCTTGTAGTTTTTATCAACTAATACTTTTAAAATGTCAACTTTCCCATAATTCAGTGATCTAAATGTTTGCTACCTGCCTATTGATTAAATCTTGCTTGTAATAGGCAGGTAGCAAACGTTAAGATCACGGAATTATGGGAAAGTTTACATCATGGAATTATGGGAAAGTTGACCTTTTAAAAGTATTAGTTGACAAAAACAACAAGGATAATTGAAAGCGCTCCTAAGTGACGTTTATAGATATATTTTTTATAAACTTTTAACTACTGTATTTTCTAATATTTATTTATAAATTTACACACACATATATATATATATGCCTATCTTGAATTAGTTTTTTAAATCTGGTGTCCTAGCTCCTCACTAAAGAGAGCCATAGCTCGAAAACAATCTGGGGATGAGGACAATCCTAGATAAAGATGATTTAAATGCTTTTTCTTGTACAATTTCTTATAAAAAATAAGCTTGTTTGAGATATTGAAATGATCTTTATATATGCAGATTTGGGTGTGTATGTATATGTAAAACTATGGTTGCAAAAAGATTATGCTATTAATTGAAAAATGTTTTTTTTTTTTACTTTTCTCCTAGATTTTATTTGAGCAAAGATTTTCCAGATACCTTTTAGTTTCTTCACTGAGATACCATTTTTTTTATTCAGAATAAATTTATTATAGTCAATTGTTGGGACCGAGTGGTCAGCACAGCCACCTTACAAGCAGTTGTCCCGAGTTTGCAGGTTCGCTTCCCGGCCGATGCTTTAACACATGAAAAAAAAAATTATTGTATAAAGAAATTTACATTATTTATTATGTTTTACAATTATGGCAAACAAAAATTAACTATGGATGTCATATTCTATAAAATTAAAGTTTAATAGCCTTTATATCGGTTGAGGATGATTTCACGTGATTGTAAAAATTTCTAGTTTACAATCCTAGGTTGCATTTTATTCCACAGATCATTTTCAACTGATGGAATATTGCATAAAATATAAAAAAATTGCACATATTAAATAAAACATTGTAAAATTTGTGACGATGGAAATAAAGCTGAATAAATAATTAAAATTTAAAGTTATTCAAATATTTTATTATAAAATTACAAACAAAGTAATAAAGCAAAAGCGAAAGGGGGTTTATATTTATAAATTAAAAAAAAAAAGGAAGAATAACTTTGTGACGATTGCCTATATATATATCAAACGGGGATAATTTAGATTTAAGGTTCGACAAATTCTAATTTAAAAAAGAAATAGAGGATTTTTATACAGATCTACACAAGACTAGAAAAAAACCCCAATGTTTTAAATAAAGAGTTCCCAAACTTTTTCCGGCACAGACTCCTTTACCAAAAGCATCCCCTAATCATTTACTTTACGTACTCAAATTAATAAATTTGTGCAATACTCGATATTAAATATTTCACTAGATATCAAACTCTTCATTTTAATCCCTTGCAATTAATGACTCAAAATGATAAAAGGACTATGAAATATCACATTATCTTGCGCAACATTCAAAATCGAAACCTGTCCTAACAAAAATTAAAGCAAAAAAAAATACGAGCAGTATAAAAATTTTTGACATTTATGAAATAAATATGTAAATTCAAAATAAGTACAAATATTGAAATCATTTTTTTACATAAAAATGAAATGAAAAAATCAACATATTCAGATAGAATTAAAAAAAAACAACAAAATTACAACAATGAATGATTTTAAAAATAACAAATAAATTGCCTTGGAAAACTGAATTTAATGAAATGGGTGCACCTGGTGATAATGTCAACAATTTATCTATGTCCGGTTTTAAACTAGTGAGTTGCATTCTCAAATCTCCACGTTCAGTGATATGCAATTGATGTCCGTTCTGAAGCAGGTTTAAAAGTACACTGAAGCCTATTTCTACCAGATATGATAATGGAAATACTAGCAAATACTTTTGTATAAGAGTCCATAGAGATGGGTACAGAAGCGGAATATGTTGTTGCAGCCAAAACATTTGATAATTTTATTTGAAATTCTATCTTGAGATCCTCATTAATGCTGATGCTTATCAGCTTATATTGCACAATTATATTTGTTTCTGCACTAGTATTGTAAGGTTTATTATCCAGTCTGATATTTCCAATGATAGAATATCTTTGAACCTAATTTGAAATCTAAGTGAAGGTCCTCCAAGTGGTTGGCATACAGTAATATGTTTTCTTCTTGGATTGTGCCTATCTTAGATAAGTTGGGGAACTGGGAAAGCTCAGATCTTGCAATATTTTACATAAAAAACATTAATATGGCAATAAATGCTGATGTGACCGATTTGATGAGATTCTAAATTGTCTCCTTGCAATTGTAAATTAACATCACTAAATTTTCCAAATCCGTAAATTAAATAAGCAACATGTTTTACTCTTAAATAACTTTTCTTTCAAACTGGAATCTTCATCTTCCAAAAACTCTAAAACAGATTGAAAAGTGCAAAAAATCTTTCCAAACATAACCATTCTGAAAGCCACTGGACTTCGGTATGGAGAACCAATTGATAGAAAGCTTAATTGCTTTCCTTGCATAATCTAGTGAACAGCCTAGTGCCCAAAGCTTTTTTTTCTCATGTGTCATAGCATTAGCCAGGATGCGAACCCACTAACCCAGGACAACTGCTTGTAAAGCAGCAATCACTGACCTTTCAACCACCAATGCTTGACTAGTGCCCAAAACTTTATTTCAAATTTTGTTCACAGCTGTTATAACAAACTGAATCGATTGATGCAATTTGTCGCTAAGGTTTTGTGGCTACTAAATGTTGCCTATGGATTACACAGTGAACTGCAAGCACTTCAGTTCCATGTTGTTTTAGGTAACTTATGAAACTGTAAAAACAACCAACTATATCTGGGCTCACTTTTCCCTGAAAAATAGCTACATTAAATTAAAACTCAATTCACCTCTGGTGTCAGTTTCTAAAATTCTAGCAACAAGCAGCTCTTCATGAACTTTCTGATTTTGAATAAAATGAACATACACCAACAACAAAGATTCATTCACCAGTAATGTGTACTCATCCATTGGAGGAAAAAAACTTTTTTTGCAAATGATTACACAAACAGTTTACCACATCATGACTCATTTAGTCGATATGTCTTTGAACTGTGGTTATTGCTCGAAGGAATACTTTTTATAACTTCTTGTGCAGGTTTGTGGAGATACAGTATTCAATATCTCCATGATTGCTAATAGAATCAGTTTTTCTTCTATGGTCTGCAACTCACCAGACTTCGTGATGAGTAGAAATATGTTGTACGATGCCCTTAATCCATCATTTTGCTTCGATGATGAATAATGATTAAACATATTATCTGTCATAGTTATCTTCAGAATTTTATCATTAAGTAAATAAAAGTATGACAAAACTTTTGCTTTTTGGTCAGGGTGAATTCTGTTCATGTGATCTGCTAGTTTTGATGGTTTCATGGCATCATTTCTAAAGACTTTTTCGCATATGAGGCACATTGGTAAATGTTTGTTTGATAAAGAGGAGACAAATCATAGCTTCAAACAGTTCAAGCTATACTATCTGCATTTCTTTTTTGGTAGTCATATTATTATCTTAAGAAATAAATTTTTTTATTAACAAACAATTTCGACAGATCCTGTGATAAAAAAAAAAAAACAATAAAATATGTACTTTCTTGAAACGGAAGATTTTTGTTCAAACTCGAATAAACAAACTGTGACCTCTGATTTTCTTTTTCATAGTACTGTTCCTCAATAAATAATTATAGTCAAATTTCAAATCACAAATAAGTACATGTCACATCAAACAAACCAATTTATCATGTTTTGTGAAAGCATGACCGTCCAAGACTGATAGATTCTGCTAATATTGAATATCATTTTATCCCACCGCAAGCAAATACAGAAATATGCAATGGTTTTTCATGTTCACACTTGTTTTGATAAGTTAAGACAATGCACAGACTTGTTTGTGTTACATGTATTTTTATGCATTGTTATGCGAGACTTTTTTACTGACACATTTTATCTTTTCGTTGCAAGTTTGGTATGTAATGTTTTATCAACAAAGTTTTTTTAAAAAAGTATTTTACTTCTTAATTAAGTACCTATTGGAATCATAGATATTTAGAAGTAACAAACAAATAGTAGTAATACTCTATTTATGCTCTCATCGATCCCCGAATTTTTTTATTGAATCTATCAGCCACTATAAAGTTCAAATAGACCCCAAGGGGTAGATATAGACCACTTTGGAAACTGTTATTTTAAATTATTGAGATAAAACATTGAAATTTTAAAATATTTGAAAAATAACGGTGATGTTTGATAAATTTGAATATGGAGGCAGAAATAAAAAAGGGCATAGATTTGTCAATTGTATAATATGAATTCTTTAAAAAAAAAAAAAAAAAATCCAAAGCAGAAACAAATATGTGTAAAAACATTAAATGAAAGTAAAAACACTTGGATTTTATTTTGAGTAATAGAAAATAAATACTTAAAGATTATAATGTACTTAATGTATTTAATGTACAAAATTATTATTGATTGATTAAGCACATTATAATGAGCGTTAGTAGCTCTTAACAAGCTTTTCCGAATATCCCTGTTGCCAGACCGGCTTCTACCTGCTGGCTGTCGTTGTTATGTAACATTTGTAGTTCAAGCTTACTAAGTTAAGTCACGTGATGTATGACTTTATTTCCTGGCAATTGAAATACTGTATATATATTTCAGTAATCAAAATATAATCACAAGGCAAAATCTACTATAAAAAAGGCGATAAGTGAGAACTTGCAATTCGTTTTAAAATATTATCAGACATTGATTTGAAGAGTTGAATAATAACATAATTGATATTAAACTAAGATATGCTAAAATAGGTAGGTAGTACAAAAAGGCTTCAATTCACTAAAAAATTTCCATTGAGACTAGATTAGATGATATATAAAAAACAAACCATTTACAATAAAATATCTATAATTTTATGAAATGGTAGATAAAAGGTGCTAACAATAACATTAAAAATATAACTTTGAATTAGGAAATAAAATTATATAAAAAAGTAATATAACATAAATATAAGATTAATGTCTGTTATTAGAAGGAAAACAGTTTCTGAATTAAAAAGGTGCAAATTATCAATTAGAAAGGATTTCAAGAGTGAGTGGAAGAGTTTTCAAATAATTGCATAATAATAAACAACAATAATAAATAACAAAGTATGTTTTAAAATATTAAGTATTTTAACTAAATAGATGAGACATACAATCAAATCTATAAAGAATAAAAACTCTAAAAAATGATAAAATTGTTATGATATTTTGAAAGAAACACATACAGAAATAAACAAATTGTTAATAAAACTATATTTTAAATGCTTAAATAATTTTTTACAGTTCATTGGAAGAAAAAGGTAGCATTATTGATATTTAAGAAAAATAAAAAATATTAAAAATTCCAGATATAGCAATTTTATACAGAACTTTACTAAGATCATTATAACATCTGCATTGATAACTTTGAATTTAAATTAATTAAAAAACATTTTGAATTTAAAAATAGATATAACACATTTTATATCACGTTCAAATATGGACAAAAATTATAAAAAAGGTCAGTGAGTAGGAGTTGTCATTTTATATTAGGTTATATTTTAAGAAAAGACACTTGATGCTATAAATATTTCTCCATGTTATTAAAAAATATGGAACATAAATCAAACTTTTTATAACAGTTTTACAGATAAATATTATTGTGTCCACAAGTATGACTGGGTGGCTAGCAAATAAATATATACAATACAAGACTCATTTAGGTAATCAGAATAGCAAATAGTCTGCCACAACTCTATCTATACAGTTCCCTAATGTTCAATTCCCTCGATGTACATTCAGGCTGGCTGCTACAAAAACGGTTCACAATGGGCAAGATTTGCACACACCTTAACCCCAGTCCAGTTTAGCTGCACACGAATGCTTCATAGTATAGCACTGCGACTGACCTTAAGCTCCTTACAGCTTCCATCTCTGCAGCAGTCTATCAGTAACTCCATTTGGAAACCGCTGGAAACTCAACTCTTTATTCAGCTGCTATCCGGACGGTTTCCTCATGCTACAATCTCTGTGGGCCTATTCAGCTATGCCCGTGAACTACATTTCCACTGAGCGCTGGACCTTAACTGAAGCACTGACGTGAGATTTCTCCTACCGGAATTGAACAGGAACGTCTACTGGAGATGCGCACAAATAATGGCCTGACGTAGTTGTTCCATACTCTTTTTATAGCTTCCTGATAACTGCAACAATTAATCACATTGTCCAATAAGGTAAGGTCTCTTATCTAGAAATATTTGCAATCAGCAAATATTTCTTGGAATTGTCGATCGCCATTACGTTAATGCTTTAATTAAATTCCTCAGTTATCAGTGCGCGATCTAAAAACAATCTCTCGAATAAATTCTAGTTTTTCTGGAGTGCACAAACATGTATGCAATTTTTACAAAATACAACAAATATTATGATGATTAAAATAAAAAGGTAAAGGAATAGAAAATAAACCAAGATTATTTAAATCATTTACATTTTGAAGAGCTTGTTATTTTGACAAATACAAACGTCATTGCTTAGAAAATGCTACAAACAAAAAGGCAAGACTAAAGATAAATATAAGAAAGACTAATATAATATTCAATGATTTTTTTAAAGAATAAATTCAGTATTGATAATGATGAAGCAGATGCTACCTATAAATAATATCTTGTCAGATTAAAAGAAGTCTTAAAATTGAGTTAGGATGGAATGCTTTTTAATAGAAATACTTTAATACGAAAATGTATTCTAATATTTTTATAAAGAAAGTCTAGTTCTTAATAAAAATGTTATAGAAGACTCTAGACTATACAAAAAAAGTTTTGGAATATATATGTAATATTATAAATCGATGTCTATTTCTTCAAAATAATATATGCAAATTTATAAATAAATATTTAAAAATACAGTATTTAAAAGCTTATAAAAAATATATGTATAACCGTCACTTAGGAGCGCTTTCAACCAACTTGTGGCTTTGTCAACTATCACGTTTAAAATGTCAGCTTTCCCATAATTCTATGATGTCAACTTTCCCATAATTCTGTGATCTTAATGTTTGCTGCTTGCCTATTAACCAAATGTTGCTTGTATTTACATATCAACATCGCCTCTTTAATTTTCCTTTTATTATTATTTCTTTCAATTTCCAATATTTTTACGTTGTTATAATTAAAATCGAAACCATATATACATGATTTATTATGGTCATAAAAGACAGAAGCTGATAAATTATTATTATTTTTAAAATTTTGTTTTGTATTTTGAACCCTTTTAAATAACAATATATATATATATATATCTTGAGAAATAGTAAGGAATAAAAAGTCAAGTGCATTCTAATGAAAATATGAAAAGATATTACTATGACTGATAAAATAAAAATATAAAAATAACCTTCCTAGCTCTGTGCAGAGATTAATCAGAATTTAAAAGCTAAAGATTCATGAATGGCAGACGATTTCTGGCGCTCAAATATTTTATGATTTCCTAAAAGACAAATCTTTTGACTGGAGACAAACCATTTGATTATTTTATTTAAAAATCGAAATAGAGGTGGGTAAAAGAAAAGAAAAGATATCAGTATAAGTGCAAAAAGGTTGAAATCGAGATGAATGAATATGTTACCAATAAAATTATAATAAATGGACAGTTGAATATTTAAACTGGATTCCAAAAAAATGTAAATATTCGAAAAAGATTACATAATGAGAAAAAGAGAAGCTATATATTAAACAAACTAGATTGAAGATGAAAAAACTTTTATTCCACAGTGTTTCAATATTAACTAAAAATAATATACAAATTCCAATCATGCAATTCTCCAATCATATATTATAATATTGCATAATTGGAGATTATAATAATAGATATATTGATATTCAACTGAATTTAATATCTTTATGTAGACTAATGTAGCAATCTTTAGCTTAATATATATATATAATTAATCAAAGCAATACAATAATTAATACAGTAAAAAATATTTTAAAAACAAATATATACCACAATTTAATAGACAGGTTGCCAATATAAAAATTAATGAATTGTGGGAAAATTGATGTATGACGTATTACTTTTTGTTTACATTTGTAACGGTTTTTTGTAATACAATTTGAATTTAGTTGATAACGACTACATAGATAGTTGAAAGTACTTCTATTAAATTGTGGTATATATTTGTTTTTAAAATATTTTTTACTGTATTAATTATAGTATTGTTTTGATTAATTATATATATTTTAGTATAATTGGAATACAGACATTGATTAATTTATATATATATATTAAATGATTATTATTGCTCTACAAGAATTCTAGCTTGCAGAAAACAATGTGAAATTATGAAGAACGATGAAGACTTTTACGGTTTGATAACCTGAGTCAACCAAAATAATATTTCAGAAAAAATGTATCTTGAAAATCTTTTAGCTTTTTCTGATATCATTATTGAGTTGATTTATGGGGAATGATATTTAGATTTTCAATTATATATATATAGTGTATACTATTTTATTTAAAATTAGAATATTTAATTAATATCTTTATTATATTGTCATAGTTTTATTTAATTATATATATATAACACAAAATAAATAGAAAATTATTACTTCCGTTCTATTGCAGAATGCTATAAACCTACCTCTAGATTTTAAAGATATCTGTTGAATTACTTTTTCATATCCATAATTAAAACTCAGCCATTCTAAACGTCCAGAATTTAAATCTGTCTCCATTATAGTGACTTTTAAAAAATTATTTCGCCTAGCTTTTAAGCTTTCAGTTAGCATTTTAAAAACAACTTTGTCTACTTCGCAAACAATCATGCAATCATACCATTGAAAAGAATCTAAAACAGTGAGGATTGCCATTATTATGCTGAAAGAAGAAGAAAGTAGTCGAGTTAAAGTAGAAAATCGTTCTTTGTCATCTAATACGTAACTCCATGTTCTGGCACTAAATATTGTAATATTCCAGTCATTAGCTAAAAGACCCATTTGCTTCATGCTTTCACTACATTCTGGACCAATGATAGCATTCACTGATATTTTACTATAATATAGTAGGCTACATTCTATCACTGCATTTGCACTGCAATCATTTTCATAAGTAACCGGAATATGATTTAATTTAATACTGTCAGGTAGTAAAAAGTTACTTTCATCAACAGCGTAATAAATAACAGAACTCAAGAGCTTTATATTATTTAACTTATCTTTGCCTTCGATGGACAACAGAATTAAAGTTAAATTAAAAAAATTATAGACTCTAATAATCATACATATCACAATAAAAAATATTACTTTGATAAATTTCATTATAAATTTACTTTTAATGTATTTCAGAATTCATTTCAATGTATATTTAATACTGTAAATAGATCGCAACAACTTTTGCTTTATTGGTTAAAAATAATAATTTATATTTATATATTCCGTTAGACTAAAGAGTTGTCATAAATTTTCTCTGTAAAATAATAAACATTTATTAAAAAAATTAAAAAAAAATCGATTTCAGCAACAAAGAATAGTGCTGTTTAACTAGAAAAGTCACTATATATAATCATTTTATAAATTACTTATAAAATAGTTTGTCAAATATTAAAAAGAAAATGTTGAAGAAAATTAATTTTCATATCTATTACATACATAAAATAAAATGAAAATTTGTCTGTTGTTTTCATTACATCTAATGGTTCAGATTTGATCTTTTTGTTTGTTTACTTATAAAGTAAAACTCAGGAAGATTTTAACCTATTATATTGTTATTATTATTCTGAGCAGAGATAGTTCTGAAGTCAAAAAACTACCCCATTTCACACTGAGCACGAACCGCATTAGTGTACTTAATACAACATTAATGCTTTTTTACTTTGGCATTAAAAAAATCTTTACAAAATATGACCATAATTTATTTACAAATAAATTAATAATTATTTATTTGTACAGCACAGTATCTATCTGTAAGCATTCAGAAGGAAATTAATCTTCACACATGCACTGTTCTGTGCTGTATAAATAAACAATTATAGATTTATATAAATTCTAAATTAATATACACATAAGATTGCAGGTAGTTAGAAATGAAAAACTTTCTTACTCCTGTAAGATATGAATTAAGTTTGTAAAATTTATTTGTCAGTTGAAATATCAGGCATACGATAAAATCAAGCCTGTAGGTAAAAGTTAGTTTATATATGGATAAACTCTAAGAGCAAGTGATTTACTTGTTCTTTTGAAACTTCTTACTTAAGGGTGAGTGAGTGAAAATTCATACATTCAAAATTAAATTGTATGTATGAAGATTAATTTTCTTCTGAATTCTTCCAGATAATTACTGTGCTGTATAAATAAATAATTATCAATTTATATATATTATAAATTAATATACATTTTAAAATTGCAGGTGATTAAAACTGAGAAACGTTCCTTCTCCTGTAATATATCAATTAAGTTTGTACAATTCCTTTGTCAGTTGAAATATCAGGCACACAATAGAATCAAATCCTGAATCAAGCAAGATAAGTAAGAGTTGGATTATATATAAATAAAATCTAAGAACAAGGGATTTATTTGTTCTTTTAAAACTCATTACTTATAGATGAGTGAATATATAAATTTATACATTCAAAATTAAACAGTGCATGTGTGAATGCTAATTTCCTTTTCAATACTTACAAATAAATCAATACTAAATAATAACGATTCTGTGCATTATTATTTAAGCAATTGAAAGAATTGTTTTAAATAAGAAAAAGTCTCTATATTTTCTATTATCAAAAGTAATCTTTCCAAAATTATTTATAAATATTAACAAAGGTTCTGATAAAGTAATATTTAAAAACTATTTTCCAAAACATAAGGAAGTAGTTACTATTATCTTAAAAATAAATCAAATAAAAAGTTACTCAATTTATAAATGTAATTTCTGTATAGATACATATGAAAATATCATAAACATGTACTTAATCATATATATTAGCATTTTTAACATTAGAACTTAGTGCAGAGTAGGGTTTAAAAATCTTGGATCATATCCCATTTCTGTCACTTTTGGTACTTGATCTTTTTATGAACTCTTGAGCAATAAAGTATATAATTGGTTTTTAAATTTAATGTTAATTATAATAAATATTTGAGAACAAATTATTGCATAATGTAATATTTATTTATTTGATAGAGAAGAAATGCTAATCTTCATGTACAATTTGAACATTGTTAGGTTCTGCAAATAGAATGGAAAAAAACTGTGCAATCATTTATACACATTAAATAAAGATGAACTAATTTAAATATTTTTTCATTTTTCTTTACTATTTAGTATCAAAGTCAAGGTAAAAAATATATATTTCTTTGGTAAGATGTTCTCAGGAAGAATGCACATATTAATCAAATAGTAGTACAGACTTATTCCTTCACAGAGAAGGAAATGACAAGATTTAACTTAGCTATCTATATCATTTTAGTTTTACATGAATATTATCTGTTTTTTATTTGGAAGATATATAGGATTCAATATAATCTATGTTAGTCAAATAAATCTTCAAATATTGCTTATAAAGCAATAACATAAATTGTGGTAATATGCAACTCGCACTACTGGTTTGATTTTATTTTTATTATTAAAAGTAGTCAATGTTTTTTTATATATTTTATTATACTATATTTTTATTATCAGATTCAATAAGACAAAATCAGCATGAACAGATTTTCTTAATGCTCATTTCACTGTGAATTGAATGTAAAAATCTCTTCATTAAGAGCTATGATTCACCATAACAATGTGATACTCTTTATGCAGGAAAAAACAAACAATGTACTATATTTAATAATAAATAATCATAACTATATGCAATTGAAATGGAAATAACTGTATCTCTCACTATGTATATGTCAATAAATTCTTCATTCTGCACTTAAGTTAATACAATAAACTCTCTTATTTAAAACTATATCCAAAATTAAGCTTATATAACAATAAAGCCAAAGAATAGATTGGTCATTATACTATCTTTTTGTACTTTGTTGACATTTACATAACTCAATGGGAATATAGTTCCTTTTGTTTTAATTAAATCTAATATATTATAAGCTAAATTAAAAATGTAAATATTATGATCTAACTTTTTATTGTTTTTAAGATATATATATACACCAACCAGTAACCACGTAAACATTCACATCAAAGATAGTAATCAATATTTCTCACTGTTGTCAAGGTGACCTTCTCACCTTTTAATAGCAAGAATGGAAATCCATTCCTACTAATGGTCCATTGAATATATATGGTTACTTAAAGATTGCAATTTGACTACAGAGTATATAAATCACATAATTGTGGTAGATGTACTAATATTTATTTTGGTGATTTAATATGCTAATATGCATTCAACATATTAGCATCATATTTAAACTTAGTCATACCAGATTTCTAAAATGAATGTCTTATTATATATATTCATAATAATATTTAAACAGCATTAAACTGTTGCACATGCGCTTTGGATTTTAAATATAAAATGAATGAATACTAACACTTCAATCACATGAAAATAATATTTAAACAGCATTAAACTGTTGCACATGCGCTTTGGATTTTAAATATAAAATGATAAAGTTATCATGTGGTTGAAGTGTTATTATTCATTCATTTTATATTTAAAATCCAAAGCGCACGTGCAACAGTTTAATGCTGTTTAAATATTATTGTTTATAAAAAACATCATGCTATATAAGATAATTGACTTATATATATATATATATATTCATAAAAAATTATCATGCCTTTTACAGCTGTAAATAAAGTTTAATGAAATCTTCCATTATTTTTTAATTAGAGTTTAGTACCTATTTAAATTTGGATTAATATATTGAAATCAAGCCATCCCGCAACAATAGGTTTTGTTCTCTGATGTTCTATAAGCTAAAAGTGGAAACACAACTAGATTTAAATAAGAATATATGAAACATATATTTAGTCAAACAGACAACAATTCTTTATATGCATGAAAATTTAAAACGATACAATTTTTCAAATACTTTCATAAATAATTTTTTTTTCTCATAATGAGCTATATGCAATAAACAATTTGAAAGCTATATACATTAATATATTGAAAGTTTGCGAAGCTTTTTTATGATTTTTAAAATTAGAGATTAGCTAAGAAATAACTAAGAAAATAATGTTTCATTTTTTCTAACAAATAATGTTAATAAATTAGTGAATAATTCTAAAAATGTCACACCTGTTAAGCAGAAAAATAATGTTGTGTATCAAATTATTTGTAGATGTATGTTATCATATATAAGTGAATTGAAGTACAGTATTGAAGAAAGATTAAAGAAGCATGAATTGTTATGCAAGGGTATAAAATGTAAAAATAATAATAATTTAATGGCTGCTTCAGTTTTCTTGGATTATGAAAGAACATGTAAATATAAAATGAAGATTGATATAGAAGGTGTTAACATTCTTCATGAAGAGAAACACCATAATAAAAGAAAAATTAAGGAGGCAATTTTAATAAATAAAAATAAAATGAATATAATTAATAGGCAAGCTGCTAACATTAAAATTCAGAATCCATGGGATTTGAGAAGATGACATTTCTTTCCATTTTGTTTTTGAATTTAACAGAAGTTGAGGCAGGTTAAGGAATTAATTAAAAGTACTTCTGCAGATTGAAAGACTGTATATAATAGTTAATTACCATTATATTTATTATTTTAGTGTCATTATATATATATAGCAAGTATATATATATTAACTTATTGCAGAAATATCTAGTTATATATATATATATATATATATATATATATATATATATATATATATATATATATATATATATATATATATATATATATATATATATATACATACCATAAATGTCAAATTGTTTAAAGTAAAATTATATGTGTTAAGTAAAATACATTTAAGTAAGCATTTTTTTAAAATAAAATTTTCAATCAAAAGCAAAAATGTCAAACACTTTTCACATAATTTTTTTCTATATTTTTAGTCACTTAACTGTTTTTTATAACTTTATATTATTATTTATGCATACTAAATATGATATATTTATATAGGGTATACATATTAACTTAATAGCAAAAATGTCTAATGTTATATATATATATATATATATATATATAACATTATACAATATATATATATATATATATATATATATTGTATTAGTAATTAAATCATAAATTTATATTACTTGAACATCATTGGTGGAGAGCCAAAAATGTGAAAGAATATAATTAAGATAGCATGGGTTTGATGGTCCATAAAATGTCACACTAAATATTATTATTATAAATTACTATTAAAAGTTGTCTCTAACACACTGATAACCAAAAATATATTCGTTCATTGCAAGTTGGTGATTTTATTTATTCCTTAGATTATGCAACCCAAAATGTAACTGATATAGCAATGCAATTCCAGAAGTTAAGTAAGGGTTTATTCCTTATTGTACAATATTATTATTAAACCACATATTGGATTAGTCAAAATGTAATGAATAATAATTAAAAAAATAACATTAAATTTAATTCTATGTATTCTTATCTAAATCTATAATTTGTCTCAACTATCAACTTTTAATAATGCACATCCAATATATACAATTATAACTTTATTATAATATTTTACCCACAAATAAATTTATATAAATAAGTGTTATTAAAGTTTCATTTATAAGATAACAATGAATCAATTAATATTTAGTTGAGTAAATATGTAATATAAGAACTAGGTATCTAACTTAATAGCTATATAAATTGAGAATAGATGAATCAATGCCTTAAAAGAAAATCAAATGATGCACTTATGAACAATAATATATGGATTTATTAATGTCATAACACAAAGGAAATTATATTAACAATAATAAAATTCAAATATTGAATACACCTGGGTCTCTTTTTACGTAGATTTATTTAATGCAATTTTGAAGTTACGTAATTCACGTTTCTCCGGAAGTCGAGCTCTGATAATGCGCTATTACTTTAAATAATAAATTTCGTGTATATTGAAAGTAATAGCAAATTATTGGAATTCGACTTTCATCTTAGTAATTTCAATATTTTCAATGCTTTATAATAGTAAGATTTTATGCAATAATGAAATTAAAATCATCATTTCCACATTTTATGTATACACACATTAAATTTTACAAGATTATAATGTAAATTTGTTCAAACATTGTGCGTCTTAATTTTGCATTTTAAATCACATTCTGTTTTTGCTTTTTAAAAAAGAATGTATTCAATTATTAATTATTTAGTGTCCGCAAGTTTATTTTTAAAAGGTGAGTAAGAGCAGTGGACACAATTAAAATTGAAAATTAAAAAATTAGTCAAAAATAAGAATTTAATTTTTAGTTGTTAGATTAATTACTAATTACGTTGTCACCAGAAAACCATCAACACAACATGAGAGTGACATTGGCACTAGTTGTATTTCCTCTTGTGAAGAATCTGATTTTTTACCAGTTTGCAAATGAACCTGGTAATCAGAAAATAGTGATAGTAATTAAAATGTGTATAAAAAATGTAAATTACTGTAAATTATGCATAAAAATATATTGTTTTGAATAAAATTAAATATTATAATTAAAAAAAGTTTGTCTTGTATCATTTTTTTTCAAATTTGAAATTTTTTATTAGTCATATTTTATTTCCTTATTTTTTTTGTGTGAATTTTAAAGTAATTTTACATTGGTGCTTTGCTTTTATGCGATTTTTGAAAAATCACAGTCCATATCCCCCCTTTTTCAAGGTAAGTTATGTCTATTTTTGTGCGATTTCATTTGCATGTGTTTTCTGAAGAACCTATCTATCATGTAAAATGAGACCCAGTTGTATATTATAATCTATTTTGACTCTATTATAATTTCTAAAATTTATATCTGTATTTAAGTAATATCCTGATATATATAATATTATAATTCATTATCTGTATTTTTTTCAAAGCAATATATGTAATTATATAATTGAATATTTATAAATACAGTAATCAGATATATAAAAAGTCTAACTTTAAAAATTTTATCCACTTAGGAGCACTTTCCACTATCCTCATAGTCTTTTGTCAACTAACACTTTGAAAGGCTAACCTTCCCACAATTCTGTGATCTTAATATTTGTTTCATGCCTGTTAATTAAGTCTTGTTTGCATTTGTTTATTAGTATAGCTTCCTTTATTTTCCTTTTGTTATTTTTTTCAATTTTCAATATTTTTACATTAATATAATTGAAATTAAAACCATAAATACATGACTTATTATAGTCGCAAAAAACGGATGCTGAAACATTATTATCAACTTTGGAATTTTGTTTAGATTTTCTGAACCATTTTTAATAACAGCAAGTGCTCTTTAGGATTAAAAGAGGAATTGTCAATTCTATCCTCTTTTTTCTTTTTATTATTAATGTTATATAAAGCCTTACATATGATGTTTTTATTATAATTATTAGAAAGCAGAATACTTTTTGCAAGTTCTATTTCTTCAGAAAGATATTCTTTATCAGATAAATTATAAGTTCTAGTGAAAAGATTTTTTTGCTACAAAATTTTTTTTTGTGCAGGATGATGATGAGAATTAAAATTAAGATATCAGTTTGTATCGGTGGATTTTTTGTAAACTGATATTGATAATGTTTCATCACATTTTCTAGAAAAGAAATTGATCTGTTATTTTCCACTCCCATAGTAAATTTAATATTTGGATGTTTCATGGCATTGATTCTTTAAATTTTTTTATTGTTTTTATAAATAATTGGCATCCAAATATTAAATTTACTATGGAAGTGGAAAATAACAAATCAAGGTCTTTTCTAGAGGTTTAAATTGCAAGAAAATGTGATGAAACATTATCAATATCAGTTTACAGAAAATCCACCCATACAAACTGATATCTTAATTTTAATTCTCATCATCATCCTGCACAAATTTTTTCTGTAGCAAAAAATCTTTTCACTAGAGCTTATAATTTATCTGATAAAGAATATCTTTCTCAAAAAATAGAACTTACAAAAAGTATTCTGCTTTCTGATAATTATAATAAAAACATCATATGTAAGGCTTTATATAACATTAATACTAAAAAAAAAAGAGGATATAATTGACAATTCCTCTTTTAATAAAGTAATTTTGACTTATATTAAAGGGGTTACTGATAAAATCAGTAGAAGACTATCTTGTTTTAATATAAATACTACTTTTTCTACTAGCAAAAAAATTGGTGATTTTTTTTATATAAACCTAAAGACAGAATATTTTTGGAAGGAGTTTATGAAATTCCATGTTTTCAGTGCTCAGGAGGCTATGTGGGTCAGTCTAATAGAGAAATAAATGTCAGCATTAAGGAACATAGAAATACTTTTAATCAAAAAATTAGCACATCAGTTTTTACTTCCCATTTTCTAAAAACTGGTCATAAATCTGATTTTGAGAATACAAAACTACTTGCTAATTTGGAAAGATATGATTTAAGAACCATGAGAAAGTCAATTGAAATATTAAAGAGACCTAGTGGTTTAAATAGGGCTGATGAAGCACAACATATTACAGCTATGTGGAAATCTCTCATTTTATCAAATATTAACTTAAAATTAATAGGTGAAAATACTGAGGGAAATAAACATTTTGATAAGCCTCATATTGTGAATGCTGAACTACTTCAAGTTGGATCTCATTTCTCATCCTGCACACAGTCACGGTATTATTTAAGATCTAATGATTTTTCTTTCAAAAGTTAACCTTGATAATGGCAGATGCTAGTCCATTGAAATATCGATGTTTAATGGAAAATAATACACAGTACAGCCCAAAAAGTTATAATTTTTATATATATCAAGTTGATTTAAATTACAATATAGTTTTACGTTCTTATTACTGTTCCACTGCTAAAAGCTTAAAAATAAAGAGATAATTTTTTTTAACATTAAATGCTTTTAATTACCATGTACTAAAAAGCAAAATGAATTAATTGTTTTTGTAACTACAATTGGGATTTTTAGATTTAACTTCAAATAAAAGCGGAGGGGGGGAGGCAGAAATCAATCCCCACTTTTTATAACAAGAGATTGACTCACTTAATTTCTGATTTTTTTCCAATCTGATAACCATTTAAAGATGTCAACTCTATATACTTAAAATAGTGTATTGTTATAGATGATAAAATTTAAAACAGGCAAAATTCTCTATATGTATTGCCACTCAGTGCAAGTCAGAGTAATCAATGGGTGTCAGAAAGCTTGTGAATAAAATCCCCATCTAGTGCCTATTCAACCAATATCCCCATACTAGTTTTTGGCTTGTTGCCTTCATCAGTGAGAAACCTTGAATATTGGATATTGGATGAATAGGCACTAGATGGAGATTTTATGCACAAGCCTTCTGGAAGCCATTGATTACTTTGGCTTGCATTGAGTGGCAATACGTATAGAGAGCTTTGCCTATTCTTAATAACAGTTATAAGCAAGCATAATAAGAAATGGTGATCATGTGATGATAAAACTTGTTATTAATTTTTAAACAATTGTAATTTTTTATTTTGATTTAATATTCTTCTATACTTATGTATGCTGTGATTGATTAACATATTGAGTTTATATTTTCAAAAGTTGAAAACATTGTATTACGTACAATAAGCCTATAACTGGATATAATATATATATATATATAATGTGTGTATATATGTATGGAATATTGGACGTTTTTAGAGAATAAATAACATATCCAGTATAAATACTTCTTCTCTTTGGTTATGTATGTGTAAAAGAATACTTTAATCTTTACTATGTTTATATGCATGTATATATTTAATGCTATTAGTTATTTTTTAATATAATTGGTATTTATGATTGACTAATATTGAATCAACACTATCTTAGCTGAAACCTTCTTCATTTGGTACACATTTTTTTTATCAACCCAATGTAAAATTTTAATTATATATATATATTGTAACGTCCACTACTTATTTAGTGTTTTAAACGAGTTAACTACTTGTGCTTGGTGACCAAATTACGTCCTATCTATTAAATTTGTTTCATCATACAATTCAGTAAGATTTAATGGATGCAATTAGTTTTCCTGGTCACACAACACTCTTTTAACTAATGGAGCTACTAAAATAATGGGATAAAGTAAGCCAGCTTTTAATTTATTTGAAAGGTGCCAGAATTCTATATTAGAATTTACTGGCAAACAACCCTTTTTTATTTATTTAGCTACGATGAAATTATCTAGAAACTCTGGAGGATTGAGTTTTGATAAAGCGTTGGCAAGGTAAATTATATTTTCAAATCATAATTAACTTTAATAAATTTATTAATAATTATTAATAACGCACAATGAATAGTGGTATTAGAAATAAAGATTTTTTATTTTAACAAATTAAAACATAAATAATAAAAAACAAAAACATTATGATTTAATTAATTGGAAAGATGATGCACACACTAATCTAGATATGAATTAATTAATAATAAAAAAAACAGTTCAATGATTATAGTTCTTAGGTACACAAGAGTCTCTTGCAGAATAAAATTTGAAGTCTTGATCAGGATTATTTTGATATCAATTTTTATAATTGTTTGCAAACTTTGTCACAATTAGGAAAAGTTACTCTTAACTTACTGGTAAGTTGGTGTGTGTTTTTGGGATTCTGAGCTCCTAAGAATTTCCATCAGTCTCTCCTGCCGGTGTCTTCCATTATTGTTCCGTTCTATAACCGGAGAAAAGGCATGGCTGTCATGACCCTTTTATTGCAAAAAGCGGTCTTCACAGGGCCCGTTTCCATTGCTTGCTTGACGACTAGGTACTGCAAGTGGCATATCTGTGCAGACATATATTCCTGCCACAGGTTATGCTCGTGAAGAAAAGGCATGATTGTTGTGACCCTTTTATTGCAAAAAGCGGTCTTCACAAGGCCCATCTCCATTGCTTGCTTGACGACTAGGTACTGCAAGTGGCATACCTGTGCAGATGTCTATTACTGCCACAGGTTACACTCGCAGAAACCTCCAGCTTTCAGACACATAACTAGAAAGTATAGAGAAGACCTAGATCAAGGTTGTCCTCCTCCTTTTATACCCTGATCCAGTTTTGAAACTTCTGTGCATATCTTTTGTTTGTTCTTTTATCAGCATATAAGATAATAATCTTCTACACTTTCTCTTAAATTTAAGTTACAAAGTTATTTTTTTTAGCATAATTCTGCCATCTTTAATTATTAAAAAGATTTTTCTAATTACAATCTTTTTACTTTTGGAATTTTTACTTTTCTACTTGCAATCTTTTTATTTTTGCAATTCTTTTAATTTATCTGGATCAGTAATTTTCATGTCATTTATTCTTTCCAATTTAACTTTTATTTTTAATTACATAAAAAAAATACGAATGACAATTTTAACTTTCATTGTACTTATTTTTAAAAAATAAATTATACTAATCAGAAAAAAATCTAAAAATGTTTTTCTTTTAAAAGATTGCTAAATTTACTTTTTTTTTTAGCTTTTAAATATCTTACCGGATGCCAATATATTTGTGCCGTATAAATAAACGGTGCAATATATATATATATAATGGTGGTTATTTCATTCCATTTTATAATTCAATTACAATATATGATCAATTAGCAAACAGCTATTTTCATTACATATATAAAGTAGATGAAAGATTAATGGGATTAATTTTCATATTTCTTTTTGATTATTAAGCTGAAAATGTGCTGGCTCTGTTTATATTGTTGAATTTTTTTTTCATAAACTATATTTCTATTATCTATATATACTTAATTCTATCTAATGAATTATTTAAAATTTATCGAAGCGATCAAGACATTAACTTTTATCAAACCCCTTTAATTTTATTTAGCTAATCTAAGTATTAATTTATTCTAAAACTTAATGTACTTTTAATATTTTTATATCATGATCATAACACTGATTAGAATAAATAGGCAAAACTAATCTTTCTAAACAATATTTATATATTACTAATATTCAAATGTCATTTTACTTATTTCAATACTAATAGGACTTTGTATTATTGGATATTTTGAATTTATAATAAGCCACGTCTCTTTTTTTCAAATCATATCTTTGTTCACATAGTATTTATTCACATTATTTATTAATATATAGGATATATGAGCACAGACTTTCACATGACCTATCACTCACCACTCTATCACTGATACACTTGAACACATATATGTCGAAAAGATAAATGATCACCAATATACGTATTTCATGCTAAACCATCTATCATCAGTTGGTCCAGATTATCATCTCTACACATATATGCATCTTCATACTTTAATGGACATGCTTCAATCCATGGACGGTTGAAGAGTTGGAGTGTGGAGTGGATTGAAGACTGTCCTTTAAAGTATGAAGATTGGCTATCTTAATATATATCCAAGAACCTATTGCATATATGTGTAGAGATGATAATCTGGTCCAACTGATGATTGCTGGTTTAGCATGAAATACGTATATTGGTGATTATTTATCTTTTTGACATATAAGTGTTGAAGTGTATCAGTGATATAAGATAGTGTGGTGAGTGGTAGGTCATGTAAAAGTCTGTGCTCATATATCCTATATATTACATATCTTGATACAGGAATATAATAAGCCTGTATTTCAGTTATTATTTATTAAAAAAGAGATGATTTAAAAAGTTAAAAAGGCTTGGTTTATTAATAATTCAAAATGTATCCGAATTAACGCTATGGACTGAAATAAATAAAAATTTAAATTTAAATATAACAATGTATAATTTGGTTCACAGTGCCCAACATCTAATTAGTGTCTCGATTATGATAAAAAAACATGGAAAATGCTCTAAGCATGAAATAAATTAATATTATCTAACATTGGAATTAAAACATTTGATACATAATTAAAATCTAAGACTCTTAAGATTGCATTATAAATTTTTATTATATTTTATATTTATAATTAATCTTACCTCCATAAGAAATAATCTTTTGTATTCTAATAACCATTTCTTTGGTATTATTGGGAATTATATTCATTTCCATTCGAATAAAATCATGTTTTAGGTAAGTGTTTTGATATAATTTTTTGAAATAGATTATGAAAGTAATTTCTTTATCATATATCAACATTAATTGTTGGCTTTTAAAATATATAGCAACCTGAAAAATACCATTTATTATGTCTTTTATATTGCATATCAGACGTGTTAAGGTAGTAAATTTGTTTTTATTATGCAAAATAAAAGATCCAGCAGAAACAGTAAAAATAGGAATATTCCAATCGCTGACCATTAAAGCAGTGCTTTCCATTGCCAAACTACAATCAGGTCCAATAAATAGATCGGTATTTCGATTGTAATAATCTTCAGCAGCTACTGCGCCTGCGTAATTTCCAAAACAATCTATATCACCAGAATGCTTTTTCAAAAGATGATATTGTCCCAACCAGTAAAATTCCAGTTTAACATTTTGAAATGCTAACATTAATACTGAGCCAATGATATCAATCTCATTCAGGTGATCTATATTATTTTTAGAAAGTGTTAGTAAAATTTTAAGATCTTGAGAACAATTTTTACTGAAAACCGAAAAAAACTGAATTTTTAAAATAACAGTTAATGTAAAAAAATGCATTCTCTGCTATGTGTTAGTAATATTTGATAAAATCATTTTAAAATAGAAATAAAAGAACTCTGTGCTTGATATATTAAATTATAAAATCATTTTGCATTTAAAATCAGACTTGCGATGTAAACGGAATAGTCAGACGTTTAAAATGAAAATACATAGCTGGAAACAAGATATAAATATAATATTCCCCCCAAAATTTTTATGAAAAAAAAAAAGTATCTTAAAATACTTTTATTCATTAGAATAAATTCATTTTTATAAAATATATACAAATAAGCTCTACTATTATTTTACACAATTGGAGTTATAAGTAATAACAGCTGTTTGTTCGTTTGTTTAAAAGTTTTTTTTCTATTAGTTTATTCTATTTATTATAGCATTAAATGATTAATTAAGAAATTATATTTTATAAATATTACATAAAAGTAAATTGATGTAATTTATTAAATAACGTTAAAAATATTGATTAATATAGTTCTTTTGTTTTAAAATAATAAAATGCAAATAAAGTTTTTACAAACAATGCTGTCATTATATACATTTATAAAGACATAAATTAAATTCATTTTGTTATTAATGATAAATGAATTATTAAATATTTCCTTTTTTATTTAGGCAATTTTTATTAACTTGTCTTTTACAAGACATTTGTTATCCCTTCAAATAATCTTTTATATTAAATAATTAACTTCAAAAAGCAAGCAATATAAATACATACAAATATATAATAGCAATTAAAATATATACCTTAGTATTCCAAAATTAATATTAAGACTACAATTATTTCGATATGCAATAAACATAATTTAATTTAGAACTCTTCTGCTACATTACAGCCTGCTGTAGTTTACACTCCAAAAAATTGAGTTAATTAAAATTACATACAAAAGCCTACAAAAATTAAATATTTGTTAATTAAAATTTATTTAACAAGTTTATTAAATAAATTAATCATTACATAAATAATATAATAAATTGAAACGGATACAAATTATTTATAGGGGCATCTAAAAAATTGACCAATATTTGCAGGACATATGTTTCAATCTCTTCCAAAGACCAATCTCATATCAAATGCAGCACCACAATTTTTATTTAAATATTATTATTCATGTGTTATTAAAGTTTGAATTTTTAATTTAGCAGTAATATTTTATTAATTTCCATTTTATAAAGATTTATACCTATAATAGCTAGACATTTTTTCTGAAGAATTTTAGAGGATAAATGAATAATAAACACATTAATAGCTGCTATACAATAGTATAAATGAAATTGAAGCAATATAAATTCTTCAAAATATTTTATTCATGGCTGCATTTATAAAAAAAAAGACAAATCTCTGTAGGACATAAATTTTAGACTTAAAATATCTTTGTTAACTATCTAAAAAAAGACCAATCCTAGTTCAAATTACACATTCTTTTTATATACACTAATACTGATCAATTTGATAAATATTATATTTGTTTATAGTGTTAACAATTTATTTATTGTATATTTATCTTGCAAAGTTCTTTGAAAAAAAAGCTCCAAGTAAATGTAAGAATGTTTGTTAAATGGACTTTAGTAAAATAAGACACAAAATTAATGAAGTGTTTATGACATCAAGTGTAATGTTTTAGAGATAATTAAAGAGAAATAAGTTGCAATTTGCTATATGTATTTTTCCTTTTTATGTCAAAAGGAAGATTGAGTTTGGAGCATATATTCTGTAGAAATTGATCACATTTTTATATCAATTATTGCAATAAGTAATATATGTAATTTATAGGTGGCACTTTAAAATGGTTATATCATTTCAATTTTTAATAAGTTTATATTAAAAAAATATAGATTTATTAATATTTTCATGGTCTTTTGGCTAAATAAGTTATCTGTTACTTGAGAAAAAAGATTTGTATCAGAGATACTTCAAATTACCAACATGACAAATAATTGAAATCTATTTGATATGCTTTTTGTATTTTCACCATTTATAACAATGAATGAATGTAAGGTTTTTGCCTGAAGATAGACAAAACAATTAGACAAATTGATGATCCTTGATCATATACCCCAGAGATAAATTGTTATTGCTTATTACTATTTTTAATTTTAGATTATATCATAAATTCATATGATATGACTATCCATATGAAGGCATGCATTATTAACTACATGGAATGTTTACTCATCAAAGTATGAAATCAGTTTATTGAATATCCTGGTTTTTAAATTTAAATTTGATCTTTCCTTTATATTTATAAACCTAATAGTTTCTGAATAAATCATCAGTTAGTGGTTTTTAATTTTAATAATGTTGTAAATGTAAATTATTTTTTTATTTACTATACTTAGCAGTATTATATAAAATGTACCCACACATATATATATATATTGAGATGGTTATGTGTCTCATAACATATAGCAAAATAGTAGTGTGTATGCATATATATATATATATATTGTAACGGGTTGGTGTTTTCCAGAAGAGATAGGGGGAGCACATCTTACTATGGTCGGACTTTGGGTCTTCAGATAGGATGCAAGTAATTACACAATGAAATACATAACCTATAATTATACCTACTTCTGATAGACTAGCTCTACCTATTTTTATTAACATAGATACAATTCTCACCCCTTTCTAGCCACGTTAAACCACAGTATTCGAACTTAGGGAGTAATTGCTTGAGCTCTCTTAACAGGAAAGGAGATAACACTAATAATAGTTATTGCACCTCTATATAGGTAATAATTAATTATCAAAAATCAATTAAGCATAAGATATATAAAAAATATGTATGTGCAGTATAAGTATATATGTATTAAAAGTTATAATAAATGACTTAAATATGTATATGTATTTCCTCTATCATATTAATAATATTGATAAGTGTAAAACTAAATAAGATAATAATGTTTACGATGGTATGTGAATAATGAAGAGTTATAAAGCTGATGATGGATATGGAAATAATGATGAGTTAGAGACCAAATTAAAATAATGAATTATATAAACATTTATTGATTAACAAAAAAAATATGAATAACAATTAAATCTGATACACTTGTAATTTATTTTGTCAAGAATGAATCTCTACCATATCAATATCTATAATGATATTAATAAAAATAAAATCCTTGCCCTAAACCCAATGGTAGAAGTTCATGTACTTGACTAATTATTTTCAAGGAATATGTAAAATTATAATATGTATATGTGATTGCGATTTTAGCTGGCTAATTTAAAATATGTATACAAACATAACAACACAAAAAATATATCTTTGTCATCTAGATAAATCAATGATTATAAATCATTGATTTAACATTAATATAAAAATAAGCTTAATTAATAATAAAGAAATACAACTCTATCATTGTGGGTTGCTTACTGTAAGTTAATATTAAAATTTTTTACCTTTCAATTTCCTATATGTTGTCAAAAGTCAGTCAAATGGGGGGTCAAAACTAGTAATTTTTTTATTCTTTATACAATTAAAGATGATAAAAAATATATATATTTAAATCTAATATTTCCCTCCTCATTACTTTCATACAGAATTTCTTTAAAATTATAACACATTAGCTTCCAATTGTAGAAAATGAAAATAATACATAGAATTTACAATAGACAAAATAATAAAACAAAAAGCACAAATCTTATCCCATTATGTTAATTAAACTTCGATGAGTCTGCTGGAAACTGTTTATTTGCTAAATAAATTCCTATGAATGGAGATGAAGTTCTGCTCCCATAAAGAATAGAAATTTCTTGTCTGGGTCAAAAAATAATAATGTTCTCCAATTATCCTGTCTTGGATTTGGTTAGGCATTTATTTAAAGCAAGGATGGTTTTCAAGTTTCTTTTAAATGGGCGGTAAAATCTTTAACTTTTCATGGCTTTATTGATGATGTATTATTACCCCATGGTACAAACTTTTCAGCAAGCAATCATGATATAAAAATAATATATATTTATTGATTTATTTGTTTCTCAAGATTTTAATGATGATATTATTATATATCAAAACAATTAATTATTGAATATTACTGCAACATGTAACTTTAACTAAAATTGTCTAAGTAGCAAATAATTAAATTTTTACTTTTAAATTATTTCTTCCATTTCAAATGATTGCTTTAAAAATTCAGCTTTTGATCATTTTGATTAATATTTTTTAAAAAATATATATTTAAATTTGAACATTCACATCCATTTTGTATTCAAATTTATTTTTAAGCAGAAAAAAAAAGTTCTATCTCCGAATGCTGAAGACAGTATAACAATTAATACTGCATTGTAGGTCGCATGAAGTTTTTTAAAGCATTTTAACTTTCACCTTTCCTATTGTTTAACAGACATAATATAAATAAATGGGATTATAAATAAAAAAATAATTTATAAATATTTTAAATTTCATTTCTACAAATGGTTGCTATGTGTTTAGATTTTAATTCAGTCATTGTTTTTATTTTATTTTTTTTTAAGTTTATGTATAAGTTTTTTGATATAGTTCTCTTCAGTCAGTAACATATAATACATTTTATTCCAGTGTTAATGTAACTATCTGTTTTCCCTATTAATTTATTGGCTTTTATTACTTCTTTAGAAATAAAAAGATGTTTATACAAATATATATGTTGGAAAGAAAAAAAATGTTAATATGACAATTTGCTTGGCAATTTATTGGTTAAGCAAATATGTCTATGTGGCATCAATTGGTAGAGTGTCTTAAATAATTGGATGGTGTATCAGGTTGTAACTCATCACTACAACACCCCTTACAGGGTTAAAATTCTAACTTATGGATAAAATTTTATCACTAACATATAAGTACATGTTTGTTTAATGCTGGATTGAGTTAGGTTTCAATGAAGGGTTTTAAAAAACATTTACTCCAGTGTTGCTTAATTTTATCAGCTAGTCTTTCAAAACTACTTTCCACTTTCTTTTTACGGTTAAGTCATATATCATTTAAAGTGTGATTTGAACTTAGGGTTTTTTTCTTTTCTTTCTATTGATGGTTATGTGGACCAAACAATTAACTGATAATGTGTCTCTATTTAGATGGCACATAAATCTATTTATTAGCCTTTATCCTGCTCCTTTTTTGAGTCTTACTGGATTTTTTTTGAAGGTCTAACTAAATATCAGAGCATCCATTACTCTGTATGGATTGACTCTTCTATCTCAGTTAATGTCAAGATAACCCAATGCTTTTAAAGCATTAACCCAGGTATATCCTCATCAACAAAAAATATATATAAATATAATATCCCTAGTTATACTTTTTTTAAATCACCTAGATATTGTAACGATATATAAATATGTCATTACATTAATTTAAAACAAAAACTTAAAAGTTAGCAAATAAAAGTAAAAAACTAAACGCTAAAATTAAAATGTTTGTTAAACATATATACCCGGGTATATCCTCATCAACAAAAAAATATATAAATATAATATCCCTAGTTATACTTTTTTAAAATCACCTAGATATTGTAACGATATATAAATATGTCGTTACATTAATTTAAAACAAAAACTTAAAAGTTCGCAAATAAAAGTAAAAAACTATAACGCTAAAATTAAAATGTTTGTTAAACGTATATACATTCGCACAGATGCCAAACTTTAAAAATATTTTTTTTTAAAAAAACAAATAAGTATTTGAATGTACTTTTTTTTATAAAAAAAAAGTACAAGATTTAAAAATAAAAACAGGTATTAATTAATGTAATCTGTAAATGGAAATGATTGTTTATGAATTATCGAAAACCAAGCTAGCCTTGGGCTCTTGTATGATTAAAATGATCTGATGAAAGATAGATAAGAAAATAAAGAGAAATTAGCTTGACCAATGGAAGCACTAAGCCTTGGCTCAGACCCTAACGAAAGTGATGGATTAGTGACGTTTTGTTAATTGAATCCGTGTGGATAATATAAAAAGGGAAATACAGTTTTTTCTGAGTTCCAGCATTGTGTGTTTGAGAGTTGTGGTAGGATGCACATACCACACTCTCTATTTAAAAAGAAAAAGGAAAAGACTGTGATACCTTGAACCAGCTATTGCCATCTCCAGAACATTATCTTCCAATGGAGGCGTCGCGGGAATTAAAAACTTGAACCTGGACTCTTCTACCATAAGCTATATGAAATGAACAATTATTAAAATCAATTAAGAACTTTCGACAAGTTTTATAAATTGATAAACAAGCCAACTTAAATGTTAAAACGGACTCTTATCTGACTTTTGTAAGTTTTTAAATCAAATTAATAATGTTTAATTTTATATGTTTTCCGATTGATAAAAATCATTTCCATTTTTTTTTCTCTTATTGTATAAATTATTTGTTGTTTAAATTTTAAATGAGGGAATTTAAGGTTGGGTATAGATGTTGTATAGATTCGTTAGCAGTTGATAATGTTGAGGTTTTCACATTCAATTAGAATATATGTCAACGATATCACTGCAAGCATCTTACGATGAATGCTAATGGGATTTGTATATTCCCTATGCAAGTGACGTTTATCGATGACTTTGTATTTTGATCGGTTGTGTTTAATTTGGAATGTTTTTGACCATGGAATCTGTGCAGCTGATCTGTACTCAACATTTTAAAACAAATTTTATAAAATGCATTTGTGCGAACGTATCTAAATGTTAAATTTAAGTCGGGCGTGAATGGCTATATAGTTTTGTAAAGTTATATTAAGGGAGGGTAATCTTAGGTTATTCGTTTCGTGGTTGAATTGGCTCAATAGATTGGATATATTGGTGTAATTAGTAGATGTAGTATGAGGTCTGCTATGGGTAGGATTGCATATATACGCCACACACCTTCTGTTTGCCTATGGATGGGTTGGTAAGTCGGCAGAAGACCGCAGTCCATTCCTATGGAGTTTTTTGTTTATTGTTCTACTTGCCAACATATGTAACATTCCTGTTGATGGAGAGTCAATGACTTTTCTAATTCTACTTACTGTTCAGATGTCCATTCCTGACAGTATAGTATTTTGTGTTGTCATATCATGCTACATTGAATACATGAATGTATCAGATGGATTGGCGCCAGTTGAGTGCGAAATTTGTTGCCTAAGGTTAAATCAGGGAAGAATATTTTCTTTTCAAATGCAGATCTATGTAGTCTATTCATACTTGACTATCTAAATAAAATATTAAACTCATTGAAACTTAGTTAAATGTAAAATTAAAAGATTAATAAAAAAATCTAAAATGTTGAATTTATTCCTAAAAATTTAAATGTTATTTTATATGTGCATAAATAAATATTTTTATGTGTTAATTTCTGGCAGTGGCCTTTATTTATTGATATTTTAAGATATAAATTAAGATATAGATTTTTATCTCTGCATCTCCACTGAGCTAGTGACTTGGGCTAATGATCGGAATATTTAAATAAAGTGGAATCTTAACAGTGCGTATCTGCCTACTCTATAAATTTTTCTAGGTTTAAATGCCTAGATGTGCCCCGTAGAGCAGATATGTTTTTGCAGTTAGATTCGATCTTCACTTTCATTTCAATCATTATAATATAAATATAGATATTTTCCCTGATATTGATTTTATCTCTTACTATGCTTTAATTATCACTTCTAGTTATTATTCCAGCTGGGTTGTGCATTCTATAAGGCAACTGTATGTTCATGTGGAGATTCCAAGATATGGTTTTAAGATATGGCCACTATACATTCCATGTACCTCTCCTCCAATATCAATCTAATATGCATTATGACAAGATTGTTTTACTATTGTAAATGGTCTCTCATATTAATTAAAAAACTTATGGTACATATTATCTTATGGTTTAGTTACATGTGGGTTTTTTATCAAGACTTTGTCCCCTACTCTAAAATTATGATATACCTTTCCTTTTTTATTTTTATTTCTTTGGCCAGCCATTTTCTTGAGCCTTTCATATGCTTGCAATTTTTCCTGTTCCACACATATTTCTGTGGAATATACTGCGGGTTAATAGTCTAATGGGTGCAAATCCTGTTGATTTATTTATGCTCCAGTTAATATAACCGACTACACGCTTTGTTTGCTTTACCCATCCCTTATGCTCGTTTTCCAAATAGGTCCTGAACAAATGTCCAAGCTCCTGCATTAGGCCTTCACAAGGGTTCAACTGTGGGTTCCTAATTGATATAAGCACATGTTTGATCTGTGATTTTTCCACCCATTTTTTCCATTCCTTTGATAGAAAAGGGGTGCCATGATCTGTTAAGATGGTTCTGGGCTTCCCTATCAATATAAATTGGCGGGTGTCTAATACCTTGATTGTATATCTGGTATTAGCTTGGGGTATTGGGTAAACAGACACATATTTAGAAAAGAGATCATAGGTGACAACAAGTATTTTTGCTTGTTAAATGGGGGTAATGGCCCATAATAGTCTATCGCCAGGATCTCATTCAGTCTTTCTGGAATGATTGGTCTTAATGCACCACTGTACTTTTGGTTTACTGGCTTAGCTTTTAAACAATTCACAGTCCCGAAGTGCACTGAGAACATCATGATACATTTTTGGCCAGTAAAACCAGTTTTTAATAGTATGCTCAGTTTTATGAGCACCACAATGTCCATATAAACTATGTATATGTCTTAAGAGTGGGATTCGTATAGATTTAGGTATTATTACCCTCCACTCATCCGTATGTGAATTTATATTATATAATAAGACCTGTTTTTCTATCTTGTATGATGTGAGATCTTTTGGCACAAGCAGAACTTTCTCCCTCTTTAAAGCCTTAATTATGGGATTTAAATCAGGATCTTTTGACTGTGCATCTTGTAAGTTTTCTAAATCATTATCTACATTTTTATCAATAATTAGATTGATGTTAGTAATGTAGGCATTATCTACTGACAGGTTATATTGTTCTGATCTACATGGGTTTTGACTGAGCACATCTGCTACAACATTCTCTGATCCTTTGCAATATTGAATGGTGTAATTGAATTCCTGTAATAACAAGCTCCACCAGATTAAACAACTGTTGGTCAAGTAGCTGTGATTCATGAATTCAAGGCTTGTGTGATCAGTGAACACTATCACCTCTGATCCAAGAAGCATCTGTCAAAACTTTTGGAAGGCCCACACTATTGCTAGTGCTTCCTTTTCAGTGACCATATAATTTAATTCTGGACCTTTCAAGAGGTGGCTGATGAAATAGAGGACACCAGGTTGACCATCCTCCTGGATCTGGGATAATGTTACCCCTAATCCAAAACCACTGCTGTCCATTTGAACAATATCTGGTTTGTTAAAATCAGGGAAGGCTAAGATGGTTTGCTCTAAGAACCCTGTTTTAATCTTTGCAAATGTCTCATCTTGTTCACTAGTCCAGTTCCACCTTTCATCCTTTCTAATGAGTTTTAGTAATAGTTCCATGTAGTCAGAGAACTTTTGATCAAAACAATTGTAGAAATTACATAGTCCCAAGACTGATCTAATTTGCTTTTTATTAGTGGGCTTTGGAAAGTTCTGTATGGCACTGATCTTGTCTGGATGCAGTCTTATCCCATTGCAACCAATGATGTGACCTAAAAAAACTTCTTCATTACAAACTAAAGTACTCTTTTTGAAGTTGACCTTTACCTCTTTATTTAAACACTCTTTAAAGAATATAGATAGGTGTTGAAGGTGTTCCTCAACTGTAATAGATGCAATTATTATATCATCCACATAAATGATTGCAATCTGTTTAACCTCAGGTGATAGGGTTATGTTAGCCAGAATCACTATTGATCAATCCAAAGGGCATCCTATTAAACTGATAGGTGAAACCCTCACATCGAAAGGCAGTATATTGGTGATCATCAGGATGAAGTTCGATTTGCCAATAACTGGAGATTAAGTCAAAGGTAAAGTATACCTTCTTATTTCCAAATTTCATGAATAATTTGTGGATGGGTGGTGGGGTGGTGGGATGTTGCTATCAGGAACTGTAATTTTGTTCAGTTGATGAGCATCCAAATAAAATCTCATCGACCCATCTTTCTTCTTCACCGTTACAATCATATTACAATAAGATGAAGAAGATTTGGAAATAGTTCCCCAATCTAGCATCTTGTTGATTTGCTAAGTTATCTCTTTGCAATACTGACATGGAATAGGATATGATCTCGATTGGAATGGTTGGTCATGAATGAGTCTTATTCTTTGCTGAAAATCCTCTGTTATTTCTGGTATTTCTGAGAAAATTGGGCTAAACTGATTTATAACTGATCACAATTCCATCATACTATCGTTTCCAATCAGGTTGGATTGTATGATTTTTTTTGTTCTGTGAGTGCTTGTGGGATGGTAGATATTATGCAGTCAACTTCAAGTAGGTCATATCTTGGAAGCAATGTTATCTTCAAGATCTCATCACTAACCCTAACTGTCTTATCAGAGAAATCAATAATACAATTGTTTTATGCAAGAAATCTGCCCCTAGGATGACATCATGTATTAAGCCATTCGGTATTAAAACACATGATATAGAACTGTTTGGCCAATGTTCAAATGAACCCAGATTTGTTTTTGTGCTAGTTTAGCCTTTCTATTTTTGCCATGGTGACTTGTACTAATTTCAGCAGTAGGGTCTTAATGTTTGGATTTTTAATCAGAACTGTATGATAAAAATTGTCTGATATAACTGAAATTTGGCTACCTGAGTCTAATAAGGCTTTTACTAACAAACCTTAAAACAAAATCTTTATCATGGGGCAGCTTTGCAAAGCAAAATTGGTTGCCTAGTCATCCCATGAGCACATTAGATTAGTAATTTCTCCTACTATGGTTTGCCTAGCATTCCTCATTGTATTTTTGGTTTCTTGAGGTGAGGAACATGGCCTCAAGTACCATTCTAGTTTGGTTTTGGCAATATAGTAGGTACATGGTTACTGCACCCTGGCTTTGGGTTATTCCCTAGGCTATTATGGGTATTAGTTTTGTTTTTCACACTATTAACTCGGGTTCTATTAGGGGTCCATATGTAGGTAGAGGATTTGATGGATTTTCTCTTCCAATGATATGGGTCATTATTATTTTTTATTTTTTTTGTAGTAAATGGTATTGATGGCCATTTCTTCTTTTCATTTTTTAGGTGTCCTATTTGAAACATTAGCTGTATTTAAGTCAATGCTATTTAATAGCTCAGCCACTGGTTCAATGTTTCTAGCATTGGTGCATACTAGTGCCTGCTCAATTTTTAATGGCAAATTCCTTTTGATAATTCTTATCATATCACCTTCACTCTGGTAGTAGGTATTTAATGTTCTAAGTTTTGTGACTTGTGGCCGAAAAAATTGGTAAGTGTTTCTCTTGGTGTTTGCTGATATTTCTCTTGAAATAGCTGATAAAAAAGAGCTTCTTGTTTATCTCTGTTCCAGAAGTTCTTTAGTAAAAGGTTTTGATAGCCATCAAATGTGGATGGAGTATGGAATAATAATTCCCACCACATTAGTGCATCACCTTGTAGGTGGCTATAAGCAATAATAAGTTTCTCTGCTTTGGATAAATTGTGAATAACTGAGAAGTATAGATTTTTCTAAGGTGTTCCATAGGGGCCTCATTAGCTAAACCTTTAAAGTTTTTCAACTTCACAAATTGGTTAATTGCACTGATTTGAGCTGTACGGTTATTCACATTAATCATCTCCATTGAGTTAGTTGGATGAATAGGTACTTGTGCATTTTTATTCATCTGGTAAGTATTTGGTATTATTCCCTCTAAGTTAAAATTATAAGGAGAAGCTGCTATCTCCAGTGGTATTTGACATGACCAAGTAGGTCCCAAATAGGAGTCATCATCCTTGCTACTGTCTTTGAAAACTACTTCTAAATCATTTCCTAACTTATCTCCATTCTCATAATTAGTTTGTGTTGATCTATCAATCTCATTAGGCTGCATTCCCATTCTATATGCCTTTTGGTGTAAATGAGTTTCAATTGCTTCAAATCTTTGATTAGTGGCTTTTTCCATATTGTCCATCTGGTCCTGAATTTCTTTTATGCCTTCAATTACTGTTCCTAATTTTACATCATTCGGAAGTCTCCAATTCACCAGAAGCTATCTTTTCCTCCAAATGCTTTACATTTTGACTCATGACTTCAAAAGATTTGGTATTCAATTCCACTTCATTATTTAATCGAGAGTGAAATTGTTCAATTTTGGTGTTAATGACATTAAATTCTTCCTGCATTTTGATTTGGTGTCTATCCTGTTCAGCAAATACTTCTTCCTTAAAATGTGCATGATTTTGTTGCACTTCTTCATATTTAGTGTCTAGTTGGCTAGTGATAGGGTTCTTGAATTCCTCCAATCTCTGTTGACACCCTATGTCTTTCTCATCTATCTCTTTCCTCATTTCAAACATAGCCTGTTTCAATTCTTTATTATCTTCTTGGACACTATTTAAACCAAGAGATAATCATTTCATATCTGAAGATATTTTACTTTCAAATTCAATCACTTTTATATCCATATTAATGGTTAAATTATTGAAATTGGCTGTCATTTCTTCTTTTAAACTACTGTTATTACTATCTATCTTTGCTTCTAAACTACTCCTATTGCTGTTTATTTTTGCCATTTCTTCCTTTAAACTATTCATTTTACTATTGATTTCCATGATCATTTGGTCTTTCATCATTTGGATCATTTGCATAATAGCTGTCTGCTCACCTAAAGTTGATGCTATCTCAGGTTGAGGTGGTTGTCTTATTTCATAAATAGGAGTCTCTTAAGTTTGACAAACCAACTGGTTCTCTTCCGGCACCTGTGGGAAATGTTCAGTTTTGGTTATAGACCCCCCAGATGCTTGGCTATACAAAGCTTCTTTCTCACTAATAGTGGTAGTCATTTCTATTTCACTATCAATACTACTCTCTGATTCTGGTAAATGCTTAAGATCGATATTTAATAGATATTTCTTACTTCTGGTTAACATTAAAATTTTATTTATAATCTTAAAATACATTGTTTGGTTTTATTAATACAAGTGAATATATATATATATATGTTAAAACGAAGATTTGCACGGGTTAAATATATAAAATACATATTTTGCGGGTTCATCCGTGTTAAAAACTTTTAATATCAATATACTGACGTTTCGACTTGGTCACACAAGCCATCCACAGAGTTATAAGAAGGTAGAAAGATGGTTGTAGAGGTGATACAATCACTGGTTTGAATAAAACATTAAAAATCCCACCAATAGCAAAAATGTTAAATTTAAGAATGTTTTTAAAGAAATCTTTCCAAATAGGAGGAAGTTTGCACGTATCATCTCGCTTATTGATACAATCTGGCCTTTTAAGTATCTCAATGGCTTCTCTGATTTTGCATTGGTAGAGATTATCACATCTGGATATGATCCTAGTACTAGAAAAATCTATTTTATGACCTGAATCTATAGTATGGAGTGAGAGTGCTGATGATGATGAGTGTTGTTTAACTGCATTAGCATGCTCATCTCTCCTAACACTGATGCGACGATTACTCATACCTATGTAAGAAGCTTTACAATTTTTACATGAGATTTGATAGACACCATGAGATTCAAGAGGGATTGAATCCTTAGGCTTGGTTATTATATTGCTGATCTATTGATGAGCAGAAAATGCTGTATCTATATTATAGCGTTTTAATATACGTCCGATACTGTCTGTAGTTCCTTTTACATATGGAACACAAATCCTAATAGCTGACTTATCATCTTTTTGTCAGCTATTAGGATTTGTGTTCCATATGTAAAAGGAACTACAGACAGTATCGGATGTATATTAAAACGCTATAATATAGATACAGCATTTTCTGCTCATCAAAAGATCAGCAATATAATAACCAAGCCTAAGGATTCAATCCCTCTTGAATCTCATGGTGTCTATCAAATCTCATGTAAAAATTGTAAAGCTTCTTACATAGGTATGAGTAATCGTCGCATCAGTGTTAGGAGAGATGAGCATGCTAATGCAGTTAAACAACACTCATCATCATCAGCACTCTCACTCCATACTATAGATTCAGGTCATAAAATAGATTTTTCTAGTACTAGGATCATATCCAGATGTGATAATCTCTACCAATGCAAAATCAGAGAAGCCATTGAGATACTTAAAAGGCCAGATTGTATCAATAAGCGAGATGATATGTGCAAACTTCCTCCTATTTGGAAAGATTTCTTTAAAAAACATTCGTAAATTTGACATTTTTGCTATTGGTGGGATTTTTAATGTTTTATTCAAACCAGTGATTGTAGCGCCTCTACAACCATCTTTCTACCTTTTTATAACTCTGTGGATGGCTTGTGTGACCAAGTCGAAACGTCAGTATATTGATATTAAAAGTTTTTAACACGGATGAACCTGCAAAATATGTATTTTATATATATACCAAAGGGTTTTATATGCCATCTTTTTGCCATTTGCATTTAGTCTAGATTTCCCTTATGTATGTAAATTTTATTTCCCATTTTAAAAATTTAATCTTTTATTTTTCCTGACTTACCTATTTTAACTATGATTTAATCAACGATATTTATTTAATAGTTGGTCTCGGCTCATTTATATCCCTCAAATTTAACTTACCATTCTAGATAATAGTTTCCATTTAACATAACTATTTATAATAATAAAAAATATTAAATACACTTTTCAAAGCCGTAATTATATGAATCAATTATGTGTTAGATGTGTAAGTTTATAGAAGTTATATATATATGTGTGTGTGTGCAAAAACGATTTAAGTAAAAAAATTCAAACTAAAAAAATTCTTTTTATTTTTTTTATGAGTTCAATAGCTGGATCTCCTTGGAGATTTGATATTCATGCTGAAACATTGGATGCCAGATGTAACGGGCTGGTGTTTTCCAGAAGAGATAGGGGGGTGTATCTTACTATGGTCAGACTTTGGGTCTTCAGATAGGATGCAAGTGATTACGTGATGAAATATATAACCTATAATTGTACCTACTTCCAATAGACTAGCTCTACCTATTTTTATTAACCTAGATACAATTTGGGTCAGTTCATCCAATTCTCACCCCTTTCTAGCCACGTTATACCACAGTATTCGAACTCAGGGAGTAATTGCTTGAGCTCTCTTAACAGGGAAGGAGATCACACAAATAATAGTTATTGCACCTCCATATAGGTGATAATTAATTACCAAAAATCAATTAAGCATAAGATAAATAAAAATTTGTATGTGCAGTATAAGTATATATGTATTAAAAGTTATAATAAAAGACTTAAATATGTATATGTATTTCCTCTATCATATTAATAATATTGATAAGTGTAAAACTAAATAAGATAATAATGTGAATAATGAAGAGTTATAAAGCTGATGGTGGATATGGAAATAATGATGAGTTAGATACCAAATTAAAAAACGAATTATATAAACATTTATTGATTAACAAAAAAGTATGAATAACAATTAAATCTGTCACACTTGTAATTTATTTTGTCAAGGATGAATCTGTACCATATCAATATCTATAATGATATTAATAAAAATAAAATTCTTGCCCTAAACCCAATGATAGAAGATCATGTACTTGACTAATTATTTACAACAACGAATATGTAAAATTATAATATGTATATGTGATTGCGATTTTAGCTGGCTAATTTAAAATATGTATACAAACATAACAACACAAAAAATATATCTTTGTTGTCTAGATAAATCAATGATTAAAAATCATTGATTTAACAGTAATATAAAAATAAGCTTAATTAATAATAAAGAAATACAACTCTATCATTGTGGGTTGCTTACTGTAAGTTAATATTAAAATTTTTTACCTTTCAATTTCCTATATGTTGTCAAATGTCAGTCAGATGGGGAGGTCAAAACTACTAATTCTTTATTCTTTATACAATTAAAGATGATAAAATATATATATATTTAAATCTAATATTTCCCCCCTCATTACTTTCATACAGAATTTCTTTAAAATTATAACACATTAGCTTCCAATTGTAGAAAACAAAAATAATACATAAAATTTACAATAGACAAAATAATAAAACAAAAATCACAAATCTTATCCCATTATGTTAATTAAAGTTTGGTGAGTCTGCTGGAAACTGTTTATTTGCTAAATAAATTCCTATGAATGGAGATGAAGTTCTGCTCCCACAAAGAATAGAAATTTATTGACTGGGTCAAAAAATAATAATGTTTTCCAATTATTCTGTCTTGGATTTGGTTAGGCATTTTATTTAAAGCAAAGATGGTTTTCAAGTTTCTTCTAAATGAGCAGGTAAAATTTTTATCTTTTCATGGCTTTATTGATGACGTATTATTACCCCATGGTAAAAACTTTTCAGCAGGCCCTCATGAAATAAAAATAATATATATTTATTGATTCATTTGCTTCTCAAGATTTTAATGATGATATTATTATATATCAAAACAATTAATTATTGAATATTACTGCAACATGTAACTTTAACTAAAATTGTCTAAGTAGCAAATAATTAAATTTTTACTTTCAAATTATTTCTTCCATTGCAAGTGATTGCTTTAAAAATTCAGCTTTTGATCATTTTGATTAATATTTTAAAAAATATATATATTTAAATTCGAACATTCACATCCATTTTGTATTCAAATTTATTTTTAAGCAGAAAAAAAAAAATTCTGTCTCCGAATGCCGAAGACAGTATAACAATTAATACTGCGTTGTAGGTCGTGTGAAGTTTTTTTATAGCAGACATAATATAAATAAATGGGATTATAAATAAAAAAATAATTTATAAATATTTTAAATTTTGTTTCTACAAATGGTTGCTATGTGTTTAGATTTTAATTCAGTCATTGTTTTTATTTATTTATTTTTTTTAAATTTATGTGTAGGTTTTTTGATATAGTTCTCCCCAGTCAGTAACATATAATATGTTTTATTCCAGTGTTAATGTAACTATCTGTTTTCCCTATTAATTTATTGGCTTTTATTACTTCTTTAGAAATAAAAAGATGTTTATACAAATGTATATGTTGGAAAGAAAAAAAATGTTAATATGACAATTTGCTTGGCAATTTATTGATTAAGCAAATATGTCTAAGTGGCATCAATTGGTAGAGTGTCTTAAATAATTGGATGATATATCAGGTTGTAGCTCATCACTACAATATATATATACAAAATTGAAAGGAAGATTAGAAATAAATACAAACAATATATTTTTTACATTACATTGGAATAACAGTTAAGGATTAAATACTTTTGCATTTAAAAAAAATATACATTCAACATTTTAAAAGGACTAATTAATATTTTATTATTTCTCATTTTAACTACTTCCGGTTTGTTGGCGTAATTTGCGCTCTTGGGTAATCATTTGATGACATGTTATTTTCTTTCTTTGCTGACGTAAAAAGTATAATCATGACGTCAAAGAAAATATGGCCGTTTTTAGCTGTATATGTTAACTTTCAAACGATCTTTATTTCAAAAAAATTGGTTGAAATTTAGATTTTTGGTGAATTTTTTAATCAACCACAGTATTTATTTTTTTTGTTTTTTTGATAATTTTTGTACTTATCACGAAATGATAAAAGACAAAATGCTTTACGGGCTGGATGTGAAATTTTCTCCAGTAAGGCCTATATATCAACGTAATTATTCGTAAGTAAAATTTTTTAATTTTTTTTTAAATTTTTGGAAAAAATATATTTTTTATTAATTTTAGTTTGTAATTAGTGTGTGCTAATTTGTAGTTATATATTTATTTATTTATGCTCATATACAATTCATATTTATCGAAATATTGGTGTGTGTGTAATTATATATTTGTGTTCGTATATGCTCTATAGAATTCATATTTATCATAATTTTCTAAAGATAGTTTGTAATACATTTATTTATGCTCACATAGAATTCATACTTATCAAAAAATTAGTATGATTTAGTTTGTAATTATATATTTACTCATATAGAATTCATATCGTAATTAACTTATTAGTATATAATTCATATCGTGATTATCTAAAGTTCTATCTACAATAATCCTCTTATTTTTATAAAAATAATGATTTTCAAAAAGTATACTTTTTGAAAATCATTAATTATGTTTATATAATATGTTTTACAAGCAATGGGTTATAAAACTAATAATCAAATATATACAAACTTTGTATACACAAACATATAATCCAATTCTGAAACTTGTTTATGGTTGATCATGCTTTGCTTTTGCTATATGTTTCATAACATTATTTTCAAATCTATAGACTATATGCAAATAAATTATATCTGTGGTACAATAAATATAAAAAGATAGCATCACTTCTGTATATAAAGAATATAAACATCACTTGTGCAGTGCATAAAGAATATAAACACTGGTGACCACAAAGAATATAAACATTATTGTACACAGAAAAATATAAAATGAAGAGATGAAACTCATTTTATCAGTGGTATAGAAAGTAGTCTACAATTTCTAGTTTTAGACAGACAAGAAGCCAATTGCTATGATAATTTCTTTTGTATCTTTTATTAGGATGAATCTTTTTCTTTATAGATGCCTTTGACATTTAGAACATTTGGGGTACAAGATAAAAATGAAGAAGTCATATTCTTTTGGAGATTGTGAAGCGTGTGGATTATCTCAGGTAAGACATATTATACATGTTTAGAAATATAATTTTATAAGGAATAGAAAGAAATTATCACTGAAGATGTATTTTGAATTTTAGTTAATGTTAATTTCCAAATTATGAACAAACAATAAAATAATAAATGTTTTAGATGTGAAAATTTCTTTTTTACTTTATTTTTTATATAGTTATTACTATTTATTTTATGCTTATTGTTTTCCTTAATTTTTCTAGTTTCTAGCAATGTAATTGTTTTTGCTCTAACATAATTAAAACTGAAGTTATTATGAAAATTGTGTCTCATGCCAGTATTTTCAAAAGTTCAATATGGCGGCTTGAAGCTGAAGTAGTTAAAATTAAAACAAATATGTTTGTATGTTACAATAGATATACTGGTAATTATAAAACTCCACTATTTTTATGAAATAATTTTTTTTAATTAAAGGCTTGTATAACATATTGTGATAAAAATCCTACAAAATTGTTTTTGAAAAAAATAAGGTGAATTAAAAAAGAGACATTAACTTTATAAAATCAAAATAAAGGAAACTTGCTTTTAATTATTATTGTTTTTGTAATTCCACCCTGACTATAAAAAAGTTGGAAAAAAATTAGAGGGAGAGCTTTTGAATTTGTACAGATTATGTCAGTTTAATAGTAGTAGAGTTACTATGAAGATATGACTGAAGGAAGACAGTGCAAGTCAATCTGCTGCTACTAGTTTACAATGGCAGTTTGGATTCACATGGAAGCAAGATCCAGCTTTTGTGGCTCATAGCCTATATATATATATATATATATAGAGATAATATATATATATATATATATATATATATATATATATATATATATTAGATGGCTTAGAAACTAAATGGAGATTGAATATCACCAGTTACCTAGATTATACCTTTTCTAAAGATGATAATAATCCAGTCTATGGTTTTAGAAGGGACTAGCATACCAAGAGATTATCATGCTATATATATAGTTTTATCAATTTTCAAAAAAGCACAGACAAAGCACTGCATCATGTATATAAAGTACTTACAGAAATCAATTGGTTTTAAAGATAAATAATTTTTAATTAAGTTATTCAACTAAAAGTATAATAATGAAAGAAAATAAAAATGACTGTTCCAGTCTTATTTACTAAAAGCAAAACTCTAATGAAAATGATAATTGTTGAAATCTCTAATTTAAAAGTAAAACAAGTAAATAATTTTTGCTTGAATTATAAGTCTAGAAACAAAGGACTTCTTTATAAACAATTTTATTTTGAAATTTAAAAAAAGTAAATTCCAAAAATCTTTCTAGCTTGAAAAACAAAAGAACTTGCTGGAATATTTTTACTGTTGTTTATAATTAATCAGGAGTAACCTAAAAAAAGCATTTTTTTATGGAATGTCAATGAAGTAATACATATATACATCAAAATACAGTAAAATTCACATAAATTATCCATAGTTCAATTAAGATTTCCCACAATTCTGTTATTTTAACATTTGATGATTCATTAACATTTGATGATTTTTTGAAATCAACATAGTTTCTTTTATTTTACATTTATTGTGGAAACGTTCAATTTGCACAATTTTATATTTTGATAATCAAATTTAAATCCATATTGACAAGATTTATTATGATCAAATATAACAGATTATGAAGATTTATTTACATCTATTCCTGATTGTTTCTCTTTTTGAATTCTATTATATAAAAGCATATGCTTTTTTACTCTCTTCTCCAATGTACATTTAGATTCACTGATATACTGTAAGCCACAATTACATGTCAATTTATATATAATACAATTTTAATTAAAGTTTGAATTTCGAATTTTAGAATTGTTAAGTAATCTATTTATATTATTTGTTGAGAAAAAGCAATATGACACAAATCATCATAATTTCTCCTAACAAACACGACTTGCTCAGCTGATATAAATGGCATTGAAATCCATTTCATTTTGATATTATTTTTATTTTTAATTATATTATACTGTTAATTTTTTTTAAATTTTTTAATAATACTAGTAATAGCATTTTTATTATAATCAATTTTCAACAAATTATTAACAAATAAATGTACATTTTTCATTTTATCACTAGAATATTTGCATAATTTTTCATTTCAAAATAAGAACGACTTCAGACAACTTATGACTTATTGGCACATGTGACTCATATGAAATAAAATGTCTAGTTTCAATTGATTTAATTAACATATAATAATCCAAATTGTATTCATTACGTATAACTTGAATATCCAAGAATTTTATGGAATTGTATTTTTCTTGAATTGTAACCCACTTTATATTCTTAATTTGATTTAATTCATTAAATAAATTGATTATATATATAATATACAAATCAATATATATATATCAAAATACAGTAAAATTTACATAAATTATATTATTTTTAGAAGAATTTCGACTATACATTTTGTAGTCTTTATCAACTATATAACATTGAATAATAATATAGTTGATAAAGACTACAAAATGTATAGTTGAAAGTACTTCTAAAAATATAATTTATGTAAATTTTACTGTACTCTGATATATATATTTTGATTTGTATATTACATATATTGAGGAATGAATACAGATATCAAACTTAATTTATTATATATATATGGAGCTTTACCAAGACCTCCAAACAAGCATATTTGTTTACATAAACGTCAGAGTCAATATTCACTGTCTCTTTCATTTTGCTCCACCCTCAGATCAGCTGATTTCAAGCTGATTTGCTCTCATCAGAGAAAATCAGCTTGAAATCAGCTGATCTGAGGGTGGAGCAAAATGAAAGAGACAGTGAATATTGACTCTGATGTTTATGTAAACAAATACACTTGTTTGGAGGTCTTGGTAAAGCTCCATCTGTTGATCATTAATACAAGCAATAGCAGGTTTTTACGTATATAAAACTTGTTTTGTTTTTCATATATATATATAAAGTAAAAAGAAAAACTTTTTTACCATTACAAATAATGAATGAATTAATAATTTTGGTACATACTATCTATTTTTTTAATATTCATATATGTGCATGAATTTTATAAATATTTTCAACATGGAGTTAATTGTGTGCTGAAAAAATATAATATGGTTTATTAGGTTTATTTTATATTTTATAAATGCCACTATGAGCACACTTTTCCATACAAACATATATGTTAAATGAGTAAGTAATTATTTATTAGAGAAATGAATTTCATTTATAGCTTTATGCCTATTGATATGTGTTTATAAATTATAATAATACTGCACAGGTAAACATATTAAGACATATATGTAAATTACAATGTAATAGTGAATTTTTTTGTATTAATCAAAATCAGAATGAATTAATTTATATTTATAGCATACTCAGTAAACCCTAATTTCATTTTAATTGTTATTAATAAATTTACATATCATTGTTTAAATTATTCAAGTGAATGTATTTAATCTAAAAATATTTTAAAAATATTATATATTTGTATTATATCTCTTGATCACTAACAATTATAGAGCTTTTGCTTACTAAGTTTTGATTCATGCATAACCGTCTATTACATAAAAGGGATTTATGTTTAAGGTTATAAACATCCCAATGATGATGATGCAGGATTGAAAAAAGGAGATATTCTTTAAAGCCCATGCATTACATTTCATTTTAATTATTTATTTAGAAATTAGGTTTATACTTGAACAGTACATTAATGGTACTACATTGCCAGAGCATTGATGATGATTGACATTTTAGTATCCCAGCATTATTTTTTATTTGTTATATTCTTATGGAGTAGCACCTAAGCATGTCCATCTAAATTATTGTGTTGTATTGTTGCCCTATGTTTTGCAAGGACTAAGTAATTAACCTAGACTATAGTAGATCCATTTCAAACCCAGTCACAAAATTGACTGTTGATTTTTTTTTATTTTTGATCATTTCTGATGATGAATACTTAGTATTTATCTGTAATGTTGGTTGAACTTATAGTATGTTATAGTTCTGTGCTGATCTCTCATGCTCATACCTTTTATATTTAATTTTATATTTTGTTTATTTGGGAATGATGATGGTTTCCCAACTCTTAATTCAGCCCTAATGTGATGTTCTGTTACAAATCGCCATCCAACTATGGAATATTGTAATCTCAGATTCTCTCTTATTAACCCCTTTTTTCATACCATTAGAATATATATAAAAGAAATAATCTTAGTGCATTCCATTAGCTTAAAATTCAAACATATAATGATAAATCATTATCCTATACCTTAAGGTTTTCCAGTTATGTCCTCTGTAAATACATATAAAAGTCTGTATCTCAAACACCAGTCCAATAGTTATCTCTTGAACTGTATGATGCAATGATTAAAATCTGGATTTATTCAGACAAAAAGTGTGAAATTTAAATTAACAATAATCTTAAATTGCTTATAAACCAACATGTTTAATATATTTTTAAAAAAGTCTAAACAATCTACTTTTATTTTTGCAATCTCCCAACATAAATATAAACCATATGAACAACATTATAAAAGTTCAAATCTCAAGCAACAAGTCTAAAAGATACCTGTTGAACAATAAACATCTCTAACCATGTCAAATATTACAAGCTTCTTAAATATAAAATGCGTTAGTTGATGGGAAAGTGAAAGATTTAGTTTTCCCACAAGTTTCTTTTATAATACCAATAATTACTTTATTAAAAATGCCACACTTCTTAAATGGTGTTATAATAATTTTAAAACACATTTCAAATAATAATGATAATAATATTATAATTTGTTAAGAGTTGTAAAAGAGAGAGACAACTATAAGGCCAAATAAATAGATTCTATTATTTTCAATAATTTTAATTAATTTCCAGGTTTAATTTTAGAAAACAATACTAAAAGAAAAAATCTTTAATAAGTTATTAAAAAGTTGTAATTTTAATTTTTAAAAGATTAGATAAATATGCATTTTATTTTTATTACATTTTGAATATAAACAAAAAAGAAAAATATTTTAACAATTTGTCAAATTTTGTTTCAATTAATTAAAGTTGTTTTTTTTTCTCTTTATCTTTCTCCAAAACAATAAGAGCAAAACAACTACAGGAAAATTTTCTTAATTAAAAAAAGAATGAAAATAAGAATTTTTTGTAGAAATAGATCCAGTTAGTTAGTGTTTAATTTTATCATATGGGAGACAAGAGGTGATTAAAGGATATAAGATTGTTCAAAACATAAATCAGCAGACTTTGGTATTTTGTGAGGAATAGTCATTTTAAATCAAACTGTTGAAGGAGTTAATAGAAGCAGTCTTTGTTGATTCAGTTGTTAAAGAAACAGAATCATATCATCTGTGAAAATCTGGGTGATAATTGTGTGGTAGTCTGAAGTAAGACAAATCTTACTGAGTTAAAAAAATTCTAAAATAAAATTGAGTGAAACTGTGTTTTTTCTAAAAAACTGAGCATTATAAATCTTCAATTATGTAATTTTTTAAATAAAGAATATGTAGATAAAGAATAGTCCTAAAGTAATATGCAACAAGTTATGTCTTCATCAAAGAGCATTATCCTGACCTGAAAATTATTAGATTGAGAAAATGATTAAATTCTTTTGGTACATTTTTCTTAAAAATATATATTAATGGAGAAGCTTACAAAATGAAAACTAATATAGAAAAACCTGAAACTACAACTACCAAAGAAGGACAGAAATGAGAAATAAATCCATAGTAAAAAGATACTTTAATGTGCAGATTATATTTAAAACTATAGATGAGTTTTAAATTAAGTAATAATCAATGATAACTAATTTATTTTTATTATTGTAACATGTTTCTCCCCTTTATCTTATTTCCCCTCCAAATGTTATTTGTATAAAAATCTTTTTATTTTTATAAGAAAAAGTAAAGATGTTCTTTTAATAAATGTAGAGAGAAATCAATAATATTTAAAGTTAATGTTCATTTATTGAATTAGTAAGAGCCAACAAAAAGTCAATATTACTATATAAAATTATATGCTGTGGATAATAATGTACTTAATTTGCAATTGTTATATTGTCATATTTTTTAATTTCTTTCATTATTACTTATTAAATAATTGTTTAAAAATAATGGTTTAAAGTCTTATTCCTCCAGCTATCTTCTCTGAATTAGCAGTGGGTTGTGACTGGATCTCATTATAGCACTGGGTTTAAAGGATTTGTAAATTATTCCAGTAAAACTAATCATATCAAATTTAAATAAGCTCATACAATTTACATTTTCTGGTACATTGTCACAGTTCCTAGAGCCTTATGATTGTCACCCAGCTCTTGAGAACAATAATGATTGTTTTTTATCTATGAGGGTCTTGTTTCCAAAGGTATCACCTTTAATGTCTATACAGCATTTTATTTTTTTTGTTAGAAAAAAAATATAGTTGTCTGTACACTCACAGTACCATATGGCCAGAGATGATGATTAGAACATATCAGTATCCCAACATTGTTTTTTATTATGAGTGATAGATTTGCACTTAGGTATGTTCATCCATATGATTGTATTATATTTCCCCCTAATTAATGGTGGCTAGGCAATTATCCCGTTTATCATGTTTTTCTTTTAGATCCAGCCACAAGTTATTGACTGTTGATTATCATTATAATTGCTAGTGATTTTAGCCCATTAATATTATTAGTAAGCTTATTTTTTATTGTTATTCTATGCTGACTCTCATACTTCTTATATATTTTATCCATATACTTTTATTTATTTTAGATTTACCCATTGCTTTATTATTCAGGAAAGATGTGTTATCTCATCTTCCTATTTAACTCTGGGTTCCACGATAGTACAAATGGTACCAATATGGAGGTTGATGATGATTGAGTTCTAATCATCAATATATAGAAAATTGTTACATAATTCAAATCTCTAATATAATTATACATGGGAAAGAAAACTATTTTAATACAGAATTAATTTTAAAAATGTATTATTGTGAAATGTATAACAAAACGATAGATGGTTATTACATTATAATTTAACTATAAATTGTAAAAATTGTGATATTATTGTACATATAGGAGATCATATGTAAGGTAAAGTAGAATATCAAAGGATGATTTTTTGGAGATTGGATTGAGCTTTTGACTGTTGAAGTTTATTTAGCTGTACTTTCAGTACTGGTTATAAATTGGGGATTTTGTTATTGGCTTGAGAATACAATGTTTATATGCAACTCCATGGGATGTTTTATTTTAACACTATACCAACACACCTTTGAGTTTTGATATTTCCAGTTGTTTATCATGGACAGTTAAAGTAGTCCTGTGATGTGAATCCAGCCTCTAAATATCAAAGAAAATAAGCAAGGCATAGTCTCAAAATTTTATATTTAACAGCTTCTAAGTCTCAAAGAAGCATGGCTTTGCAAAGATTGTGGCATTATTATTTCTATTTTGAGATGTAGGTAGCTTAGAATGTCTAGATTTGAATAGACCTTTTGGTATTCATGCTGCACTATGTATTTTAAATTAAATGGTTAAATTGTGTATCTAACACAGAATGGCAATAAGATTTTTGAAAAGGGTTTTAACAAATGATTTCTTATGTGACCTTGTTTTTATGTATAACTTATACTTAAATAAAATAAAAATAATAAAGAAATTGGTCACACATTCACGAGCTGGATAAAATTGGAGAATAAAATAAGGAAAATAAAATAAATTAGAAAAGTAAAATCAGATATTGATTCAGTCAGGTCCAAAAAAAGACATATTAGGGGGAATAGTAGTAGATAGTAAAAGGTTGCATAAAACGGATATGATGTGAAGCTTATTTTACAAGATATTATTCTAAAATGTTTATATTTGAATTTTTAGTATGTAAAAATAACATTATTTTAAATTTAAAAGTGATCAAATGTACATATATGCTGACATAAGCAAAACTGAAAAAGATAGATCAGTAATCTCCAAATTTTTTTGATTACGTGTACTTTATATAATATATATCAGTGTGTAGTCAAAAATCAAATTATTTATTTATTTTAAACAATATACACGTACATTTAAATTAAATTACATATTTACATTTGTATTAGAATTTAATGTGAGAAATGTGATTGTATTTGTTTAGTAATATCGGAAAAATCTGGTTTGATACCTTCTGTTAATGTAATTCAAAGATCTGATTCTAACTCTAATTTATTTCTGTATTTGGTTTTAATTATTATCATTGCAGAAAATGCTACTTCACACAGAAGTGTAAAATCAAATGGTAAGATTGCATTTGTTGCTGTGCTTACTATATTTGGATATTTGGTTTTCAATTCCATCCATTAATTATGAAGAGATTTTTTTTTAATTAGAATAGTAACATTGTTCTTTCTCTCATGTCAATTAACACTTCTTGAGCTGTAATCAAAAGATGAACTATTTTCAGCAAATGGGTTCATGACCCCTTGAAATTCTATTTTAATACTAGGACGATCTGTAAATTTGTTACAAAATTCTATTTTCAAATTTTTTAAATGTGTAGATACAAGACTTTTTAATTTGTTCTACCTTTACTTCATTTTCAGAAGCAAAATCACATAATGATGGAAGCATTTCTAAATATTCCTTTTGTAAATGCTCCACATCACGATTTTCTTTCGAAATGCAGTTACTTTCTTAGTCTTTGTTAAAATGTCACCTTTTCTGTGAATAGACAAATTGAGCATATTTACTTTTTCAAAAATATCATCTAAGTAACATACTACCAACAGCCACTTTTCATCATTGAAAAAACAGGCAAACTTTGAATTCTTATCTTTGTCCAAAAGAAAAATGCGTAATTCATCTTTCAGTTCAACATCTCTTATTAGCACTTTCCCTCTAGATAACCAATGAACTTCTGTATGGTACAGAAGATTTTCATGGCTATTGCCCATTTTGTTGCATATTATTAAAAATATTCTACTATTCAAGAGTCTTGCTTTTACAAAATTAACTATACTGATAACATCCTGAAGCACACGCTATATATCTGGCTCCGATTTCTGCAATAGCTTGCCAATGGATAATAAAGAGTAGGAATTTTGTGTGGGGTGCTATTTCAATTACCTTTGTTTTGAATCCTTTTTTTCCAGTTAAAACAGCAATAATTTCTATATGACTTGAAATGTTTTTTTTTCTGACAAGGGAATGCATTTTAATTTCTCAGCATATTCTTCCCTGTCAAATATTTGCACCATTTTTTATTGCAGCAGGAAGAACAAGTGTTTTGCCAATGGTATGTGTTTTTTTCATCTTTTGCTATTAAGAAAAAAACCTCAAAAGAGATTAAGTGTAACAATTTCTTCTAAATTATTAACTTGAGTATTGCATGTTTTTAAACGTTGTTCCAAAAATTGCAATGGTTTGTGTTCATGTTCAGGATGTTTATTTTTAAACACTTTATTAACATTTATGGTTTCATACAAGTATTAGATAACATCTCATAACATAATACACATATAGGATGGTATTTATTTTTGACTATTTTTGATGTAAACCCAAGTTTTTAGTAGTTTGTTTGATAATTTCAAACTTTCTTGTATAATTTTTTTGTACATGCCATATCGTTAATACTTTTATCTCTTGGCATGATTGCTAACGAACTTGAACAATTATTAATATCAACACAATTTCCTTTTTTGTTGCACACAAAAAGTAGAAGCACTATCAGAATAAACTTCAACCTGTGGTTTTTTTGCAGGCAATTTTTTTAACCATTTATCCATTTTATGAGGAATTTAAAATCAAAAGCATTTAAGAGTCAATTAATCATAGTTATTATAATACACACTGCTATCTGTATAAGTTCCATACAGTTCATCAAATTCTCTTGATAATGATACATGACCTACCAAGCACTTGCACAATGGTGTACTGAGTGTCCAGGCCATAAACAGTGTTGCCAGATTTAAAATTCATTTGCCCACCAGAAATTGATTCTGAATCCCGCTAAAAAAATACTAAATTTAAAATCTTAATTTTCTTCTGAAAAGCTAAAAAAATGCATTTTTTGCTAAATAAAATAATGATTACATTTTGAAATAAGGCAACATTTCACAGTATATGGGTGTATCCCCAAGTATCACTTTGCTTTCCCCTGGGATATGTGTATCCCACTTTAGAGACCACTGATATAGAAGAAGAAAGTGATTATAAAAAGTTTAGGAAATAACTAAAGAAACCCAGAGAAAAAAGTTGCTCACAGTCCAGCTATTGCAAATACTGTCACAGATAATAAAAAACAGAGAAAGGAGAACAGAAAAAATATACATTGAAATGAAGGTATTCAACACTGTTGGTAGTGGTGGAAGAAAATAAAAGAAAGCTATCAACAATGAAAAGTTTTTAAACAATGCAAAAGAAAGCAATCAGCAAAATGGATAGAATCAAAAGAAAAATAGCGTTCAAGAAAATATGAATAATATAAAGTGCATAATGAAGGAAAATAAGAAAGAGCCAGACAAAAAATAGAAGGCAATCAAACAATATTAGAAAAATGGAGGAAAATGAATGGAAAAGAGAAGAAAACAGGCAGACAATGGTCATGAAAATAGATGAAAATAAAAAAGAAAGATGAGAAATTAAAAAATAATGAAAAGATATTGATTATGACTCAGGACATTAATGAGAAAAAAAAAACACAAGCAAAACATGAACCAAAGTGGAAAGGAAGATTGTGATATTATTACACAAATAATGAGAAAAATAGAATAAAAATGATGTTACTGCTACTAATAAATATAGTATAGATGCTGAAACTATTAGTAGTGATAATAGTGTTATTGACATCCTTACATTCGATGATCAATTGATAAACAAAAAGTGGAAAGTGAAATATAATGTAATGATGGAAAAAAATTGAAATGGATTATTCAAAGAAATAATTGTTAATGTAGAGGGTGAAAAATTATATAAATGAAAATTAAAGAATAAATGGACCAAAATAATTGAAGGGAAAATTAGAAAATGAGCAAAAGTATATAAAATAATTAAACAAAAGAATGAGCAATGAAAGAATGAAATTGAGAGGACAATACAAAATATAACGGAAGAGATGATAGGAAAAGTGCAAAAACCAAGTATCTCAGAAGACATAGAAAATAGATATCAAAGAAATGTACATTCAGTTTAAAATGTATATTAAGTCATGGTAATTAAAAGAGTGTCTTATTTTGTGGTATAAAAAAAAAAAGAACTACCAGGGAACTTTTTTAATTAAAAAATGAGGAGAAAACTAAACAATCGTTTTGTAAAAATAGATCCAATTGGTCAGAGTTTAATTTGGTCATGTAGGAGATAAGACGTGATTGTATGAACACACAATTCTTGCAAAAAAGAATATTAGAAACAGGGTAGTTCAATGAACCTTAGTGTCATGTAAGAAATGGTCATTCTTGATCACATTCTTGAAGAAGTTAGTAGCAGCAGTCTTTCTTGATTCAGTTGTTGAGAAAACTGAAGCAAAGCAATTGTGAAAAGCTGAGTAGGAATATTTTGGTAGTCTGAAGTAAGGACAATCTTACTAAGTTAAAAAATGATTTCTAAAATGTATTTGAGAAAAACTATGCACTAAGTTTAGTTAAAAGCTGAACATCATCAAATGTCAACAATGTAATCTATTCATTAAAAATGTAGTAGAAGAATAGCCCTAAAGTAATTCAGCTGCAACAAGCCATGTTTCTGTCATACAAGAACATGAGTGTCTCTTTATGTGTTAGTCTGTAAATGTATTAATGGAGAAGATTACAAGAACAAAACCAACATGGCAATAATGTGAAAATTACAATTACCAAAAAAGGACTCAAATGAGAAATAAAATCAAGGTAAAACAGTACTTTAATGTGTACATTACATTTAAATTTATATATGAGTTTTAAATTAAGTAATAATTGGTAATAATTAATAATTTTGTTAAGTTTTTTTATAGAAATATATTTTTATCCTCTTTATATTATATTTTCTCTAAAATTTAATTTATAGAACCTTTATAAGAAAAGGGAAAAGGAGTTTTTGTTAATTTTAAATTTTTATCTTTAAAATGTTGTTTTGTCATTTTCATCAATGAAGGAAGAATTTAATTATGTTAATGATGGTTAATTAAATTAGTAAGAACCAAAAACAAGTTAATATTATTATATGAAATTATATGTTGTCCATAAAAATGCATTTAATTTAGAATTGTCAAATCATGCCATTTTTATTTTTTTTAATTAGTTAATTTATTAAATAATTGATAAAAATAATAGTTAAATGTCTTTATTTCTCCATTTATCAGTTCTATGAATTGGCGGTGTGTGTGTGTGTGTATGATTTGATTTCATTCTAGCATAGTATTTAATGAATTTGTAAATTATCCCAGTAAATCTTAGTCAAATTAAGGTAGAGTAAGCTTATAAGTTTTACTTTCTCTTGTACACATTCACAGATTTTCAGCCTGCATTGGAGAACAATAAGAGTTAGGATATTTATATATGGATGTATATATTTGTGTTTGGATATCCAGATAGTTTTCTGAATGGTGAAAAGATATCATCTTTACAATTCATTACTTACGTTTTAAATTTTTATTAGAATAAATTTAGTTTATAGTTGATCTGCACACTTATGGTCTGATATGGTCAAAGCATTGATGATCATCAGCATGTATCAGTATCCCAGCATTATTTTTTATTATGAGTCATATATTAGCACTCATCTATATGAATTTAGATGGCTGTGTTATATTTTGCCCTATGTTGTGGCTAGGTAATTAGCCTGTTTATAATGGTTTTTCTTTTAGATCCAATCACAAGTGATTGATGATTGATTATTAATACAATTTCTGGTAATATTTTAGCCTATTAGTATTATTAGTAGTAGTTTATATTATTTTATGCTGACTTTCATGATTCTTAAATATTTTATCCATATATTTTATTCCTTTTATATTTGTTCATTGTTTTGATTATTATTTAGGGATTTTGTGTTATCCCATCTCTTCATATTTACTTTTTACCTCCATAACATTAGTCTATATTTGATAATAATATATCAGAAAGATATGGCAAATTATTTGTGTTAATCAATGCTAAATATTACATCTCTTTATAAAAGGTTTTTTTTTTCTTTTCAGTTAGAAAAAAATGTACTAATGTCGTTCTGGTGTATATCAATTCAGGATTATATTATATCTAGTATTCATATAATGATATGTGTTTTTTATTAATCAAACCATTTTAATAAAGTGATCTTATTACTTAAATCTAAATTTAGTATTCATGCTGTTTTCAATTGATTCTTTCCCTATTTCAGTTGCATAATTAAATAGTTTATTTATGATCCTGAATGCAGTTATATTTTAAGATCAAATATGTTGGAATATAAACAAGAATAAATAATGATAAATGATATGAGGATAACACTTATTATTGATACAGTCTTCTATAATGGAAGTCGCTCTCAAGGAATCTTCTCTAAATATAGTTATTAGATGATGGAACTCTTAGTCTGAATGTCATATAAATGGTTATAAGTTGTTGATGATTACGAAATATGATCAATCTTTCTTATACTAGTTATTCAGTGTGCCCTATAAAAATGGAAATATATATTTTGTTCGACATAATCCTAATCATTAATAAAAAACAAATTCAGAATTTCTATGTTACATAAAAATAGTTATAAATATTAATTCTTATTAAGCGCGATGTATCTTACTATTATGTAAACTGCTGTACCAATGTGGGTCATTTATATATATATATAATTACATTTTGCTACTCTGCCATTATAACTATTAATTTAAAGAATATTAAAACAGAATTAAAAATTTAGTAAGATTTATTGTACCAAGTATACTTTCGAAGCTTTCGCATATATTCATGTTCTCAGCAGACTAACCAAGAATATGACACGTAAGCATTACAAGTATACTTCGCACAATAAATCTTACAAACTTTTTAATATTTAAATTCTAATTTAGTATTTTTTACATTTATATATATGGTGAACAAATACGTTGCTATATTTTAATATCTAGTTTTTATATATATCACCTTATAATCTGAATTTGTCGAACAGAAAAAACTTGAAAATAATTATCAATAGATGAATATGTATTTATTTTTAACTAGACCTTAAAATAAAAATGAACATCTTATTAAAGTCCCATATTTAACAATTGGAAAAAAATGGTTATACTGCCTTTTCTTTTACATTTTTTTTATGAATGTCTATTAGAGAAATTTTTGTTCTCCAGTGGATTATATAAAAACTATCATATATATATAATATTATCACCGTAAATCAAACGAATGACAAACTTTTTATCGATTTATTCCAGCGCTTTCAAAGGTTTAAGCCTTAATTTTTATATTAACACAAATATTAGAGTTTACAAAGACTATATACATATATCGTTTGATTAAATACCCATGATCAATTACTTTATAATAATCTCTCATTAATCAATCTATTTCAATATAGGTAAACATAAACAAGACAAAGTCCAACTTAACTGGGCATTATTAATTAATTTTCTATAATAAATCAATTAAGGAAATAATTGTAGTAAAAATATATCTAAACAATTTGGATAGATATAGGCAGCAATCTTAGTGCTCAAATTATTAGTTGTTAAACAATCTTATTACTTGCATATCTGAACACATTTCAAGAAACACCTTTCTTATTAGATGCCTTGAATTTTGACAATTGTAACACTTGTTTTAAATTAATAACATTAATTTAACCAACATGATAGTAAAGCATCGATATTCAATGCAATGAAAATATTTCTGTAAATCAGACTGCCTTAATAAGGCTAATAATTAAACAGGACTTTACATATATATTGTCAGCGCGCAGTTTTATAATTACATATATTCTTCAATATTATCAAGAACTAATTGTAAAAAAATGTGGTCATTCATAATATAAATAAATAATCAAATGGATTTATTGATCACGAATTTATAAGAAGTTTGAGAACCAAAAATGATAAAAACAGAATCAATGTGAGCACCTTACTTTCCAGAATCTGTCAATTTGTCACACACTCAACCGCATAAGGAAATGTCATCATTTAATTGTAAAAGAAAAAAGTTTTAGAGAAGATAAAGTATAAAAAAAAAATACAATTAAAATTATTATGATGCAATTAAAAAAATATGAGCATTAGCATTCAATCCTATTGTCACAATTAGCGTAAATACGAAATAAAAAGTTTGGGATAACATTAGTTCTAAATTAATATGAGTCATTGAAAACGTAAAGGAATAAAAGAAAATAAAAAAAGAATATCAAAAGTAGCGAAAAGGGAGGGAGGAAATCCTATTTATATTACAAATAGATATAGTTTAAAATGAACTAATATCTTAATTTATCGGAGAAAACGAGGTAATCTTAATTGAATACTGCTTATTAATTATTCTTAGTTAAACTTCACATACTTAAATAAGTAAGTCTATAACTTAGTAAAATGGTTATCAAGAAGTAGCTAAGTCTAATAGTAGTAATAATAATGATAATGATGATGATGATACACACACATATATATAATTCTCTCTCTATATATATATATATAAAGAGAGAGAGAATTAATTGTTAAATGCCACTTTAAAAAAATCAGACTTTTAACACTTTTTTTAAATATATTTAAATTGACACACAAATTAGTATATAATATTATGTTTTAAGTAATATTCTTCTCTCTTTTCCAAGTATCGTTCGCAGACCAGTTTCAATATTAGCATAAAAATTTAACCTGGAACTTTAGATTCCTAAATAATGAATTTAACGTAATACTCTGATTAAATTTAAGGTGATTCTCTCTGCATCTGAGCCTCATTTTAAATTCAGTATTTTATAAATCGAAATTTTCAAATTCGAATACTTGATTAGGCCAGCAACATTTGAGAGAAGAATATCACTTGAAACATTGTATAATACACTAATCTGCCTACTATTTGGATATACTCTTAAAATGTCTCTCTCTCTCTCTATATATACTCTTAAAATGTCTCTCTCTCTCTCTATATATATATATATATATCTTACCTGCATAATGGATCATACTGATTAACCTCAGTGCCATTTTCTTTGCATTATCAGAAATTATTTGCATTTCCATTCGAGTAAAATTATAATTTACTAAGTTATAATAAAATACAGTTTTCATATTTTTTGCACTGTTAAGTTTATCATCATATATTAACAGAGCTAATTTTCCTTTAAGGTGGCGAATAATTTGAAAAATGCCTATCATTCTTATTTGAGAACCACACATAATTCGAGTTAGGGTTGAATATTTAATTTTGTTATTAAGAATAGCAGATCCAGCAGTAATAGTAAAAACAGGAAGATTCCAATCACTTGCCATTAAACCAAAACGTTCCATTGATGGGCTACACTCAGGACCAATGTAAATGTTTGTCGAGTTTTCATAATAGCAGTAAGCAGCCATTGAACTAGCTGAATCCCTGAAACATGTACTTATTCCTGAAAATGTTTCAAACACTTGAAATGTTTTTACCCACTTAAATTTTCGCTGGATATCCAATGCAGCCAGATTTATTGTAGGACCAACCATGATTATACTATTTGCCTCAAAAGTATTATTCGCAGACAATATTATTAAAGCCTTAATTTCAAGACTATATTGCCTACTGTTTAATGTATTATAATATAAAAATAAAATCACAATTGTATTGATAAACATAACTGACTTTCACTTTTAAATTATTTATGAAAGTAAAAGTTTATCTATATAAATTTATTAAACTGTGATCAATTACAAAGATAACAATTATTGTCATTTACATTATTGATAAGGTTTGTATTTTTTTTTTAAATATATTTATCGTTAAACAAAATATGCCAGAATTATTATCCTTGTTATTACTTTTTAAAAGTTTGTTTCGAAAATAAATGATGAAGGCTATTTTCCTTTAATGCGATATATTACAAATGCAAAATTGTAAGCAAAATTAATATTAATTGTTTTATTTCAATGATGCTACATTTTTCAAACAATAAGAAATTTCGTTAATTAGTTCAATTATTAATTGCGTTATTATAAAAGAAATTTTGAAAGCATTAGAAACTTTTTTTAAGTTAAAACATATAAAATACATCAACTATATAGATTATAATAGTAATAAATTTTTAATTTCAACTAATTCGCTTGTGAATTAAATGAGACAAGCTGGTGGTGATGCATATAACTGCTAATGGTAATGCATATAATTATATATTTAACACTGCTATTTCTCATTATACGTTGCATTTTACTTTCATAATATTAATCTCTCAAAAAATATGAATGTTAAGTGACTATTGGATCAGGTGACTACTCCTATAAATTGTGTTAATGATTTAAGAGTATTTATAATATAATATGAACTTAATAATGGAGAAGCAGCCTACGATTAGTTCTCCTAAACAGCATGGAATGATGTTTTGCTCTTGATACAAGAATAACTAACTATCATCAATATTATGCTATATAAATGCTACATATTTTAAAAGACATCAACAAAAAATAAACACAGCACACATAAGAAAGAAAATAAAAAGAAATATAAGAAGACAATAAAAACAACCAAAATAAAAAAAAATACGTACTCACTTCATTAAAGAATGTTTGAGGACAAAAGGTGGAATTCATTATAAATTTTATAATTAGAGGGGATTTGAACACAGACTTTCAAGTTTTCGGCAGTTATTCACTCCATCTTATACACTCCAGCTTATATAACCGATACACATTACCACATGCATGTACAAAAGATAAATGATCTCCAACATACATATTTCGTGCGGAACCAGTACTCATCAGGTGGTTCAGATCATCACATCTTCAACACACATATATAATCAGTGCTCAGTTTATATTAAGATAGTAATTCTTCAAATTTTAATGGACAGACTCAATCCTCTTCACCCTTCAACTTTTCAGCCATCCATATTATCGAAAATGCCAATATTGTTATCTTTTTCATGATGACTTTAAGTCACTATGATTCCTCACATATAAGATATTAATACACTCATTTAAATGTACAAAAGAGGAATGGAAAGAATTCAAGTGAATATGTAATATTTGACTACAAGTATAATGTATATAGTGAACTTTTTATGTAATTAGAGAGGATTTGAACACAGACTTTCAGCCACCTTTCAGCTACCCAATACATGTTATATAATTGATACACACGACCACATACATGTGAAAAAGATGTCTGTGTTTAATTCCCTACTAATTGCATCTAATATCCAGTGTATTCATTATCTTTGTAATCAAATATTATAAATTTTATAAAAAATAATAGTACAATCTATAATTGATATAGATTGCGCCTAGTTGTGAAGCTAAGTAAAACTATCCAAACAAAATAAGATAATACTAAAAAAACTAAAAAAATTATTTTAATTAAAACTATAAAGCAATAAATAAGAATTGTTGAAGTCATCATCATCATCACTTTCAACTATTATTAATCCATTAAGGTATAAATATATCTCCAAGATTAATCCAATTACTCTGATTTATAGCTACTCTTCACCAGATAACACCAACAATTTTTTTTATTACATGTGAGATGATATATGCAGTTTTTTCTAGATTTTTACTATCTTTTGTGATCCAGTATATGACATCTGTTGTTCATCTAACATCATCTCTTATTGCAATATGGGCAGTCTGTCTCCATTTTAATATTTTACATCTTTCAGTGATTTCAATGATAGAACATCAGAGTATTTTTCTTTCAATTTCTTCTTGTTAATCCACTATACATCTCTACATACTTTGTTGAAACGTTTGAAGTTTCTTTATTACTATTCTGTTAAGTATCAAAGTCTCAAATCCAAGAGTAAGAACAGGTAAAATACGTTTACTAAAAAAATTTTATTTTCAAAGTCATAAACATATTTTCTTTTAATATTATCTTATTTGCATCAAAAGCACCCCATTCAAGTTAAATTTTATGATCAACTTGATCTATTATGTTTCCATATGCATTAATAATCTAACAAAAGTATTTGCATCTTTTATCTTTTTCTGATTCACGATCACCACTCTATTTTTTCTGCCAAAATTTATTGAATATTATTTTTAATATTTATTTGTAACCCTATTTTTTTATTATTATCTGATCACTCTTACAAAATTTCTTGGAGTTCTGAAGCATTACTTTCAAAAACAACCACGTCATTTGCTAAATGTAAATGATTTAAATAATCTTTATTTACTTTTACTTTCTTAGCTTTTTATTCTAATCCATCAAATAATCCTTACAAAACTGCTAAAAAAGGATTAGAGAACTAGAACAACTTTGTCTATATTGTAATAAATGTTAATTTTGTTAGTGTGATCATGTACCATAATCATTAATATTGCATTTTTATTACTATTTATTAAGCAAATATTTTATCTAGCGCCGTGCTTGCAATTATATTTCATTCCAATATCAGCCTTTCAAGCTAATTGAGCACGCGCCTTTGAGAGTGTTAAATAAATGAATACTCTCCTCTTCAATCCAAAATATAGTATTTATGCAGGAATAAAAAGAATCCCTCTTATTCCTACGACTCAAATTCTTTTATATGAGCAAATCTGAAGAACTGTTGAAGAGAGTGTGAGTAGATTCTCACTTTAAATTACTATTTATGATGTTTTTGACTGAATGAAGTCGATGTAATTACTTAGAATTTACTAAACGTCATTCTTACTGTTCTTTAGATTTGCTCATATAAAAGAATTTGAATTGTAGGAATAAGAGGGATTCTTTTTATTCCTGCATAAATACTATATCTTGGATTGAAGAGGAGAGTATTCATTTATTTAACACTCTCTAAGGCGCGTGCTCAATTAGCTTGTTAGGCTGATATTGGAATGAAATATAATTGCAAGCACAGCACTAGATAAAATATTTGCTTATTTACTCATAATTAAGTTTCAGTAAGAATGACATTTAGTAGATTCTAAGTAATTACACCAACGTCATTCAGTCAAAAAACATCATAAATAGTAATTTAAAGTGAGAATCTACTCATGCTCTCTTCTACAGTTCTTCAGATTTACTCATATAAAAAAATTTGAGTCATAGAAATAAGAGGGATTCTTTTTATTCCTGCATAAATACTATATCTTGGATTGAAGAGGAGAGTATTAATTTATTTAACACTCTCAAAGGCGTGTGCTCAATTAGCTTGAAAGGCTGATATTGGAATGAAATATAATTGCAAGCATGGCACTAGATAAAATATTTGCTTATTTACTCATAATTAAGTTTCAGTAAGAATGACATTTAGTAGATTCTAAGTAATTACACCAACGTCATTCAGTCAAAAAACATTGTAAATAGTAATTTAAAGTGAGAATCTACTCATGCTCTCTTCAACAGTTCTTCAGATTTTCTCATATAAAAGAATTTGGGTTGTAGGAATAAGAGGGATTCTTTTTATTCCTGCATAAATACTATATCTTGGATTGAAGAGGAGAGTATTCATTTATTTAACACTCTCAAAGGCGCATGCTCAATTAGCTTGAAAGGCTGATATTGGGATGAAATATAATTGCAAGCATGATACTAGATAAAATATTTGCTTATTTACTCATAATTAAGTTTCAGTAAGAATGACGTTTAGTAAATTCTAAGTAATTGCACCGACACCATTCAGTCAAAAAACATCGTAAATAGTAATTTAAAGTGAAAATCTACTCACGCTCTCTTCAACAGTTCTTCAGATTTGCTCATATAAAAGAATTTGAGTCATAGGAATAAGAGGGATTCTTTTATTCCTGCATAAATACTATATCTTGGATTGAAGAGGAGAGTATTCATTTATTTAACACTCTCAAAGGTGCGTGCTCAATTAGCTTGAAAGGCTGATATTGGAATGAAATTACTATTCATTACAAAATGACAATGTACTTAAATTATATTTTGATGATTCAAAACTATAACCATCAAAGAAATATATATAGAATCAGATACTTTGGGGATTCATATTTAATTGTTATTTTATAACTTGTTTTAATACTTGGATGTGATGTTAAAACTACATTTAAATAGCTTGCAAATTCTTCTTAAAGCCTCGGCTCCAGAGACAATCCTCTCAGAGAGCTACATCTATTTTAGGAAAAGTGACATCCTGGCCCTACCTCTGACACAAGCATGGTTTGCCTTCATCAATATACTAAACTCCATCATTGCATTTCATACATCCAGAAACAAGGATCCAACTTCAATTTTTCAAAAGTTGGAGCCCATTAATAACACCATGAAACCTATGCCTCTACTCTCTTCTCCAATAGATCGATTATGAGTCTCAAACAACAATATAAGAACAATCAACAAATCATTGCAGAATATGTATCCACCAAGAAGTCAAGGATCTTCTTTAGCCAGCCTCACAATTGGTCTATGAGCTATATTAGATGGGTCCTGGGCCACAGAGACAAATTAAATACTTTTATCAAAGTTAAGAATAAACTCTACTCAGGGAATAATATGAAATCTTCAATTTCTTCAAGGCCAAGCTGACAAATTATCCCCATGAGCCAAATCAACTGCTATTTAATGAATTCACAATATTAAATCATGACATCTCAGAAAAAGACATTAGAACCAAATTGTCTTCAATGCCTGAGAAAATATATCCAGGTCTCCATGCTATTCCTCAATTCATCCTGGTAGATTTATGGTTCCAATCATTTATGGAATGGTTAACTTCATTTCATCTAAATCTGTTGACATTGACAGCCTGATACCCCATAGGGATGGTGCCTTTTTTCAAAAAGAACATATTACCCATCTCCTCTTGAGAACCTTAGGTCCATCTCCATGACCCCATTGCTGATCAAGATTATCAAATAAGTTGTTAAGGACAAGATTCAGGTTAAGGTTCTCCCATTTATTTTTCAGTATCAATTTACCAAAAAAGGTTCATTCCCAGCTGATGCTATTAGTTTGTTTAAAATGATCATAGGCTACAATAGAACCTTTAAAAAATCTAAACTGGGGGACATCCAGCTGGATAATGCTGGAGCCTTTGACTTTGTTCAGACCCATTGTCTCTTCAACCTACTTAGTAAGTATGACATTCCATCTGGCATGATCAATATAATAGATAATCTCTTCACTAATGGGAACATTTCCATCTCCCTAAATGGGAGAACTTCTTTCTCTCCTACAATTTCGACTTGGCAGGGCTCTCCACATAGTGCCCTGCTTTTTATAATTTATATTAATCCATTATTAATTAAGTTTGAGCAGAATCTTCCTGGTATATACATCCCAGTACTGAAGAAATCACCCCCCCCCCATATCTCTTTCATGGATGACCTGGCTGTTTTTCTTCCTTCCTAAAAGCTAATACCCAAACTTGTGGAAATTTAGCAGATCTTTTTCTCCGAGTCTGGATTGATTTTCAACATGGGAAAATCCTCAGCACAGAAGTTATTATCCAGGAACACTATCACCTCACTGTTTTCTGCCAACTCCAAAAAGTTTTGGGTTTTCCAATTTTTAACTCCCCTTCAGCAATGAGAAAAACCATCCAAGAATCACTTCTCCTCTCTACTTACAAGATCACATCTTCATTATCAAAAGTCTATATATCTCTATTTGCAAAGACCTCACTTCTTAACATCCTTGTGTTTCCAAAGATTTCTTATTTCATGCCAACTATCAATTTCTCATGAGAGTTTATGGGCAGAACTGTAGCTATTAGCCTTAGAAACCTTCAGAAGCAGACAAAACTCAATGAGCTTTCACTTTGTTCCATTGCAATGTTCCAATTCCAATGTGCCTACAATACCATCCTAAACATTTCCCTCGGTTTTCTGATGCATTATGCTTTACTGCTCTTTTGCCTACGGACATCCCTCCTCTTCCTGAAAAGAGCTGGTTGTTGTTTTTATTAGAACATATTTCAAATGTTACCATTATACCTATTCAAACAAATTCTCAAAAATTAACTTTTGGGAAGCATATCATCTTATAAATAATGACACTCCTTCTTATCCTTCAATTTTAACCCTCTTTAATCATACCATTATAAAACAATTCAAGTGGTGACATCTGGAAAGTAAATATTTAGACTTCCTGATCAAGATAAACCTAAATGCTCTTCCTACCAGCCATTTTCTGATCATACATAGGGGTTTCTTGTGCATAAACCAGGCCTGCCCTTAATGTCATAGGAATGATGAGACCATGTTGCATGTTTTCACCTTGCTTCAATGTTATAGAGACATTATGACCTCCATCTATATATGCCAGAAGCCTACTCCACTACCCTGATTATTAGTATTGGCAATGGTCTGTTTCCATCTATTAAGATTTCCACTTTCTTACACTTTTTATATTAGTCCATTAGATGTATGCTTACCTTTAATCCTAATATTGATAATCTCCATCACTTATTCATATTAAAGCTTCAGAATATCCATGATAGAGACAAAATTTTGTTCCTTTATTGATTTTTAAGACTACATGGGATCTTCTTTTCATTTCAGATATTCATTTATGATGCTTGGGCTGTACATTTAGTTGTTCCTGACTGTAAGACTAATTGGGTGATCCTCATCCCAGCTTTGTCATTAACTGTATTGCTTTCAGCATTGTACTAATGTAATCATTTATCTAAGTAATAAAGTTCTATGAGAAAAAAATCTAGCTTGTCTTTTGGTTAAATAAAATCCCACTGTTCTCTGTAGATGAATTGTAACTATCTTGATAAAGATTTTATACAGAATGATAAAAGTCTAATAAATGTGTAATTTTTAGTATCTTTTTTATTACATTTTAAAAGTAGCAATGGTATTACTATATTTTCCAATAATATAGTGCATATTTATCATTTAGGCACTGGACATTCACTTTTACCAACAATTTCTTTATTTGTTTACCTGCTTTTTTTACAATATTAATTTTGGAACTTTATTCTTTTTCATAGATTTATTGCATGTCTCACTTCTTAATTAAAATGTATGGCAATATAGATAATGCAATAATTATAGTAGTTTGCTTATTTTATTTTATTATTTATTTTTACATAATTCTTTGTAAAACTCCTTCAGTAATTCCACATCATTACTTCTATATTACTGAAATATTTTTTTTTGTAATGCCATGATATTGTTTTACATTTTTAAAGTATTTATTCTCTTCAGTGGTTTTCCTTACCAATTCACATTCATATTTTTATATATTATTATTATTTTTCTCCTTATCCATTTTACAGAACAGATATTCAATTCTTCTTAATATCATTTTAAAATATTTTCATATTTCTTTTTGCCTTCAGACATTGCTTGGTCTCAATTAATAATTTATTGTTGAATTTCTTTTTGTATCAGCTGTCTAAAGTAACAGTTTTTATTAAAGAATTATTTTTCTTTTTGATCTAGATCAAATTTGAACAACTTTAAAGATTAGTTATATTTTAAAATAATTTTTAAGTTTTAATTTAAATTATTTGGAATGCTTTTTATGGGTTGGAATATGACCTCTTAATATTGCCTTTTTTAATATTTTCGTCTTTTTAATTTTGCAATATCAAATATTTTGCATCTGACTAAGTGATGATCACATACAGTATTACATTTATTACAAGAAAAACACTCTTTAAATAATTATGTATTATTAATTTGCTATTTAAATTAATTAAAAGATGCTATTATTAATCTTAATTTAAAAATATTGGTGCATTAAATTACATTAACTGTGACTTTTTATAGCATAGTAAGCATGGCATGCATATATAAAATATATTATTTGTGGATTCATTATCAATGACATAAAACATATATTGCATGTTAAATAGTTTGATTAATTAATTGATATGTAAATACAAGTATGCTTTATATACATAAATTAGATAAACAAAATTATCATAAATTCACAACTCAAACAGACTAGCCACAAAAATAAACTCAAAACACAACCAATGGTTTCACTGCTGCAAGCAGACTTCTCAAGTGTAAAAAAATACAAAATAACAACATATTTAAACTAAACATTACTCACAATTCCACTTGCTTCCCATACACCCTTAATATTAAAAGAATTGTTAAATAAGTTAATTGCTGCATAATCATAAATTTTTAATAATAAAGATTTGTTAATTCTTTTTATTTCATTTCTCTCAAAACAGACAACCTTATCTTCATTAAAATTAATAGTGTGGCCTGCATTTTTTTCATGAGTATATAAAGCAGAACTAAGATATAACTAGATGTAGTTGAAGGGGAGGTGACCCAGACTTTCAAGCTTCTTTCCATTCACTTCATCTTAAACAACCAAAACACATGACCACATAGTGTGAAAAAGATAAATTATCTCCAATATACTCATTTTATGCTGAAACATTTATTAGTTGGTCCAAATCATCATATTGCACACACATATATAATAAGGTGCTCAGTTTATATTAATATAGCAGATATTTAAATTTTAATGCACAGGCTTCAATATTCTCTACTCTCCATCTCTTTAGCCACCCATATCATTAAAGTCTGATGGTGGCATGTTCAAAGACTTTGTCAATTTTGTTGTTACACCCATGTTGACCATAAGTCATTCAACATCTCATATGTAGGACCTTAATATCATTTAAATATGCAGGAGAGAGATGGACAAAATACAGGCTGAATCTGTAATATTTAAACTAGATGTAATTAGAGAGGATCTGACCTCAGACTTTCAAACTTTATTCACATCCACTCCATCTTATACAACTGATACACATGACCACAACTAATATAAAGATATTTCAGAAATAAAAAAAGTTTGCATAATATGATAAAATAGTTCTCCATCAAGTTTAATAAAAATAATTAGAATTCTATGAATATACTTATTATGCTAGCCTCTCTCTATTCATACATCTGTATCACATATTGACAATGATAACAATAATATAAAAACTAATTTGGAAAACCACATTACAATAAATATAGCTAAAAAAGTTCATAAATTCAGATCATTCAATACATAATATTTGGATCAGTTAAAATACCGCTGATTTTATTTTTATAATACACTACCATTTTGGATAAAATTACCTATGATATTTAAATAAAGGTCATCACACACATGGACTTTGTGTGGAGAAATATAAAATTTTTGTGCAAACTTGAACATTATTAATATCAAGATTTATATCTTAAATAAATAAACCACATATAATTTTATTCTGATTGCAAACCAATTTTGAAAAATACATTTTTATTAAAATTTTACTTATAGGAAGGTGAATAAATAAATATTTGCTTCCCAAATGAAACATATAACTATAACTTTACAGTTATCTTTATATTTATAACCTCTCCATATATATATATATATATATATATATAGAGGTATATAAATATATATATATATATATATATATATATATATATATATATAACTCAGCAACATATAAAATGAATGCAATTGTCAATACCCAATCTACCTTATTAAGCTACAAATAATATATATATATATAACTCAGCAACATATAAAATGAATGCAATTGTCAATACCCAATCTACCTTATTAAGCTACAAATAACCATTAATGCTTGATATTTATCTTTTAGTAAATATTTTTCTTTTAACTTAATAATGATTTTAAAATATTGTTAATATTTTCAAATTTCTTGATAATTTAATAAAATGTTTTAAAAGTTCACTATAGTTTATTTTAAGGCAGTATGTAATTTTCTTATACTGAATGTTTCTTGTATATGTAATTATAGAGATTCAAACTCAGAATTTTTCAGTCTATTTATTCCTTATAAGCAAATTACATACTGCTTTATAAATACATATTGATTGGAAAATGGATTACATATAAGTCCAGCCCATCCCTCATCTATTATTATATATGATTATGTACTGATCCAATATATGAAGGGTGATATTGGCATAATATCTACATTGGTATAGCTACAATATCAAATTCAATAAGGATTTTAGAGTTTTATTATCTTTTCAATGAAATGGATTGGATGATTGAATAGTTAAAATGGTGAGAAGATTGAAGTGGTCCATTTAAGTTGGAGGAATTAATCTCAAAAACTTTTATTTATGAAACATAATGTTTACATGCTTATAAAAGACAAAAAAAATTATGTTTTACACATCATCAACAATCTGTGACCATTAGTATATTGATTATCTTCTGATAAATAAGTAAACTGATGTAACTTTACCATTTACCCATCAGCATTGAAGCCGTCTTTTGCTTAGCTACTACTGATTCGGTGGATCCGGTACATCAATCAACTTCCACATTTCATTATACATGAATTTTGATGCAATGATAAAGTCTCTGTTTTTACTTTCCTAATAATGTTCATGAAAAGACTGACTGGTTCAGGGACAGGCACTGTGAATAATAGCTTTCATCTAACATACCATATATCATGTACAATAAAGATGGAAAGTCTAATAATAGGAAACTGTTTAGTTTGTAAGGCTTCTCTTATAGACATGATTTTATAATAATCCATCTTTAAGTTTTGATATATGGCTAAATTAATTTTGCTGAGCCCAGGGCATGAGTAAATTATATGGTTGAATGACTCTTCTTGCCTCTTACATATGTGACAAAAAGGGTCTATCTTATTGTAAAATCTTTTGAAATGAAGGAATTTATTTGTGGGCATAGATTCTAAGTTTATTTTAATAATGAGATTAAGGTATTTAGGTTCAAGAGTGAGAAATTTAAAAATTGTTGTTAATTTGTAGTTGGTGAAACCAAGATTTGGAGTAATTGGGGGATAATTCGGATTAATTATACTGTATGCCTCCCAGATGGTAATTTTTGATTTTTGTAATTTTTGATCTACAGTTAAATGCTGGTTAAGCATCCAGAGCAATTGATCCAGCCAACACATTTTTCGAGGTGGAGGACGGTCTGTAAGTTGAATTGGTTCACTGAAAATTATTGATTTATGTTTTTTCATCAGGTTAATAATTAATATAAAAGATTTTTGAAAAATAATTGCATCAATGGAGTGTAAGGACATCCCATTGAATTTACGATGTACTTGCATTTTGGACATGCTAATTGATGTGGTTCTGTTTTTCCAAAAAAGTTTGGAGCATAAGCTGTTAATCTTTTTTGGAAAAGGCTTTTGAAATGGTAATGATCGGCAGATAGTATGCAATTCTCGACATGACTTTCATGTTGAGAAGTGCCACCTTTCCTTGTAATGACAAATACACTTTTGAGAGAGTTTGAATTATTTTAGAGGTAGAATCTATTAGAGTATTTTGTATCTGTCTTGACATTGAAGATTGAGAAAGGTATTGTATTTGTGAGCGGGAGATTATCATCTGTCTGAACTGATGAGTCTGCATGAAATACATATATTGCAGATCATACATATTTTTGCATGTGTGTGGTCATGTGTATAGATTGCTTGAGAGAGAGTGGAGGATGAATAGACTGAAAAATCCTGCATTCAAACCCTTCTAATTACATATAGTTTATTTTGTGTATTATTATATACGCATAACAAAACAACACTCTATATAGTGAAAAACTTAATTGTTTTTTATGTATGTTAATGATGAAAAATATCTTTAATTAAAGTTTCTAGCTAGGCTACATATTTACATTTTTTTATATGTCAAAGCATCGGCCGGGAAGCGAACCCCGAAACAACTGCTTGTAAGGCAGCTGTGCTAGCCATTAGACCACTAACACTTGACTACATATTTACATTATAGAATAATATGTAAAGATTGACAAACAATGACAAATTAACACTGATGGTGATGAAATGTTATAGTATCTATGTAATACTTTATTATGTTGATACTTCAAAAATTTTTATGTTGTAACCTTATTACATATATAATATCTGTAATTTTTCAACTGGCTGATGAAATTTATCTATTATCTTTTTTTTTTCTGTGTACATTTATAAGCAGTTTTTATATCCAATTAATTATAATCATTTAATATTAAATTAGATCAGAAGAGTAGGCTTCTAGAAATAAAGACGATTCTATTCATATATATAAACAGATCTCAACTTAAAAATAAGTTTTTTTACAATTATATATATATATTTGTTTAAAGAGTTTCACAGAGTTACAGACGTAAACATTAAAATATAACATAAATATTTACATTTAATAAACTTAATTAACTAGATAATCACCAACTGAAATTGCCTCTGCTAACTGAAACTGTCTAGTAATCACAAAAGTATTTATCAGACTTAACTTAAACTAAACTAAAAAATACTTAGATAGGTATTTTATATGCCTGTGTAGCATTTTGGATGCTAAATCTAATAATCAAAATTTTTGTTTTTTTTATTTATAACAATATTAATTGCAAACACCACTGTCAAATTTTACAAATTATATTAAAGGTCTGCATGGTATAGTGGTAAGTACACCTGCCTGACATGCCATAATTTGTAGCTGAAGCTTTATCAGATAAACAGATTTAGAATTTTTCTTTCAGGTCGCATGTGCGAAGCCAATCTAGATAACCATCTAGAGTTGGTTTGCCAATATATACCTATATATTTTTACTTATAGAATATAGGTTTTACGTTTATTAAAGTTTGTAAGATAACTATAAATAAAGTAATTAAATATGACCTTCATTACTGTTGAATAAAATATTATACTTTATTCAGTATTGAGTTAACGTTACCTTATATATATATATTATGACCTCTCCTTCGTGTAAGCTCCACTACACTCAAAAATAAATAATATAGTATAGTGAAAATCGCCTCCCCGGGTTCTAGCTCTAATAATTAATGAGATATTCAATTAAATGTGTTACTAGCTCAGGTTGCTTAAATTTATTAACTTAGGTTCTGTTTTAGATTAACTCAAATAACTATTCTATAATTCATGAGATTAGAAGTGGAAATAAAGTGACAAAGTAGATTGCATTGAGATAGTATCCCATAGGATACCACCTCAATGGCATAAGAACACTACCCCCCCCCTTTTACTACTATTACATATAATAACTACATAGTATTCTTATGACTTCTGCAACTTCTAATCACTAAACTCATTTCACAATTAAAGTATTAATCTTTTATCTATCATAACAATAATAGTAATTATCTAGCTCAGATAAAATAATCTCAGGTTCTTAAATTTATTCAATGTTAAATTAAAATAAAGTAGCAAAATATGATAAGGGATTTTGTGTCATAATTTACTACTCTGAAGTTAGATTAATAATAAAACAATAAGAATAATAATCACAATCTTCATTGTTTACTCCCACTAGTATAGCTTTTATTTTATCGCAAATTTATAACCATAATAAATTAATTAATCACTCAATATCTTCCCTTTGTTTATCTTTTCCTTACATAATAAAATAATTAGTAAGTGGCAGTGTTTAGATAATCTGATAAATGAAGTAAGTGGCAACTAATAGCATATAATTTAGCAAATTACTATAATAATGGATTTATGACCAATAATGTAATGCAATTTCATAATTATTCAATTACAAAATACCAACAAACATTTAAGATTAAATATACTTCTTTATTTATATTTTGTGCAAACAATTATATACTTAGTTTAATGACTGTAAACATACCCTATGAATTCATGCAATGATGTAGAAAAAACAAAACTCAGACACAAGTTTTAATAACAAATTTTAGAATTTTATTAACAACAATCAAAATTAAGATAAAACAAACAAATCTATTTACATTTATTTACAAGGGATATCCTCCTTTCTTTTAACACTACAAAAGTTAAATTATACATTTTAGATTTCTTTTATCGTTAATTTAAATTATTATACTTTTATAAGTTATTCATTTATTTCTCATTAAGTTTATTATATTACCTAGTTTAACTATTTTATGGGTAATACTATTCTTTACCTTTTAATATTAAAAATTACAGTATTCTAAGTTATATATGTGGGTAAACATCATTTATAAACATTATAAATTTATAATCAATATGGTTTTTCCTCTCAAAAAAAAAATTACATTCTTTTGTAACTCTATATAAGTCACTTTGCATATTGTGCAAATATTATTACTACCTATTACGTTTGTTATATAATGCTCGTAAACTCTAATACATTTATTCATAAGCCATACTCATGTATAATGCCATAACACGAGTTTATTTATTTCCTGTTTCAGTTTAACATATATATTATAATCATCGAATGTTATTACATTCTTTAAATATGCAATACTTATATTTTTAAATATAATCAACAATAAGAAAACGTTAAATCATTTTTAATATTTTTGTATATTTCTACTTAGATATATTTTAGCAAATTATAGTTCATTTCTTAAAATTAAAATAATTCTCTGACTCCTTCCTTCCTTAGGATATATGCATCTTTTTTCCATAATTATAATTGACTCTTTGTTAATCCTTAACTATTCTTATTTCAAATAACTGCATAACATACATTCTAAAATATCTATTGTTTCTTTTCAATAGACATCAAATAACGATGTAGTTGCAAGAAATACAGATAAAGATAGTGAAAGATGTATAGGATATTGGGAAGATAGATAAATAACTCATCAAAATATATACTTCAAAATGTATGGAACAGTGTGGATAGGGCCGACATTCCTTGTCTGATAACCCTGACGATAAGCACGATGTGGCAGCTATTTATTCAGCATTACCAAACATCTAATAAGATTCATAAGAAAGATAAAATAACACTGTCCATGACAATATGTGTAACAGTCGTAGGGCTTTGTTAACTATGCTGATTACCATTTAAAACTACTTATAATTGCATTCCCTGTAGCATCCTAGTTTTTAATACATCATCTTGGTTTCCGAATCTCCATGTACTACCAAGTCACTATCCAAACTATCTCTCAAGATTTTCACTGTATCCAACATCACCAAAACTAACTACTTTTTAAAACAATAAACAAAATTCACTAATATAAAACATTCCCCTATTCTATAAGAACAATTTGTCTTGCGTTATTGCACTGTAGGTTCGACATTTACGTTTTATTAAATAACACTTAAATATCCTAATCGGAAAAATTAACAGAAAATATGACATAACCATTGGTTATATTGAACTATATTAATAATACATTAAATGATTGTCGTATGCATATTTTTAAAAATCTAATTACATCTCATAGTGTTTTAGAGTGTTGTTTTTCAAAATGCGTTTTACAATAACTATAACAATAAAATTTTCATTACATTCATTCGGTTCACAGCTGATCTAAATAAATAAAACATACATTATATCATTAATAACCATAAAATGTACCAAAATAATCTTTTACCTTCCTATTAGAGTTCGTAGTGGTTTTCTTTCTCCTCGAGCATCGCAAACATACAAAATTTCCACACACATACAATTTTATTTGAACATTCCAAATCAAAAAACATATTATTTTATATAATGTTATATTGCAAATTAATGTATTTGTTTCCCTATTGCTATCTAAACTCAATGTTTAACTTAGATTAATAAAGAAAATAATTTAAACCATAATCACATATTTTTCTGGTGGTAAATCTTGGTTAGTCCCCTAATATTTATTATTTTCTTCTTTGTCCGAATGTTCTCCTTTCTGATTATTAAAGTTTTAAAATAAATTAGTTCATTTAGTTAACTGTTTAGACGATCTTTAGTTTCAAGGTTTAATTCAAAATTATTAAAAATATTTATTTAGTTATCCCATGAAGTTTTTAATGTTGGGCGAATATTACCTCGGCACGTTGATGCATCTTTATTTCCAGCAGGACTACAAATATTTATATCATTACGGTACCAAATTGCGTTTTTTCCATGGATCCAATATTTTATATTTATTTCTCTGTAAACTATTTTTTCCTTCTTCTTCTTCAGGCAAGTAATTTCCTTGGTAATTTTACTTTTATTCATTATTATTTTATATACGACATTTTTGATCTTTAACTATTTCCAGAGTAATTGCGCAGGTCATCTTAAAGAAAGTAATTCATAAAATTCTTTTTGTCCATTTATTTTTACACGGATAATATTTATTTTTATTTTCATTCTATTCATTAACTTTGTGCACAATGTCTTTTCATCAATTTTACACGCACTAAAGCAGTTTTCATAGTAATATGCTATACAAACTATATCAATGAACAACGTTAACATTTTTGAAATATTACAAAATTTATAACTTGGTTTTAAGAATCCATCCATCTTTTATTGAAAATTTAGATTATATTTTAATAGAATCCACTGGCAGGTAACTGTGGAGTTAGTGAAACATTATTATGAGAACTTTTTTAAAATTTTATTCTTAGATTCGCTTCGAAAGATTTTAAAATGTTAGTTAGTTTCTTTCAAAGATATTTATTAAAAATTCTAATAAAATTGACTAATAATTGAAGAAAGAAAGAAATTTTAAAGAGCTTAAAATTTTACCTCTGCTCTGGAGTCAACACATTTTTGTTCTCCTAGTTTATACAATTAATTGGCGCGATTTTTCTTGTCTGCCAAAATCTATCTTTTTATTGGTCACTCCCTACTTTGGTTTGTAAACATTTTCTAAAGTTGTAAAATTGCGACGTAATAGACCTAAATATTAACCTATTATTATTTTTAAATTAATTATTATCTATTACAATTTAATTACTTTTAAAATAAATTTGAAACAATAACCAATAAAGATGTATAATCTTATTTTTTATTATAATGTGTGACTATTCCATCCAGCTCTATAATATACTGTTTTAAATATTTTAATTATCATTATTAATTTAAACTGGTGCTTATACATAAAATATTCCAGAATAGTCACGTATACATTTCCGGTGTTTAGTCTGGTTTTATCTGTATTAATAAATTTGCTACTTATATCATTTAAAATGATTATATAAAATTTTGAAAAATAATTTAGAAAAATATAGAACTAGATACAATTCTCACCATCACAATACTTATTATTAAATATATTACATTAACCCTTTATTGCTTAACTATAGTTTATAATTTTAAATACTATATAATATTAATTTTAAAATTTTTTAGCAATTGACCATTTATAACCATCATTGATCTATAGAAAAGGGCACAATATATATATAGTTTTTGCAAATTTCTTAAAGTGGTTATGCATGGCAGAAATAGACTCCAAAGAATCACAAAGTCAATGTTACTTTTTTCAGATTATAACAGCTGTTTTAGTTGAAATATGTGATACAATCATCATCATCATCATCAAACATTATCAATCCACTGAAGGATGAAGGTATCTTCAAGTTCAATTGATCTTTTTTCAATCTCTAACCTCTTTTCTCCACATCTCTCATGCACATTTTCTTATTGATCCATTAATCTCACATGTGATCTTTTCAGGGTCTTTTACAATCTCTTGGAATGTAGTTTAAGATTTCAATTGCTCCTCAATTATCATCTCTTCCAGAAATATGTCCAACCCAACTCCAGTCTTTTAATTATTTTAATGACAACATTAACACCTACTTTTTCTCTTACACATGTATTGTGTTTTCAATCTCTTTTTGTTACTACTAACATACATCTCTCCATACTTCTCTGAGTTGGTTGAAGTCTCTGTATTGCTCTTCTATTAAGTGTATAAGTTTCAGACTCATAAGTAGAATCTGATAAAACACACTTATGAAAAATATTTCTTCTTAAACACATAGGCGGTGTATTTATAAATATTCTTCAGAATAAGACAATATTCCGGTCTATACTTTGATGATCCAATGCCTTAATCACTGAAGAAATACTTATAGAATCAAATGCTTTTTCATAAACTACAATTACAAAGCATAATAGAAACTCATATTCATTGGTCATTTTTATAACTTCTTTCCATACTTGATATAATCCATTGTATTAAAAACACTTTTAAATCCATCTTGTTTTTTGGTTGGTTAAAATCTAAAATTCTCTGTAGACAATCATATAAAACTGATAAAAGACTGATATGCCTGTAATTTCTAATAGCTTCTTTATCACCTTTTTAAAATATTAATATTAATACTGCATTCTTCCAATCATCTGATACATTTTTATCAATTAGGCATTTGGTATATAACTTTGACAATTTTTTTTTATTTCTTCACCTGCTTCTTTTAAGATATCGATTATAATTCCATAATTACCTGGGACTTTTCCCTTTTTCATAAATTTAATTGCATGTCTCACTTCTTCATTTAAAATCCTGGGTAATTCAGAAGATATAATTATTGTAGGAGATATTTGTTCTTTATTACTATATAATTCTTGATAGAACTCTACTACCCATTTCATGATGACATCTCTCTTTTTAGTAATATTTCCATCTTTTTTCTTATTGCAGATGAAATTTTTCTACAAATACCAAAATGTTGTTTAACACTCTTGAGACATTTATTCACTTCTACACCTTTCATTGTTAGTTCCTAATTTTACATTATTATATCATTATCAACTCTTTTTTGCACCATTTTACAAAATTTGAGATATTCATTTCTTCTTAATGCATCATTTTTATATATTTTCATATTTCTTCATAAAATCTCTATTCTTTTATTGGTAAATTACTGACTTTTCCTTTCAACTATCTCTGTTGCAGTTTTTAAAAGTGTATAGGCTATTTTCTTACTAATTTCATTCAAATCTGAATCATATTTTAAATCTGTAATATTTGAAAACGATTTGCAAGTTTTCTGAAGATTAAAAATATCAATAGTGAATATTGTTTTTCTTAATAATTTTTGTCTTTCTAGTTTTGCATTAACACATGTACATCTCACTAATGGATGATCACTTTCTGGGTTGAATTTATTAAGAACATTGTATATTGTATTTTTGTTAGTTAAAATATAATTCAGTTCTGCTGTACTTTCATTTAGATGCTTCTAGGTCTATTTCCTTCTAATACTTTTCTCAAAAAGAGAATTCATAATAAAACGTTTTTTTTTTCTGTAAACCCAACAAGTCTATTTCTTCTCCATTTTTAATACCATAACCAAATTTACATACAGCATTTTCATCTTTCATTTGTTTACAAATTCTAGCATTAAAGTCTCCCATAACAATTTTAAAATATTGTTTAGTCTGATCAAAAGTCTTTTGTATATACATATAAAAATCTACTACTTCATCAATAAGAGAACTTGTTGGAGCATAAATCTAAATTATCTGCATTAGATATCTGCTATTAAGTCGAATAACTAATCTTGCCTCTCTTTATACACCATCAATCTCTACCAATGTTGTTCTTCCACTTTTTTATAATAAATCCTACCCCACTTGTACTTCAATATTTGTGTCTTTGTAGTAGCACACATACCCACTTTTAGAATCAATTGTCTCTTCACCCTTTTTCTAACTTCACAAAGTTCAATAATGTCCCTTTTAATATTGGACAGTTATTTTCCAATTCTTGCAATTTTTCTTTTCTTGAAAGTGATCTGCAGTTGTATGTACCTAAATAAAAAGTCATCAGCAAATGGCAGCCTTACCCACAATCAGAGGATTTTTAGTACCCTCCACATTTGAACACCAACTGTTGCTTTGGCCAGCCTCTTGGTAATAAGAGTCATAATTTATTTTTGTCTACCATGATTGTAAATATCTACATAATTTTTTTCTTCACACACACATTGTTTTTGCCTTATGAGGCAATTTAAAATAAAGACCATGATGTTTATCTTAAATTCATAGGCAAAAAGCCAAAAAACTCACCACACAGGTTAAAGCATGTTGATTAGCAATCCATCCATGTTTGTATACTATATGAATAATCATATAGTTAAATCAGATGCAACGACAAAAATGTATGTAGTGAACATTAGGAAATTGTATTGCTGGGTTTCTTTAAGGTTTCGAAGAGAAATCAAGGGGTCACTTTTCAGTTAATAACAAACTCTTTTCTGCAATATGGCTTCTTTTGTTTTGAAATTACGAATCTCAACTTATAAGTAAAAAAAAAAAACTTGTTAGGCATTGTATGTTTTATTATTTATTTTTTATTCTGCTTAATATTTAAAATTTCAAATATATTACACTTTATTCTTTTTATCCCCCTCCATTCAAAAGCTTCAATTCCAAGGTTATCTTTATCAGTCTCCAATCACACTCTAAAAACCAAAAAATCATTTTTTTTATAATCACTTATTTTTCCATAGCTTTATTATTTGCATCTTATTTGTTTACAAATGTTTAAAAACTACTAACATTAATTAATACTTTTATAACTTCATTACACAATTTAAGTGTTGTTAGCCGAGAGATCATCGCAGCCGCCTTGCAAGCAAGTAGTTGATTGTAGACAGTTGTGGGTTCGCGTACCGGCCGATGCTATGACAAATGAAAAAAAAAATCATTTACATTGTTCCATTTATATATTCTCTTATTGCTAATAACTCTATTTAACTTTTTTAAAAAAATATTTACTTCGTTATTATCATAAAATAACACATACGTTTAAGTTCATATACATTCAAAATATTTTTATTCTCTTTATCTTCTTTTCGACTTCTATTTGTCTTTTATTAGTAAAACTGTTTTTTTGCCACAATCTTTGCTACTATAATAATCATAATCTTCATACTATATTCATTCCATCTTTTATATAGAGAAACTGATGTAATTTTTTTCTCAATTCTTTAGGAAATTTTATTACCCTTTTCATTCAAAATGTGACTTGTACTCTAGTTAAACCAAAATAAAAAATTACTTCGGCTATTCTATAACTAACTATAAATGGCATTCTATCAAATATTTTCAGTTTGCTTTTTGCAACTCTCATATAAAAACTTGACTATCTCATTTGTTATACTTCTTACTTCAGTTGTTTCTTAATATATATATATCCAAAGCATGTCTTTTTAATTTTATTTTGAGTCTAATAATTTTTTACTAAGAGATACGGAAATATTTTTCCATATAATTCTTGCTACATCATTCCTATTATATGAAAATAATGAAATCTTTTTATTAATCTTTTCCTTGCACCTTTTATCAATTTTAATTTTGTCATCACTCAAAATGGTTTCTTAATAAATATTTATCAAATTCATATTTATCTTCCCCCAAATTTTTTTATCTTTTCTCTATCTCCAATATCTGTCATCCTTATTTTTAAACATTTCCTCTATTTAAACCATCTTACCCTATTTTCTGCATACAACTAAAAACATAAAGAAAAAATAATTTAACAATTAATGTACTATTTTTTCACCCGTTAATGGTGTCATTATGCCTCTCTCTAATTTTTTTTACCAACAACATTATTTGTACTATATACAATAAATAAAATACGTGTCACAATACACTCTTGATTTAATTTAATACCATTTTTATCACTAATTTACTCTATTTTTTTTTTTCAAATGGAAAGTATAGTGGTTATTTTCTTATAATTTTCTAATCAGGTCATTAAGGTATCATCCATTCCAAACTATAACAAACTTTTCCATAATCTATTTTTATTAACTCTGCAATAAATCTCTACATTTTATAAAAGACATATATACATGTTTGCTTATTTTTCAGCCCATTTCTATAAATTGTATGATATAAATAACTTGTCTGTATTCTTGCAACTCATCCACTACATTATTTTTCATTTATTTAACCTTTTCCCCAACAACTATATAAAAAAAATTTCATAGATTCTTCATTCTATTGAAATGAGTCAATAATTAACACGTCTTCTGTTATACTTATGCTTTTTGTAAATAGCTGTTTCACACTTGGTATTAGTCTAAATGTTTGAAAATAAACGCATTAATAAATTTGAATTCATTTTTACTTCTGCCATCTAAATTAGGCCTTCCAATTTTTAAACTTTTTGAATGCTTAGTCAATTCATTTTCTCTTAATCTAATATTTTTATTTATTCTATATTTCGGTAATTATTAACCCATATTCGTTACATAATTATCTAAAATTGTTTATGTCCTTTCTCTATAGATTTATTTATTCTCATCATCTAATAATATAATTATTTTATTATATTCCTATTTTTAATATATTTGAATTTTTTTTTTCATTTTTTATTTTTACTATTGTCCTTCAATAATTTTTTTAAAAAAATATTTTTTTCCTATAAATATTCCTTTGTATCCTATTTTCTTTTATTTAATTTTTTTTCCATTTAATAAAATGAATCATTTTCCCTTTTTTATGCTTCATAACATATTCATATTTTTTATATACTTTCTTTATTTTACATTTTGTATAATCATCTATTTTGTATTAAATTCAGTCTTATAAACTGTTTTATCGAAAACCATATTTGACACTATTTTATTTCTTAAAAAGAGTCCTTATAATCATATCCAGCAACATCTTTTAAGCTTTCTCTCAAACTATTTGATATTTGTCTAGGCTATTTTTACCAATTATAACTTTACTATTATTTTCCGCCACATTTTTAATCATGACTATTGTAAAAGAAGATCACTATTACAGCTATATTTTGTTTTGCATAACATTATCAGTAATCCATTCATTTTCTCTTTATCTATTAACATACTCCATAATAGAAATTATTTTTAGATCAGATATATTGGGCCTCATATACATTATATACATTTTTAATAATTAAGTTTATTCTCTGATAAAAAGATTTTAACAATTACCATTTATATACAACAGTTATCATTTTTTTTAATACAGTCATTTATATCCCACACAACCATTATTTTCTTTCTCTTATATTTACACATTCATTAATTCTATGATTTTATTTCAAAACTTTATCCTGCTCAGTCACTATATTCACGTTAATCACAATTTATTCCTGCTTTCCAATTTTGTCTTAAATCACAGATATTTCTTATACTTGACAATATGTAAAATTATCTTTATATCCCTCCATCCTCTAACTTCATTATTCTTTCCATTAATTTTCTGCCAAAATTAGTTTTTAAGCATAGGTCATTCATTTATTTTAAAGTATCTCTGATACACAGTTATCATCTCAATCTTTTCATATTAACTAACTATTTTAATTTAGACTATAATACTAGTATTTATCTAATTGTAATAATTTCTCTCTTTTTCACTACCCGTTTTATAAATTTTTTGATCTTTTTCTTTCATTCTCACTTTTATAATTCACAAGTTAATTTGCATAAAGTACCACTATATTACTTTTTTGTGTATTTTGTGAAAAAACTATTTGTTTTTACTTTAGTCTTTCCTAAAGTGTATTTATTAATAAATGAATAAAATACCATTTCTTTATTTTTTATACAAACATAAACATTATTTTTTTTTTAAAAAATGCTAAGTTTTAAAAGTTTATCTCTCTCCCCCTTCTTATGTGGTTCCCAAAATATAAAGATTTTTGTACACATATTTTCTATTATTTTAACTTCTGATTTTGTAAATATATATTTTCTTTATTAAAGAGCCTTCTGTTTCTAATAAAGAAATATCAACCATCTAAGAATATATTATTTTTACTATAACTTTTTAACCAATCAGTTATAAGACTAATCCTGCTTACTATATTTTGGTAATAATCCAACTATGCCTATTTTCTATTTAATAGATGTCAAACTATTAATAAAGACTTATGCATTATTCCATTTTTTTCTAATAGATCCTGTATATTATTCATATTGACTGTAATATTAACATTTATAGCACTATGTTTTATTATTTTATACCTAAAATTACTAAATTTTTTATCAGAAAGATATCATTCACTTGTGTTTTTGTTTTTTTTAGAAATAATATTCTCCTTCTCTAATTAATGAATCATCTATAAAGATAGTACATTTAATTTTCCAATTTTTTTTTTACTGTTTGTACCAGAATTGTTCTCTAAATCACTTCAAATTTTAGTATATATTTTCTTCTTATTATGTACCTCTATTATTTCTTGGATATGATTGCATTTTGGAACTAAAGATCGCAATACTAATTCAGTCTCAGTCATGTCTTCTACATTTTGAAATTATATGAAACATAATCTCCATTCTCCATATTTATGAACACAATTTTCAAAAGACCCTAGGTAACTGTTTATGTTATGTAAATTAGAAAATCATTTTTTAATTTTTTATGACATTAAAGCAATTCTTACATAACTAAAATTATTTCAATTTTTATGCTTTTTTAATTCTTTCATCAAACATATTCATTACTAATATTGAATAGTTAGATGAATATAGACTGCTTACTTAAAAAAAAACTCTATTGAAAATTGTTATTAAATTTACACCTTTCAAATTTAATTAAATATAAATAATGATATTAAGTCATTTTTTCCACCTACCCTTATATATATATTAAATCCAAAGACTCAGACTGAAATATATTTATACAATATTCTCAAACTAAAAATATAATTTGTTGTAATTAAAATTAAATGAAAGTAGGGTACGTAATTTAGCAGCTATGTTAATAAAATCACGTGCTTCGATATATTTATTTTTCGAAATTCATAATAAACTTTTAATTTTATTTATAGAAATTAGCTTCATGTTTTATTTCTTGCACTAGCATTCTTTACTTTATTCTGTGAAATTTGATAGAATGTAATTTGAAAATACATTGAATCATTTAAAAAATCACATCATATTTTTAAACAAATAAATAATACTTATATTTTTAAATTAATAAATATTTTATTATTTCATAGAATGTCATACTACGTCTAATCGACTAACGTCAAAAAACCTAGTTAAAAGCTGTTTAATGGATACTAATACTTAAACATATTACTAGAATAATGAAATTAAAATAATATGAAATATGACGAGCAGTAAAAGTGACTGATTGACTTTTGACTCAAAAACTTTAAGTTTTCGAGTGAGTTTACCTCATGCTAAACCGTAGAGAGCAATAAATTCTCAATATTTAAGTGCACCTAAATATTTTATCTCAATGTGCCTTTATTTATTAACAACTTCTATATCTGATATTTTTTCTAATATTCTATTCTATTTAGTTATTTGCAAAAATAAAATAAATATATTTAAGAAAAGAATTTATTACTGTTGCAAATATTTTACTTTTAAAATGAATGACAATTAATGGAAAATAAACATTTTTAATGTGGTAAATGTCAGAAAATTTTTAAACAGACTTTTGAAATGAAAGACAGCTGTTACATTTTATGTCCATTAATGTACTAAATATGTTTACTATAAGCGGAATCAACTTTCTTTAATAACTCATTATGTGTTGTTACAAAAAAGGCATTGTTAAAAGTTTTATTAAAAAGTATATGTGAAATTGAGATTTTTTTTTCCTATTTGTTTTCGTTACATAAACTTTGAATAATAACGCGGATGTAAACGAAGGCTAGAAAACCATTGTTCGTTAGTAAAAAAAAAAAATAAAGACAAATCCTTTGATGCAAAGTAGAATATATTTTTTTAATTTTAACTATTAATTAAAAATTAACATACCGTATTTGTTTAATTTTATTACATTTTTAATTATATTCTCACTTTTATTTATAATAAAACAACAACAAAAATAGAATAATTCCGTAAGCAGCAAACATATATATTGAAGCAATGGATCTGAAGTCCGATCCATGCTTCACATCTTCCTATAAACTTAATTAGTATTGTAGACCTAAATTAAGTTTATAGTTCAATATCAGCAGGGTTTTGCATTAGAGTTAAAAATAATTATGCTTATTAAATGTGTATTGCAGTTAAATATTTTATTTTAAATAAATTTCATTCTATTGATAAAAATTGCTTAACCTGTTAATCAAACATATATATACATCTAGCGTATATATATGAGTTAATGCAAAATTCTGCTGAAATAAAATGCTTATTCTATTGTAAAATAATAATATATTGTTGGTCAAATTTTATTAAAATATTTAGTATGATTTGATTTTGAGATAAGCCCACCAACATTTCTGAAAGAATGTATATTTTAATTAGTGAGCCGTTCAAGTCTAATTAAAGATGGCATTTTCTTTCTTGCTTTTTAATTAATAGAATTCCAACTTTAAAGTAAGAAAGTTAGAGTAAAAAATTGAAGTTATTTTTAGAACGTGTTGCTTTGAAACAAAGGAGCATGGGGAGGCTTATCAAGATCTCAGATCATACAAACAATGGAAGGTAGCTGTCAGAGAAAGTATAAATAGTAGGGAGAACAAAAGAGATAATTATTCAGACTTTTCTTTTTGAAGGAGTCATTTGATTCTGATTTTGCTTGTGAAGGCGATTTATTAAGATTTTTCTTGCTGTTTTATTTCCAAGTTTTCTGGAAAGTGCATTCAGATTTCTCTTGGGAGAAATCCGTCAGATTTTGCTTCACATTTAGCTTGTGCTTCAAAAAAGTTATACAGCTGTCATTTTCAAACAATGGAGAAGTTGGAACCTGCTCCAGTTAAAACCAACCGTATTTTGAGGAAAATGGATATGCTTGGCTAGGCAAATCATAGCTTTGCCTATCGCCGAGGTTCCTAAATACCATCCAAAATGCCTTAACATCCAATCAATAACCATATGAACTCTATGCCGTGTCTGGAGAACTTTTCATGGAAGCCATACTTCATATTTTCATTGTCCGGACAAACACCTATCGTCGGTCGGATCAAGCCACGGACGCCGTAGGGAACATCACGGAAAAAGGACGGTATCGTATCTACTATATTAAACTATCTCGTATGCTACTTTTGATTCATATTGTTTTATTGTTGTATTGAAATATATGTCTTTGCTATGTAAACCTTTTATGAATTAACCTTAAATATATTTTGGGATCATCTAGCTATATGTAACCTTTTTACCTTCGCTATTCTTCCTTACTAACCATTGTAAATATTTAGTATTTCGTTGCGGTTAAATTTAATAGTTAACTTTTTGTCATTTGAAATCTCTTTCCAATTTTATTTATGTTGTTAATTAAATCCAAGTCAGTTTCTTTTGTGTGCCAACTTGATCTCTTTGATAACACCTCTTTTTGTCCGCCATTTGCTTATCACGTATATTTGATTTAGCTATATACGTTCTAAGTCAATTTTAAACACGGTTGTTAGCGCAAAGCCATAAGAAATGCTTTGCGAAAGGTTTTATTATCTATCGTACTTTATCGAGAAGATCGAGTTGGAATTTTTTTAATAAAATTGGGAAGAAAAGAATTTGACCGCAAACCTATTAACTTGTTTTCTTTTTATTGTCTAATTAGTTTGTTGCAGTAATTTAGGGGAATAGCGGAGGCCCATTAAAGCCTTATTCATATTTTAAAGCCATTAATTAAACATTATTTAATCACCAAAACTTGAGTTTCTTAGTTATATTAAATGCTTTATTTTTACTTTTCAATGATCCAGGCACGCAAAACGCAAACACCAACACATCTTTTTATGTACTTTACACATTTAGCTTTTAGCTCTTTAGGATTTCCCGTCCATGTCTCTACCGCTGTTGCTAAGCTTTGTGGCCGGTTGAAAAATAATTTATGCATGGCTCAGATGGTGTTGTTTGTTTGTGATCAGGCCTCGAGAACAGGCGAATGGGCAGAGGTCATAAGTATTCTTGATTTATATCTCGTGTATGGTTGGCCTTGAGGTACTTTCGCCTAGTATTCGAACTGGGTTAAATCTACACACATCATCTGACTGTCACAATATATTTTTGCGTGTGTGAGAGTGAGGATATGTTTGATGGCATCTCTTCTGAGTTAAAAATTGTCAATTACATTTAGGCCTAATTGATCAAGAATTTTACAAATATTTACAAATGTTTTGTAGTTTGTTTTATGGAGAATTTTCCAAGATAATCACAATGAGTTTATTTGATGAATTATAAATGTTTTAGTATCTATACTGCAACTATATATTTTGGGCAGTGCCAACTATTATTATTAATTTTAGTCATGTTTGAATTCAACTTAAATCATAAAATTCTTTTGAGGTCACAATCAGGTTAAGATACTTTTGAAGCGGAAAGCATGCTCTAGAGGGTAAATGTGTTCTGATGAGTATTGTATTGATAAGCTGACAGTAAAAACAAAAACATGCAATTATAAAATGTTTAAAGTTTTATCAACATAGTCTAAATGTATTGAGAAAAGATAAATTTAAATAAGTAAATAGTATATCACCATCATGTGTAAATACACATGCTTATATATATAGGTACAATACATTTTTGCTTCTGTAATTGGATAGTATGTATTTTTCCTGTGGCTTCAAGATGGTATTATATGTGGATTATTTTCACTAGTAATGATTAAGAATGTTCACAAATATTTTCTAATCAAGCACTGAGCTAGGGAAGTTTAGATTGCTTATGAAAGCAACATGGAGTCACAAATTTACCATAGAACCAGATATCTGTTTGGAGCATAAATTATCAAAAGACACCACATACCTCAGATATTTATTGAGTTTTTTATTTGCCACAAATACCCTACTACAAAACGTGATGAAATGAATATATATGTACACACTTGTTGACATATGTAATTATGTGTTGCCAATATAGTAATTGCTGATATTACTAAGATGAGAGCTGTAAAAAACTATCATCTCTAGCACAATATAATAAGAATAAATCTATCATATTACTTTAGGATCTATAGTATGTTGGCAATATGCTTTTTTGGCTGATAATAACAATCTTAATTATTAAGATTTTTAAAGGCAATACACAGACATCATTGTTCACAAGATACCTATTGTCTACAATGCTTTTGGTAAAGCAAATCACCTTGCATTGTGTTTAAGATGTTCATGCTTACTGCTCATATATCTATTAATATATACTGCAGTAATTAACACCCATGCTGTAAATTAAAAAAATAATAATACATAATCTTTGAAAGAATAAAGATTTTATTATTTTAATTGTATATATTTGCAGTCATAAATCTCACTTTAAAGATAAAAAACACTATTGGGCCTATTTCATGTTTTGTGCATTTTCATTTTAAACTGTTTATTTTTTTTTTTAGAAAGTTGAAATTAAAATACTTTATTTACATTTAAATGATAAGTTATTTTAAATTTAAAAAAGTTGATTGAAATATTATAGACAATTATTTTAGTTTTAATATTTGTCAAAGAATATATGTGTGTTGATATGTATTTAAAAGAACAAAGGAGATATAAGATTTTAAATTTAATAAAATTATATAAAAAGTTCAATTATCTAAGTGATATTTTATTATTTTTCTAATTTCAATGTTATTTTTAGAAGTAATTTAATGCAAGGTATTTAAAAACAACTTCAAGATGAGGGTACTGGTATGCAAAGCAAACAATGGAAAATTTTACATCATCTGTGGTTTCTATGAAATAACCATAGTAATTCAGACATCATTAATTTTGCAATAAGGGTATGTTGTTTATCCTTAATGAATAAAGAAACAGAAAACTTGATAAGAAACTTTCGATCCAATTAGATTGTTTCTTTTAATATAGTTTTTTTTTAAAAAATGGCAATAGTAGTAAAGTTATTAGACATAATAATTGGCTAGATAAAGATAGTCCAATGGAAATTGTGATGCCTTTGTTTTAGTTGCCTATACTATAGCCTAGTTTTCATCAAAGCATAATGTTAAAATAAAACAAAAGCCTATCTAACAAAAAGGAAATCTATCTTTTCTAAATCTAAGCATTGCAGAAGTTATATTTTAAAAATATTTGAGGGACAATATTACTGCATGAATCAATTAATAGTTTATCAATATTTCCAAGAATTCTTAAGTTTTTACATCCATTTGTAATTGACTTCTAAACAAGTTTTGTGAGCCATAGATTTTTATCTAGAACCTTCAAATTTAACAAGAATGAATTTTCTTTTGGAATCTTGCTTTCCTAGTTGTCAACAATTATTCAGGAAACTCATTGAAAATCAGATTTTTAGAAGTTTAGGATTAAAAAAAGAAATAAAGACATTATTTCCATTAATAATAATTTTATTATGAATTGTTGCTAAGCATATTTTTTCTTAACTCTCCCAAAGAAACATTCTTTTAAAACAACAAGTAATATTTAGAAATATTTTTTCTTTTTGCTTCATATTTGCACGTTTGCAATTATTCCATATATTATGTATGTGTGAATGGTACACTTACTAATGGTTATATATTGGTTATTAATGTTCATTATCATTATAAATTTAATATTTCATATATACTTCGTTCTAGAATAAAATGAATTGTGTTGATATTTAGTGAGTCATTAAGGATACAAGTACTAGAAGTAAGGTGTTGTTAAATTTAATTTATTATGTGAATAATATGAATAGTGGCCTTTTGTATACTTGGCATTGTCATGTGCAATCATATATTTTCTTTTATTTGTATAAGAATTGGTGAATTCCTTTTATGACAAAATTGCTTTATCTGAGAGATGATGGAGTCTTATCATTGTGTATTGTTTTTTTATGTAAGAGATGTTAAATTTGTTTTAGTATATGTTAAATGAGTATGTATATATACATGGATCTATGCAGCAAGATGTTTATTTTTCTTTTGTCATTTTATTAAATAGGTCATTACTTGTGATCCTAAGTTAGTTTGTCCAGAAGTTTCCTTCATTATATTTTGTATAAGTAGATAAGTTCGATGTGTTATTAAAGAACTTTTACCTGTGAAATATATATAGAAATTTAGTAGAAATTAGTTATTTATTATAAAATAATTATAGTAAACGATTCACAAGTTCTGCAATAGTTGTCAAAAAAAAGGTATGTGTTTATAGCTGGAAAATTCAAGCAGCAGAAGGCAAAAGGTTGAAATTAAAAGAGGTAAGTATTTTTACCTCTTATACAATAAATGGATTTGAGAAATAAATCAAATCACAGTAAACTCAAACAAAATAATGTTGAGATAAAGGAAGAATGCATGCCACAAGCGAACGTTTCTCAAATAGAATCAGAAAACCTCTCTCAGAACATTAAAAAAACACCAAAAAATAAAAAAAACAATCTGGTTACAAATGAAATACAGATAATTATGAAAATTTTCAATGTCTAAAAGGGAAAAATAATCCTATTCAGCCATCAACAAATAAAATAAGCAATAGCAATTATCAGAGCTCTGAATATAACTATATGCAAAACGATAATGTTAACAATCAACTTACTCTATTAAAAATTCTGATAAATGAAATGCAGGCTCTTCTCCCAATAAAAATGAACAATTTAATTCCCCTATCTGTCAAAGTTTCAATGCAAATAATGAAAGTGATCTAAAATCAAATAGAGATTCAATAAAGAAAATATTGGTAAAGGTTTACTTTAGCGACCAGGGTATATTCGCCATCTACTTTTTAAAATTAGAACTAAAATATTCTAAAATCTTATGTATCTGCTTCTATATTACAATTACAGTAAATATTTATTAATTAAAACGTAAAAGATAATAAAAAAAAATCATTTACCTTTTTAAGCATAATTATGCCCTATGCATAGTAGGAAGTTGGAGAAAAAGGCAGCAGTGCTATATCTACTGCAAAAGGCAAATTCTTGGAGGTACGATGAAAATAAAGCCCTGCTGGTACCAGATTAGAATTTCAGCTTATGCTTGGCCCTCATCCACATATTCTCAATATTCTGGGTATGTATGTCTTGGTCTTTGGAATTCATGAAGTTGTCCTGGTGGATAACAACCGAATGCATGTGCACTCCACTGCTAAGTCTGCTGATATTATTGTATGCAGCCCATCCATCTGAAATTATGTGAGTCCCTGGTAAAATGTACCACTGGATTAGCGCCTCCAATGTGCCAGCCATTCTATCTGCAACTTCTGTCAAGAAGCACTTCCTTGACCCTCTTTCAATGCCACCAAAGACCCAATGCCCTCTACGTATAGTCCCCCTGTGATACTTTCTGTGGAAATAATAAGTTTCGTCAATTTCGATGACCAATGGTGCTCCATTATCATCTATTTTGTGAGAACCATCAGAGTGGTGTCTAAATATTTGGCACACTCTTCATGACAAAAATTCACCCATTCAATGATGATTTTCTTACTTACTCCTGTCTCATGCACAAGGTATTCTTGGGGCAAATTATACGATCAAAAATAGACTATATATTGTTTCCAGAGACAGATGAATTTGGGAAAAGAAAGACTCCTTTCTGATTGTGCTATGCCAACGACATATTCTGCATTGCCATCTACACCCATCTATGCCTGCAGAATACATCGCTAGTGAACAACAAATACCACACTTTTGGCATGTGGTATAATTCTTCAGAAGACATCTTCTTGCAAGCCATTTGATGGCCAATTCCGAAGTTTGAAGAGCATTACCCAAATCAGACATCTTCCAGTGTTCTTCCAGAATAGCAGCATCACTCAAATGTGGTCATCTGGAACCAAATGTGTTATAGATCTCTCCACCATTTTTTGTAACTATAAAATTACATGTGCATGTAATTCGAATTTTTGAACCCAGAGGGTGTTTTTTTTTCAATAAGTGCTATAAATCTAGCTAGTTTAAATTCTTAAGTTATAAAAGTAGATAGTTTAAATTCTTAAGTTTCAAATAATTTAAAGTAATTATTTTAATTAATCTAGTGTAATTATTTCAACTTCTTTAAAATGGTAAATATTTTTTTTATTATCTTTTACATTTTAATAAATTTAATGTAATTGTAATATACTAGCATATACGTAAGATTTTCATATAATAATTTACTTCTAACTTTGAAAACTAGAGGGCGAACATGATTTTTATACCATGGTCACTAAAGTAAACCTTTACCAAAATATCTACTCATGGTAGCCATCTTTTAACTATGCTGCAAGACAATGATCAATCTCTAAATTTTAAAAACGATTCAGAATGTCTGTTAAGTTTAAACAAATTAAAAAATCAAAATCAGCACCTTTCTAATATGAAGACTGGTGAATTTCAAGATTAAAACCCTTGCAATTTTCAAGATATACATATCATTTCAAATATACATAATGAGCCAACAAATAATAATAAAAAAATTTCAACTGCCAGAGGAGCTAACCAGCAGCAGTGATAATTCTGATAATTTTACTGAAAAGTTAAATAAAAGAGATACAAAAACTTTAAAACTCAAAATGAATCAATATTCTGAACCATTAAACCCTAATAATACAAAACAAAGCTCTGAAAATCAATTGCAATCTCAAAATTTTAGATCCTACACAAACATAACCAAAACGAAGCTAACATCGCTAAATTCAGAATATCATACTACTCAAAACACAAATCTAACATTATAATTCAATCATTACCTGGAGCCTTTCCTTTCTTCATAAATTTAATTGCATGTCTCACTTCTCCATTTAAAATTCTGGGAAATTCAGAAGATATAATATATAGGAGGTACTTGTTCTTTATTACTATATAATTCTTGATAGAAGTCTACTATCCATTTCATGATGTCATCTCTCTTTTTAATAATATTTTCATCTTTTTTTCTTATTGCAGATATAAATTTTCTACCAACACCAAAATGTTGTTTTACACTTTTGAGACTTTTATTCTCTTCTACAGCTTTCCTTTCTAATTCACATTTATATTTTCTTATATCGTTTTCAACTCTTTTCCACACCATTTTACAAAATTTGAGATATTCAATCCTTTTTAATGCATCATTTTTGTATATCTTTATATTCCTTCTTTTCTTCATAAATTCTCTCATCTCAGTAAGAAATTTATTGATCAATTAATGCTTTTTCTATCAGCTATCTTTGTTGCAGTTTTTAAAAGTGTATCTGTTATTTTCATATTAATTTCATTCAAATGTGAATCATGTTCAAAATCTACTAATCCTTGAATTTGATTTGTAAGTTCTAATTTAAATTTATATCTTTATATTCCTTCTTTTCTTCATAAATTCTCTCATCTCAGTAAGAAATTTATTGGTCAATTAATGCTTTTTCTATCAGCTATCTTTGTTGCAGTTTTTAAAAGTGTATCTGTTATTTTCATATTAATTTCATTCAAATGTGAATCATGTTCAAAATCTACTAATCCTTGAATTTGATTTGTAAGTTCTAATTTAAATTCATTAGAATGTTTCTGAAGATTAAAAATATCAACTGTAAATATTGTTAATAATTTTTGTCTCTCTAGTTTTGCATTAACACATATCTTACATCTTAGTAATCGATGATCACTTTTTGTGTTAAGTTTATTAAGAACATTACAATCTTAAAATATGTATTTTCTGTTAGTCAAAATATAATCCAATCTCCTGTACCTTCATTTGGATGCTTCCATGTCCATTTCCTTTTAACATTTTTCTCAAAAAAGAATTTATAACACAGTTTTCCTTTTTCTGCAAACTCCACAAGTCTTTGTCCTCTCTCATTTCTATCACCATAACCAAAATTATCTACAGCCCTTTCATCCTTTATTTGTTTTCCAATTCTAACATTAAAGTCTCCCATAATAATTTTAAAATGTTGTTTATTCTGAACAAAAGCTTGTTGTACATTCATATAAAAATCTTCTACTACTTCATCACTATGAGAACTTGTTGGGACATAAACCTGAATTATCTGCATTTGGTATCTACTATTATGTTGTATAACTAATCTTGCCCCTCTGTCCAATACACCATCAATCTCCACAATATTGTTCATCCACTTTTTATTTATAATAAATCCTAGTATGTGTCCACTTTTTAAATCAATTGTCTCTTCACCTTTTCTACTAACTTCACAAAGTCCAATAATGTCCCATTTAATGCAAGACAGTTCTTCTAATTCTTGCAATCTTCTTTCACTTGAAAGTGATCTGTAGTTGGTAAGTACCTAAATAAGAGTCACCATGAAATGGCAGCCTGGGTCCACAATCAGGAGATTCTTAGCACTCTCCACCTTTGGCCACCAACCACTGCTTTTGTTGGTGATGTTATAGCCTCCTGGGAATAAAGGCCATGATTTATTTTTTCTGTCATGATTGTATATATCTATATATTAATATATATTGTAACCTTCCTATCACTTTGTTTTTCTTCTGGTCATCTTTATTTTTCTACTCATTTACTCTTTATCATGCTAGCTCAATATTAAACATACAATATCATTGCAAGAGGGTATACAATTCTTTATAGGGCTTGAAAAATTCTGCACATAACTTTATAGGATAGACTCTAGGAACAATTACAAGAGAGTGGTTTTAACATTGAGAAGTATAAAGAAAAATACACTTCCACAATGGCATTGCTATTGTGAAGACTCTTCCACTACCATCTTATTATGATCATTGGGAAAATGCTCACAACAAACAATGACTACCATAATATTCCCTTTAACTGATAACTTAAATTATCATTATACATTTTTAAAATCTTAAATTAATATACATTAATGAAATTACATTAATTTCACACAATTAATGCTATCCTATTATAATTTCAGGAATTATAAGCATTCTCCATTAAAATCCAATCGATGCATTGGATTGATACTTAAATGATTGTATTACAAGAGGGATTTTACTGGGATCCAACCATTTAAGGAAAACATACCAATGCCAACAATAATTACTATAGAACACTTATTTTAATATAAACCAAGATTCATTATACTATTATTATCTAAGTTACTTAAATATTCTCTTCAATTACTTAGCATTAACTTACTCTCACTAAATTCTCGAGTTACAGACTTTCAGATGAATTAGTTAGTAATTAATAGTATTTAAATGGTATACTAATTTAAATTTATGATTTTATAGATATTTCAATTTAAGTTATAAAATTAGAATGTGATTCTCCATTGCACTATTGATCCTATCACATGCTCTCCATTTTGCAGTATTGAACAGAAGTTCTCAAATAAGGACAACAATTAAAATATAATAGATATCATTCTATGTGGATATTGTGTTTTCTTGGTGTTACCTTGTGATAAGAATGACTCTTGGACACAATAAGATTAATATTACACAGTTAAATTAATATTCTTTTATTTACAATAAGAATGATAAACACTAACAAAATATATGTGCTGGGTTAACAATAACAAAATAAATTAACAAAGATCAAACTATTTATGCATAAAAAACTCATTTATATTTTATACATATAATCGTAGTGTTTCAGATATTCAATTACCCTTTCCCTAGTTTATATTTCTCTTTTAAAATTATTAGTTTTTGCTTTATTATTGTCTATGATTTTATACTAGTCTGCTATGTACATCATTAATGAATTATTCAATCGCTTCATACTCATTTACATTTAAATTGAGTTTGAAAATTTTACATTCTAATCATATTTAAAAGTTTTTACTGATGTGATAAAAATATAAAAAAGTACAATATTTATAATATGTCAAAAAAATCATATGTTTAGGATTCTTTGTTATGCTATGACAATCATTTCAACTCTTCATTCTATATTTTACACTCATTTTTCTTATAATATTAGATCACAGTATTTTATTCAGAGTGTTATTTATTCTAGTAAATATTTCACTATCTTTGATCTTTGTTTCATACATGATTTAATTACTTGCAGAGAACTCTGTCCAGGCTCAATTAAAAAATCCATACAATCCTTCAAAATTTCATCTTTACCTTTAATGCACAATAGATTAATATTTATTCTAACTTTAGAAAGATGAGTCATTGATTCATTGGCTATTACCTTAATAGGGGGAGAAGGATTTCACTTATTATGATGAGTTATTTTGTTAGGTAATCATTTGATTAATGGACTTGCCCAATTCTACCCTGTCTTCTCTAATAAGCACTTATGCTCATTACATGATCATTTCTTTATTGAAAATCCTCCTATTTCTCCCTATAAATTACCTGAGCATTGCAAAGATTTAACTCAATTAATTCTTCATAAATTCTTCAGGATGCTATTCTACATAGTCTACCCCAGAAATCTGACTCGTATTCTGCTTTAGTATAGGCAGTATTTAATATTCTATCTGTTTCTAGACTCCTCCTATAGTACATTTTTCTTATGCAATATTCCTCTACATATATTTACCATCATGTCCCAAAACAAATAATCTATTTTATTATTATCATTCAGATGTTCTAAATAATATTTATTTTATTAATAAATGAGATTCTAATATGGTCTTACATCACATTCCTTCATTCTTGCAATTATTAATATTATATTCTACAGTATGTTTGTTTGTTTTTCTTGTTTTTTTTTATTTTTTATAATCTGATCAGAACATATATGACTTAAATATTATTTTCTGCACACATACTCTTTCACATTATAATGAATGAGTATACAATAATGTATACTCATAAATAGCAGGTTGTAAACATAACCTTTCTTTTAAATTTATATATATATACACCTGGGTCCCATTTTATGCGGAATTATTTAATGCGATTTTGAAGTTATGCGATTCATGTTTCTTCTTAATATCTTTGTATGCAGTTTTCTTTTATGCAATAAAAATTATTAGATCAGAAGTCGAGTTCCTATAATGTGCTATTACTTTAAATATTATAAATTTTGCGCACTCGCATCATATTTAAAGTAATAGCGCATTATCGGAGTTCAACTTCCATCTAATAATTTCAATATTTTCAGTGCTTTATAATAGTACTGTAATAGATTTTATGCAATAAAAAAGTTCATAATTCACTTAAAATCAGAATTTCCCTATTTTATATACACACATTAAATTTTACAAAATTATAATGTAAATCTGTACAAACGTTATAGATGCCTGTACTATGTAGGTTGTTGTTTTTGCATTTGAAATTACGTTCTATTTTTGCTTTTTAAAAAAAGAGTACATAATCAATTAACCATTTAGTGTCTGCAAGTAATAAATTTTACAAGACTATAATGTAAATCTGTTCAAACATTATAGATTAAAAAATACTATGTATATTGTTGTTTTTGTATTTTAAATCACGTTCTATTTTTGCTTTTTATAAAAAGAGTACATAATCAATTAATCATTTAGTGTCTGCAAGTTTATTTTTAAAAGGTGAGTAACAGCAGTTGGCACAATTAAATTTGACAATTAAAATCTGATTTTTAATTGTAATTAACAATTTAAAAATTACATAACCTGATCTGAAATTAATGTGATGTGAAATGATGAAATTTGATTTTTAAACGGAATTGAAAATTAAAAAATTAAAGACAAAAATAAAAATTTAATTTTTAATTGTTAGTTTTAATTAAATTTTGCCCAACAATGGTGAGTCAGTGTCTTTATTATCATAAGTCTAAGTTCTTATTTTTATTTTAAACTTTTAGTTTATCCTAATGGAGAGGAAAAAACACCCAAGAAAATGAATTTATTTGGAAACAAAAATTTCAATTTTATATTGCTTAGAAAAATGGGAAGAACCAACAGCAATAGGAAAATGTTTTAGTTGTATTTCCTCTTGACTTCTTTTAAGGAGAAGCTACAGTACCTCACATCTAATCACATCATGACAAATCTGATGTCTCAAATAGCGATAATGATTAAAATACTGTACATGTATGAAAAAAATTTAAATTATGCATAAAAATATATCGTTTTGAATAAATTTAAATACTGTAGTTAATAAAAAAAGTAAAAAAAGTTTGTCTTCTATCAATTTTTTTCAAATTTGAAATTTTTTATTAGTCATATTTTATTTTCTTATTTTTTTTATGCAAATTTTAAAATAATTTTATGTTGTTGCTTTACTTTTATGCAATTTTCAAAAATGACAGTAACATTTCCCCCCATTTTTCAAGGTAAATTAAGTCTATTTTTGTGTGATTTTTTTGAGTGCATTTTCTGAGGAACCTATCTACCACATAAAATGAGACCCAGGTGTATATATATATATATATTGTACCTATATTGATATAGGCACATATAATTTTTATCTAAAATTATTATTAAAGTAATCTTTCATAAAAGAAAAACATAAAATTAAATGTTGAAGAATTTATTGCAGCTTGTTTTCGAAAAAGATAAGAATTAAATAGTTTTTTTTTAGTATTCGTAAAAATATAATTTGGAAAAGTTAAAACATGCAAATCTCTTTTCATTCAAGTTTAATTAAAGAAAAAATAATGTTAAAACTAAATAGTAAATTGTATTAAAAATATATGTGCGTATATATGTACATTTGTAAATATATAAAATGTATGTGAAAGTTAAAAGAAGATTACCATTAAAAAATATGGCAATGGCTATTAGATATTAATTAATATAAAACAATACGTTTTTGCATGGCTATTACTAATTAAGCAATCTTTCAAAACACGTTTATCAAAGGATTAATTGATAAGGAATTTGACAACAGATCTTTTCCGGAGATATCAGAAAGACAACAAGGCGCAGGTATAAATAGACCTATTTTATTGGACAGTAATGTGTTCCACAAATTAGTTGAGACAATCAGGTTCACAAAGTTATTGAGAGAGTGCAGTTCGGAAATTAATTGAGTCAGTTAAGAAACAAAATGCAGTGCTGAGAATATTTTGGAATGCACGTTCACCTCCAGCCCAGATATCCGATGAAAACAGCAGATCTGCCCGTGAAATAATGTCAGCTTAACATCGTAGAAAATCTCCGTCCGTATCTAATTGTCTTCGATAGTAATAATCTGAAAATCAGGAAACTCAGCAAGGAAACATCCCAGCCGGCTGGAAGCATTCATATTGGAAGCATTCATACTGGAAGCATTCATACTGGAAATATTCATACTGGAAGAAAACAGAGTGTTAAATCTACGTTCAAAATCCTAGGTAAAACATTTGCTTATTTTCGTTTATACTGTAATAGCCATTGCATTTCATTAATTCGTGCGAATCCTCCAAGAGTCTAATTATATGAACTCGATATCATACATAAATGAACTATTGATATGTGTGTGATTAAATTTCAAATGCTATGTAGTCCTTTATTATCATTATTATGTATGTGCATTAGTTAATATGTGCGTGATCATTCTACCAATATTTATTAATGAAATTAGAGTGTTCTGTTATTGAATCTATAGAAATATTTAGACTATTTAGAAATGTTAATTTAAAATATGCGTATGTTTTATTAGAATTATAAAATGTTTAAATTTAGTAAATAAATGTTAGTTAATAAATTATCTTTAAAATTAAACTTTATTTGTCGGTCAATTCTTTTTAACAATTCCTTTTTATCAATTCTTTTACAATTCTTTTTATAAATTCTTTTTAACAAATTCTTTATCAAGTCTTTTAACCACTAATTAAGTATAATCTATTAGTGATTACAAACAACTGAGCTAGTCGTGGATTTAGGCATTGGGTTAGTTGCCACTATTCAAAGTGCGTTGTCTATTCTTTTAGAATAAGCAGCTGGCGCCCGTGTTTATACACAAACAAAAAAGTGCTTTGAACTTGGTGTTGAACTCAACAGTCGAGAAGAAGTTATGTCCTGGAAATGTAACATTAGTTATATACTTTATAGCTATCATTTGGGCATACATACTCTCCGAGTATGTTCTTCTCTGCCTAAGAGGCCGGTGATTCGAATACACACATTCGAATACGGTTCAATATATATATATATATGTGTGTGTGTATAATTCCTTTCACTCATATGCAAATATTATCATTAGTATTTCTTATAAAAAATAAAAAATCTTTATCTCTAATAAATGTGAAATTAAAATCCTTTTTACTTTATTTTTTTTTCCATTTCAAACATTTTTTAAATTTTATTTTTGTTTCTAGTATGCTGAGTGTCTTTCTTCTCTTCATCTTGCTCTATACATTAAAATATAAATAAAAAAATTAAGCATACATGCACAATTAACTGAACAAAACTGCACATGATTAGTTTCTTGTTCTATGCACATAATCTGGCTTTCCACAAAAATACCATGAGCAAACATTTCCTACTTCTCCTTAGTAAACCTTCACATTATAAATTATTATTATATCTTTTTTCTCTCAATGTTATGCTTTAACAAGTTTCACTAAGATTTAGACAAATTTTATTTTATTTTTTCCTCAGCATTTTTCCTTCTCTGGTTATTTATTACACTTGGAAGGTTTGTAAACATAAGTTTGTTTAATCCTTGAGCTCCAAATCTATTCATTTTCTGACCATTAATTTTTACTTAGTTGTACAGACTTTTCTTATTCTTTCAAGTTTATAAAAGTTAACTTTTCTTTGACTCTGAGAAATCTTAGTTCAAATTCTTTTTTTTCAAGTAGAAGCTCAATCTTAGCTGTACCTTGGAAATTATTGCTTAAATTTCAGTCAAACGAATATGTGTTTCCTCAATTTATCATTAGTAATTCCTGAATTATTTTTAGCATTTGATTAAATAGATTCATAGGCTTAAAAACTTTTTTTTCTCTTGAAAAATTTTAAATGACTTTCCCTTTTTTTTAAATTTTATAATAAATAAAACAACTACCTTTCCATAGATAAAATGAATGTTTCCCCATGTTGATGCAGTTAGTCTTTTCTTTCAAACTACAGCATTGGTTTTCCTTTCTCTTGGTTATTCTGGCATGAATAACAACTTTTGTTTTCTTTCTTAAAGTGATCCTAGCTAGAATATTGATTATAAATAGATTATCAAGGCTGGAAATTAGACCACAACAAAGAAATTGGTTTATTCACCCCATAGTTTTAAGAATCTTTTAAAAATATTTCATCTCTTTAGATAGCTTTGTCAATATAATTTTTTTCTTTTGGTTTATTTAATTAAAAATTCAATCTTTTATCTTTTATAACACACACAAAAAAAAACGTAACACCACTATCTGATTTTTATATATATATATTTTAAAAATTGTCTTATAGTTTTTTCTTTTTGAAAAAAAAAAAAGAGAAATGTAACATTAGAGAGTCATTTATTGAGATCTGATTGGTTGACTTTCCCATCATTTTGTCCAAGTTTTTTTTTTTTTTTTAACAATATGTTTTTGGTATTTCTGTTTAAAATAATATTGAAATATCAAAATATTTAATAAAAGAAATGGATTTTTAAATCAAAATTTACAAACCAAATTTTATTTCAGACTGCATTTTGAATCTGTGATACTATTAATTAATTTAAACTATAAACTTTATAATAAAATATAACTACTTTATTATTAAGATAATTTTTAACATTAAATTATTATTTTGTGGAAAATAATAGTTCTTTTTTTTCCTTAAATACAATTTTATTTTTAACTTTTGAAGAAATACCACCATAAATAATTCAAAATCAAACTTGTATACAATGATGTTTATTTAGATTTACCACTCTTTTAAATTATATAGCTAGAATATTAAAATTTATATTAAATATTACATTTTATATTAATATAATTGATTATAAATAATAACAATTATTAATCTCTATAGAATTATCTTTTTAAAATTATATGTATTAAATCATTTATTGCTATATTATCCAAGTTTTATAGATTTTATATTATCTTGATTATAAATTTAAAATTTTGGAATTATAATTTACATTTTATATGCCATTCTGACCATGAATAACCAATCAAAAGATTACAATATATATATATTAATAACAAGAATGTTACAAGAAATCAAAATAATAAATATATAATCAATGCACACACAAAAAAATATAGTTTTAGGAATTTCTGTAGCTTTTGATAAGAGAAAAAAACAAAAATATATGAATGTTAAATAAAAAAGTTTTAATAATTTTAACCCATTTTAACTAATTACACTATTATAAGATAAAAAAAAACTTTAATTTTCTTTTCTTTTTAACTTATATATATATAAAACTAAATAAAATATACATATTTTTTTTTCTTGTGATGAAAATAAAATATATGTACAAATAAAAAAAAAAATGTAATATATATTTGTGAATGAAATATAAAAGCTATGTATTTGCTTATATTATACTTACAAACATATATATATATATACTCTATTTGCTAAGTTTAACTGGGTTTAAATCTTATTTATCATAAATTTATAATTTTATATTATAAATATTACGTGAATGGACTGGCCCTTCAAGCAGAGGGGAGAATACCATCGACAGCAGAGCTATCAATGACACCCACAGTCAGACCAAGCTATGCAATGCATAACATGATAACATTTCCAGACCAGATTCAAACCCCAACTATCCAACCACTTTATTTGTTTTGAGGTAAACCTCAGGTGCCAGCTAGTTATGAGAACTAATGTGTTTGGACAGTAGGTCCATAATTCAGCACTTAAAATATCCTATGAATATCTCAATCAAAAGCAATACAATAACAAATTATTGCTTTAATTAGTGGTAAAAAATTGACCAAAAAATATTAAATTTAAAAGATAATTAATTTTTTAAATAAGTACTTATTATCCTAATTTTAATTACTTTTATAAAAACAATTGAATTAGACGATGATGATTACATATACTGACTACACACATACACTCTGAATTCATATAATAAAATAGAATATAACACAGCCATTTAAATAGATACATGTAATTGATATAAGATCATAAAATATTAATATATATGACATTTTACAAAAAGCACATCAATGGTTCTTTATGCATGCTATGGAGTTTATTATTATTTGACTCTAGGAGGCTTCAAATTATTGCAATGGATACTTTAATTAGAAATGGACATAAGAAAATGCTATTTATTATTTAGGATTTGAATGTGAACTTCTTGCTGGTTATTACTTCACGTGAAAATATTTCTAACTGGTTAGATTTGAGCTTTTTCTTGTGGAGATTTAATGCTTAGTATTCTGTGGTACTATTCCTAGACCACTAAACATTTCTGGTGATTTTTCAACTTGTTAAGCAGGCATCACTTTTACCAGGCAAATTGCGGATCATATTAGACTAAGGGCTGGAGCAAAGTCATATGATTCCGATGACAATTAACACTGCATTTTCTTTATTAACAAATACAAGAAAAGAATGATTAAAAACTGATTTAATCTGATTGTGATCTCAACTGCTGACTGATAAAAATCTGGACTATTTATATATCGCAAACTTGTTGTTTTATGGATTTTGTTTAACTTAGTAGCCATTGCAAATTCATTTTTTTAATTTTTTAACTTACATATTTCATTTTATCAATATGCACACATTTTGCTATGTTTACAATCACTATTAATACACATATATATTTTATTCTAATAAATAATTTAAATGAAAGAGATTTCCTTTTTTTTTTTTTTAGTTTTAAAATTTCCTTTTCTGCTCAGCTCCAAGGCTCCTCACTGATGAAGGCCACAAGCCAGAAACTAGTCTGGGGATATTGGATGAGTAGGCACTAGACAGGGATTTTATGCACAAGCCTTCTGGCATCCATTGATTGCTCTTGTTAGCACAAGATGGCACTACTATATGGAGAGTTTTGCTTTGTTTTGAATTGTTTAACTTAAATAAAAAGAGAGTATCTCATATTTAAACTGTTATACTTTTAATTTTTTTTCTAACTTAATTTCTCTCCACCTTCCAATTACTCCTTAATATGTAAAGCTATGAATTAATTGATTTTTAGCAAACTGTTAAAAAAACAACTCTTTAAACATCTTTCATTAAACTTTTAACTTATATGAATAACTCTTTAAACTTTTAACCATTTCTTTAAACAAGTGGTTTTTATTTCAATCATTTTTAGACAAAATTATCATACTGCAATTCTTTTATTATTTCTTTATTAACCCTTGGATTATTTATGAGAATTTTATTTTAATAATTTTTAGACAAAATTTTAATGAACACACAGTAGCTTTACAATATATATATATATATTATACCGGATACTCAAACTATTCTGAGACAGAGGGCGCCACCAGACCATTATGTGTCTGGTTTTTGTTTACTGTGATCAGAATAGATGATGATGATGGTTTGCGCCGACTAGACCCAGGGAGGAACAAGAGATCTTTAATTGTTTAGACAATTGAGACAAAAGCAAAAAGACAAACGTCAGCCAAATTAAGTTTAAACATATTTCATAAATTTTATTATGAGAAAATAAATTATTAAATATAAGTTTATGACACTAGAGATGGAGGTTAACTCAGGCGTGTACCAGACATACTAAAGGCAAAGCTATGACAGACTAACTGATCTTCTAATAAACAAATGTAAAAGGGAGGAAGCAAATTTCATTCAGCAGAGGATTCACCTAAACATTGGTCTTCACCTTCAGACATTTAAACCCTATGCCCCTGAAATAGATCAAAGTATCCAGCGCCGAAGAGCTGTTCAAGATCTAAAAATTGGTCAGACCTTGAATGTCCTTATATCGATATAAGCTGCACCTATTACTACGTTTAAAATAACGGTGATTGATGCACCCCAAGAACAATCGAAAAATATCATTGAAATGAAGAAACAATTAAACTGGTGAATCCCAGCCAAACGATTGGTGAAAATTACTTTAAAATTAATAATTAATGGTCTCAATAAGAGACAAGTAAATGATTAGAAAAACAGTTACATCTGTCCCAGAAAATAACAAAAAGAAAATAAACTTACAAACAAATTCTGAATACACGCTCTGATAAATTTAAAGCACACGTAATAAATACACAAATGAATCTATCGGAGAGTGCACGGAGTATAAAAATCTTAAGAGTTGTAAACACTTTAGCAGAATGAAAGTATCGCTCACCTGTAATTTAAGAAAGGATAAATTTTATCTTCCTGCTGACGACTTCTAACATTACAAAGAAAAACACAATTCTGATTTCCACTTTTAGAAATCTTAGAACGAAATCTCCACCTGCGAAAATCAGACAATAAAGTCGTCAGCCAAAAGATTTTAGGAGGTTTAGCAAGAGGGCAAACATAGAGTATAAAATTAATTAATTATTTAATACTAAATAATTACAGGTAAGCATTTTAAAAGCACGACTGCCAAAGCATTTATAAAAATCTTACATAAAATATAAAACTCATCTGTCACTCTCCAATAAACAAAACTGAAAGCAAATTGGAATCTTAAACTAAGATTCCAGAACACACTACAAAATATTGGAAATTAGAGAAAATATTAAATAGGAGGCTATATTGATTTAAGAATACATATTTATGATTAGATTGAGCGGAGATTTAATGAGAATTAATTTACCCTGGGAAGAATAAAAACGAAAATAATTACCTTTCGGTAAAAGCAATGTTCACGGAGAGTGCACACTTTTAATTAAGTTCATTTTCAGGTTCTTTAGGCAGAAAAGTAGATGTAGGGAGGTTCTGGCTTCTTTTAGGTGTTCAAAGCATTACTGGAGCAAACTTGGAAGTCAGGGATCCGTCTTTTGTGGAGTTAGCAAGCCATTCGGGTGGTGATAACAAGTATAGAATTTGTCATTTTTGCCAGCGAAAGTCTCTAATAACAACTGATGTCCTTTAATTAAGAAATTTAACTGTCCTTGCTGCTATAACTTTCACGTGAGAAAACCACTTGTCTATCTCTCAAAAATGGATTAACTGACCCTCCAAATTTCCGGGGTTATTTATACGTTGCTCCATTTCCCACGAAACACTTTCCTTGTTGTTCAATTTCTTCGCCTTAGGCAGGGCAAATATTAATCTCCCACTCAATCTATCTAGGAATTCTACCCAGGGTTTATTGAAATGAAAACAACAACATAAAAATCAAATCTCCACTATTAAAATTGTTTACAATAATTAAAATAAAAGCAACAGGAATGCAATTAGCTAGCCAGCTTGTTTTTAAATCAAATGAATTTAAAAACAGGTGGTATAAGAATTATTCTAAAATAAATTGATAAATATTTAAAAACAAATCCGTTTTACATGTAAATGCGTGTGTATTTTGATATACGCATTCTTTTTAAATAATAACGAAAATTTAAACCTTTACGTTTAATGAAAATTAAAAGGTTAATAAATATTTTTGGTAATCACATCATTGAAACGGATTTCAATCAGGTTCAATATATATATATATACACGAAGGTTTTCACAGGCTGCATATATAAAAGATAGTTTCTGTAGCCAAAACTCTTTTAAATAGAGCAATTGACCTTTCAGATAAGTTACACCTGAAAGAAGAAATAAATCATATTAATAGTGTTTTGTTAGCAAATAGTTATAATTATAATTTTATAATAGACAGGGTATGAGCACAGACTTTTACATGACCCACCACTCTCCACACTATCTCATAACACTGATACAACTGAACACACATATGTTGAAAAGATAAATAATCACCAATATACATATTTCATGCTAAACCAGAAATTATTAGTTGGTCCAGATTATAATTTTATAAAAAAAAAGCCTTATTTCAAGCCCAAAATGGACAAAATAGAAAACAAAAACATGATAAATCAGCTATTAGGATTTGTGTTCCATATATAAAAGAAACTATAGACAGTATTGGACATATATTAAAATGCTATAATATAGATACAGCATTTTCTACTCATCAAAACATCATCAATATAATAACCAAGCCTAAGGATTCAATCCCTCTTGAATCTCATGGTGTTTGTCAAATCTCATGTGGAAATTATAAAGCTTCTTACATAGGTATGAGTAATCATCACATCAGTTAGAAGAGATAAGAATGCTAATGCAGTTAAACAACACTCATCATCATCAGCACTCTCACTCTATGCTATAGATTCAGGTCATAAAATTCATTTTTCTAGTACTAGAATTACATCCAGATGTGATCTACCAGTGCAAAATTAGAGAAGCCATTGAGATACTTAAAAGGTCAGATTTTATCAATAAGCGAGATGATACATGCAAACTTCCTTTTATTTGGAAAGATTTTTTTAAAAAACATTTTTAAATCAGTGATTGTAGCACCTCTACAACTGTCTTTATACCTTTTATCACCCAGTGGATGACTTATGTGACCAAGTTGAAAGGTCGGTATATCAATATTTAAATTTTTTAACATGGATAAACCCACAAAATAAGTCTTTTATATATATATTTCTTCCCCTCAACCTATGTTAGTTTTTTTTAAGATTTCTATTTAGCTCACCAATGCATTTATGTTAATAGTGCAAGCTGATACTAATTTGTGATGGCTTTAATCATTATTATCCCAATTACAATCCCCCCTTTTTCTTGAGGCCATAAAATTCACGATAATCTTTTTCGTGCACTTCACCCACAGGCATTTAATATATATATTAACTAATAGAATTATGAGTGTGCTACCACTTATTTTATAGCCTCCACATTGTAGCCAATTCTAACTAAATGAAAATGTGATGTTTAATAGGGCGCCCATGTTGTGGGCCAATTGTAAGTAAAATGAATTTCCTAAGTATAATTTCCTTCTTGCGACCGCATTGTAAGCCAATTATAACAAATTAAAATTATGGAGCTTTCACATTGTGGCTTAAATCTAACTAAATAAGAATGCTTTTTTGCTTAATTAATTTTATATAAACTTATTAAATTGACATAAAATGTATTTTATAATCTTTTGATCGGTCATCTTTATTGTATTTCAAATATAATTAAAATGATTGGGAGAGTTTACAAACCTAACTTATATTATTGGACAGTTTAAGCTAATTACAACTTTATTCTAACAAATGAGAATCTTTATTCAAATGGTCGCACATCCATATTATGAATTAATTATAATATTTCTTTATTTCAGCTCAGGCAACCACACTATGCATTAATTATAATCTATATTTAAATCTATATGGCAGTTAAATACTTGCGGCTGAGTTGCATGCCAATTGTAACATTTTAAGGATGGATCGATGGATGCTTAATCATTCCCAGCTAACATTATTTTTAAAGCCTACTGGGATGATGATGATGGTATAGAACATCTATAATCTTATTTGCCAGGGCACCAAATTGCAACTTTAATAAAATATGGAGGTTAAACCTCATTTCAATAATTTATCAATAAATTTCAGCCATAATATTTAATGAATGGTTAATCAATCGATTAAGATACCACTGAGAAGGTTTTTTTTTTTAAAAAAAAAATAATATTAATATTCCCAGAAATTCTTAGTTATTTTCAGCATGCTACCATTCACCATCATTAAAGCTACAATTAAAATTTTGTTCGATTACAAATATTTCTATATCCATCTCCACCTTCCTTATCCACCCCTCCATCATCCTCACATCCATAGGTCTATTACACTATTATCTATTTTACCATTAAATTTTCCATTTTTCTAGCTCATTTCTCCCATTATGATCTCTTCTCAGGGTTTTTAGAACAATAAGGTGTAAGCTGTGATAGATTATTGGTGATAAACACTCCTCTCATGATGACCTCCAACATGATCTTGGGCTATCTTTAATGTAGTTTAATATCTATTTACATTAAAGCTCAGAATAATTTAAGCTTATTAAATCTTTTAGAAATACATTATAAACATATTCACAATTATAACAAAATTATAAAGAAGTGTGTCTAAAGAGGTGATTGAATACAACGGATAAGGAAAAGATTTTATGCCCACCCCCTGCATCCACTATCACTCAATAACTATCCCTATTCACAATTTATACCTCAACTATATTAAATTATTTGGTAATTCTAAGTCTCGTAAATTAACCATTTTAAATAATTTTACCACATATTTACAAAAGTGATGATTCAAATATTAATAATAATATACTGATGCATGATTGGATTTGAGATGTCTAGATAATAATAACCCACAAAAACATTGAGACATACATAAATTTTATTTAAAACAAATAACAAATTTTATTGACAGACTACAATTCAATACAGAATATACACATTCACTTGATGATTCGCATGGCTTTACCCTGTTTTACAACCGTATTATGATATATATTTAAAAAAAAAAACTAAACAAATTAATATCCCTAAATCAATGGATAATATCAAGAGGTTTAAAATATCAATATTCATTTCCTAATTATCAGGGTATCATGATTACCATGAAGTAATATTAATATCAAATAGAAAAAAATAATATTTTCCTTCACATATATTATGTTTTCATTTTCATTTTTATCCTATATACAGTGTATATTAAATTTCTTCCCGTGTTTAATGCTTTTAAATTACTGATCTGTTTTTAGAGCTAATTCTTCCCACAATAAAATTTAATAATTCTATTTAACTATTTTAATTTAACATTCCTTCACAAATTTACTAATTTTATTTCATCATTTTGATCTAACATTCTCTTGCCCTAATCTTTACAATAGAGATACTTTATGTATGATGGGACTAAGTTAATGCAAACAAATCAGTATTTAGATCAATCATCATCATACGTGTACATACCCTATATTCATGTTCTTATGACCCTAATAATATTTTAATAATATTACCTTTCCAGTGAAGTTTTCAGCTGGCTGTGGAAATATTTATTAGATAATTTCATATATGCATTGCTTACACTTACAACATTCATAGGTTTTATTTAACCCTTAAATTTAATATGTATTAACTTTATTACTCTTGGCTCTAATAGATAAATTAAAGTAGATCAACAAAACAATATTCAAGTACACCAATCACACATACATTATCTGCATTCATCCAGACATCAAATTGAATTTGCGACCCTGTATCGACATTTATAAATAATGCTTATAATAGCTATTTTTCATACATCTGTAAGGAATATCAAGCATTAACATAAGGCAGGCAGTGACCCAAATAAGAGAAAACATTTTCACTAAGGTTGAGATATGCTAGGATTTTTATTGTTAGTCATATAAAGAGACTTGGGTTTACCTATCAACCTCTGGCTATCAATAAAGAAATCTTCTTACGGTGTAGAGAATAACCAAGTGGAAAAAACTCTTCCATTCTGTTTAGATACTTTATAAATATAGTATAAATATCTTAGTGAGCTATGATTTCACTGGCTTGGTGGAGACTCTTTGTCCATCCACATTAAATACAGGTTGAAACATCAACTTCTATAAGTAAAACTTTCATATCTACAATATTCTTGCGAATTAGTGCACTGGAATATGAGGCAACAATTTTTCCAAGCATTAATCAGCTTGTATCTGGCCTTAGCTTTATGATAATAATAAGAAGAAATAATAAAAAATGCATATTAAATTTTTTAAACTATTTCCCTGCACTTTTATAAGATAATGATGATGTTTTAGCTCAATAGTCACACAATCTTTTATAAACATAGCAACAAGTTTAAACATTTGACAATAACTTCTGATCCGATTCATTCAAAACATTTCCCCTAATAATAATCTCTCTCTCTCTTTTTTTAAAATGTTTGTAAAGCATTTAAAATAAGGCACATACAGAATGACATGATATTCTTCACCTACCCCCAAAATGATAATAATAATAAAAAGCATTTAAAATAAACACATATAAAATAATCTGATATCAATATCTCTACCCCCAAAATAACAACAATTATAATTCTCATATGAATTAAATTTAAATGGATATATATGATAAAACATAACAAAAAAAATATTTTTCTTTTTTCTAGATTAAATGTTCTACATGAATAGTGAATAATAAAATTAAAAAATATATATTTAAAGAGTTCTTTGAAAGTGTCCTTCAAGTTTCTGATTTCCATTTTTCCTTTTCCTTTTCTTTCTTGATTTGTTTGTATGAGCACATGAGTTTATGTAGAAAAAGTTCTTGTGATAGAGTTTGATTCCTATGCCATCAGATATACAATTTTTATGCTGCTGAAACAATTTCCTCATTTTGATGTTATGTAAATTACGTCTGAACAGACCTGGTTTAAATTTCTAAAGATATAAGTCCATTTCTTGTTTTTTTTCTTTCTTTTAAATTCATTTAATATTCAAATTGAACACTATGTACAAAATCAAACTTAGAGTTTATTTTCTGTGATTTAAATTTTACTATTTGCTGATTTGTCATCAATTAGTGCAAAACAATCATGATCATTGATTAACTTCAAGAGATTAAATGTGTACCCAATTTAAAAAGTTATTTGAGACATTTTTCTTTTCTTCTTATAATATTAAATTTGGCAAAGTTGTTTCAAGAGACCAACGAATAATTTACAATAAACAATTTTTTTTTCTTTTAAAAAAATGTTTCTTTTAAACTTTATAGCAAAGTTTCTCTATAAAAATGATGAGAGAGAACTTGAAAAAGAAATTCAGATAGACTAGCCCACCTCTTTCACAAAATAGCAAAGCTTTTTATAGTCTGCTTTCTTGCTCTCCCCCAATGTGACCTTTTCTTGACCTTTCAAAATGTCTGATCAGTGTTGGTGTTCTTAATTAATTGACTTTTGTTTTTTTTTCATACTAGTTATTTTAACCTTTTGCTCTTTTGAAAGAACCATGCCAAATTTACATCTGCATTCTAACAGATAATCACCAATTGATTTTACACTTAACAGACAATCACCAATTAATTTATTACTTAAATTTCTTTGTCATATATATATATCACTTAAATTACTCTGATAATTTACTTGGGTAATATGACATGCGTGAAACTCACTTTAAAAGTAAATAACAGAAAGCTCTCTTCTTTCACCCCATTACTTTTCTTTAATAATAATAATATATATATATATAGCAGCCCAACTTCAAACCCAGAATTTTGAACTAAATTTTGACTGTGAATAATAAACTATTAAAAATGACTTAATTTCTTTTTTAAGGATTTCCTCACAAGTGATACAGAATAATTATTATTTAATTGTGAATCACATAATTAAAATCCACAGCCAGATTAAGTACACACACACTGTCACATGTATACAATTTTAACTAAACCTGTTTAATATTTTAATTCTTAATTATTATTACAATTATCTTTTTTATAATTTAATTTCATGAACTACTTATTTATAACTTATCAGTATAAAATTATGGCCATCCATTATCACTCTTTAATGTAGTTTTACAGGTCACATAACCCCTCTTTCTTTTCACTCAACTATCAAATGATGTATAAATATTGCTTTTCTAAAATATATCTTTGATACCAAACTGACTCATAAATTCATGTTAAATAAAACAATCTTTTGGTTAGAAATATTGGTAAAAGCATGAAATCCAGGCACGGCTGCTTGGGGCATTGTTTACATGTCAAAACACATAAAAATGCCATTTATGGTGGCCGCGGCCTTACAGGCTAATACAACATTTACATATTGTATTAACCCAGATGAGCTAGGCCACTTTACATGACATTGCACAAAAATATTATGGCCTGTTTTGTGCTTCGAAGCTATTTACGGGTATTCGTTCTATTCATAGCTGATTACCGTATTGCTTGAGGGTGTTTAAATTTCAAGGCAGTATGACTTTTTTAAATCTCTGTAATAGAGTAATGTTATTTCGATTTAAAAAATGTTGTTAATTATTAATAATTGTCATATGATCCCCACCCTTCCCAAAAAAAGGTTAATATGTAAAAAATTGGCAAAGTGTATGTTCGAACACGCTTCAACAAAGCTCACATGCTAAGTCACATTTCAGCGTGGGGGAAAATATTCGAGACCACTACAAGGTCTGAGACGTACATGCAATTTTGAAATTTTTCTTCAGAATTGCCAAGTACAGAAAGTGTGTGAGATTGTGTATTTTTTTTTGTCAGGCACACAAAATGTCCACTTTTTATTACAGCAAGAAAATCGAATAAATAATTGTAAAAAGTCCAAAGTTTGTGTCCTTTTTTGTTGTTTTTATTTCATTAGATATTGAGAAGTATTTGGATTCAATTTTTTGCAGTGGGGTTAAAATAAATGATGACTTTGGTTGACTTTTTGTTAAGAATAACAAATTATGAAATACTCCCCCACTCCCAAAAGCAGTTTATTGTAGAAGGTTAAAAAAAAAAAAGGTAATTCAAATGAAATAGAAATCAAAGTAAAAAGTGAGAAAAAGTTGTTTAAAAAAAAGAAAAAAAAAGTTAAATTCTTGACTCTTTGGTTACAATTCTTTTTCTGAGTGTGTGGGGGTGGGTGTTTGAAAACAATTTTTTAATCGGCAAAAACACAAAAGTAAATTTTGGTTTAATATTAAGAAAAACAATTACGTCAAACAAAAAGAAATCAAAATTCGAAACAAGTCCCAAAGTTGATTCTCTTTTTTTCAGTGCTGTTAAAATAATTGACTATTTTTGTTGAATTTTTGTTAATAATGACACTATGAATTCCCTTCCTCCCCCGCTCTAAAAGCTGTTTCTTGCAGTAGCCAAAAAAAGGCTAATTCAAACATAATCTAAATCAAAGTGAAAACAAGTTGTGTTTAAAAAAAAGTAAAATTAATAATAATAAGAAAAACCATTTAGTCAAGCCAAAAAAAAAAAAAAAGGTAGAATTAAGTTCTAAACAAATCACAAATAATTGTATTCTATTTTTTCAGTGGTAGGATTCAAACAAATTTTTTGACGTCGTGAAATGGTCTGAAGTTTTCAAATGATAAAAAGAAAAAAAATACAATTAGCAGAATTTGTTGAAAAAATGTCAGGTTCCAACAAAAAACCCACAAAAAGTAACAAAAATGAATATCAAAATTTGTTTAATAATAAAGAAATCATGTTCTAAATGAAATAAAAATTATTTGTTTAATCAATATTAGAAAAAAAAAACCTTGTTGCATAAAAAAAGAAAAAGTTGCGGCAGCCCAGTAACGTTATATTTCATTGATTTTGTCTAGCATCAAAGCTCCAAGCGACTTTGCCCAGATTTCAGGCTGTTACCGAAATATTTTAGTGACAAATGTTCATATTGCCTAACAAGTAAAACATATGCAATCCTTATGAATATGGGTTCAGACCTAGACTTGGCTAAAAAGTTTGTTTATTAAAAAAAATAAAATATACAAACTATGAGAAAATTCTTATTAAATCTTAGCTTGAATAGTTAATTCAAAAAATGGAGTCTTGGGCAAACCCAAGGGCTACAATATATATATATATATATATATATATATATATATATATATATATATATATCAAGACCCTACCCAATTCATTCAAGTTAATAAAAATTACAGGTATAAATTGAATTTATATTGTTATTAAAATTCAACTAATTCTTCTGAAAAACTCAGTCTTCAGGCTACATTGAGTCTAATTATCAAACTACTATTACTAATATAACAAGGAGCTTAGTTAACAGCATAAAAAAACGTTATTAGTTTACAAATCTCAAGATAACCATCACAGTAATATATAAAATGTTTCCACAGCTGCATAATAAATGCAAATCTATGCTCATACACAATTTCAGGGTACCATAAAAATTCATTTCTTAGCTCAGAATATGATTTCTCAGGATCACAAGTAAATTGTTCAGCTATGGATTTGGACTGAAAATAATGAGAAAAGAATTCTAAGAACAACTAAATAACTGATGTAACAACAACATCATCTTTAAAACCATGTTTGATATTTAACATTATAAACAATAAATTTACTGAGACAGATGTCATTATGAATCATGGATGCAGATATATCAGAAAGAGCATTAGACTAATTATTTGTAAAATTAAAGTTTAATTATGAGGGAATTAATCTCTATCTACTCATAGGCTGTTTATTTCTGATATTCAGACTTCCTCCTTTTTTTTATTAAGGTAAAAAAACACAGGTGACTGATACCCACTACATGATATTACAGTGTTCAATGTTACAAGGTAAAAATGAAGTACATATGCTCGATAAATAACACATCCACAGAAGGGTTGTATAACCTTACTCAATGTGTATCTATATATGGACGAGCACAGATCTGCGCTGCCCAAAAACAATCCATCAAGGGAGCACAGCAGCCCATCAGAGCGGGAAAGGCACTGAAAACTTTGACCCTGTACCCTCCTGGCAGGTATTCCAGAAGCGGCAATAATCGTCAACAGCCCACACCCACAAACCAGACCCCCAATGACTGCCATCATCAACCTCTGTGAAAGAAATGAGGAGTGCAGACCTGTGCCCTCAAATATTACAACAAAACTCTATCACTGTTACAAAAATATTTCTAGCTGGAGTGTATAGCATCCAGTTTGTCAAATGAATTTGTCTGTGGTTATGATCTTGATAAAAGAATTGTTCACTTTTATTCCTTGAATTTCTCAATCATTATTAAAAGTTATTTATTAGGTGACTTCGTTAAAACAGTTGTTTCATCTTCCTCATCCGTTAATCCAATATATTATTATAAGCCTTCTGCATAACATTATTTACCCCATACTTTGATTGTAATGCCTCTTCATACTTAAATTCTTGGTTATTAACATTAAATAATTTGTTTGACTTACTTCTCTCATTAGTTTCAAATTTCGATTTTATAGATTTGTTCTTATTAATCTGATTCGCTTTTAGATAATGTTTTCAATTTTAAACTTTTATTAATCGGTTTCGCTTTTTAGATAACATTGTTGAAGCTTTCATCGACATTCGCTTTCTCTTTCCCTTGTGATATTTTGGGTGTCATATAGTCCAAATCACCTGAGGTGCTCTCTTTGTTAACTGGATTCTCTTCTTCCATCAGTTGTTTATCCATATTGCTGTTTTTTTGACTCGCATTTCTTCCTCTATTCTGCACTTGATTTGATATGTTCTCTGCCATTTCTGTTTTCACAACGATGTCAGTTAATACCTTGTTGCTGTTAGAAAACTAAAAGTTTTTTTCATTTTGATAATAACACTTAAAGGTAATGAGTTTACCCTCAGTTTAGCTTCAAAATATTACAGTGAAGCTTCATTATCCTTTTTTAATTCCACCTAATATAGGGGACCTGAAACTAACATTGTATTCCTAGAACCACTAGGTGGCGTGCTCCTTTTATGCAATTATTTTATAATTAAAATAACTATAGTAATAATAATTAAAATATGAATAACAATCATTGAGCATTAACCCTTTAACTGCTAATTATATTATTGGTTGTATGAGGTAAAAATCAAATCTTTTAATTGGCCAAATCACAAACTGAAGACAAAGCCTATTGTTAAAACATATTCGCCTATAATATTAAATTCAACTCAGATACGTTTATAAAAAGTATATTACTAATTTTTCAGGTTATGAAAGAGAACGAAAGTTCTTTCAAAAATAAATTGCTATTTATTTATTATAAAATATATTCAATTTCAGCAAATATAAAGCGAATGTCTAAACAAAAAAGTGCTGACGCAAACACTTTTTTTCAATTTTACGTTACGGAAAAGTAAAGATTTCTTTTTGCTAAATCTTAAATATTTTTACTAAAATCTTCAATATTTTTCGAAAATAATTTTGTTTTTTTAGTATATTTTTTAAAAAACTATTTTAATTTCTCATTTTATATTTTTTTAATCCTTAAATTACATTCGAAATGAAAATCTCAGCGTTTTTCTTTATTTTCTTTGATCAGGCGGTTTCTTTGTTCTTTCCAGCCAATCAGAATGTCTTTTTCGGCTGAGAGCTGGCTGACAGCCAATCACCGACAAGGTTCTTCTTTGTTTAGTTTTAAATGCAGTTTTTTTGATTTTTTACTTGTAAAATAATTCGGAAGAGGGCACCATCTTACAGAACTTTTAAAAACCTAATCAATAACTGTCAAACGAATATTCTACCATTAAAACTAGCAGAATTAGAGTGATGTCAGATGTCGATGAGATGCCTTGTAAGAGGCGGTTAAAGAATTAAAGGGTTTGATTTTAGAATTTTCTCTTCAATCATTTGTTTTTTCTTCAGTATCATTTTCTCTTCTGTGATTGGTAGCTGGCTAAATATTATTTGCTGATTCATATTTTGTAAAATCTGTTGATCCCTCCCATTTCTCTCTCTTCAGATTCTATCTTTTCCAATGGAAGGGAGATTTCTTCACTAGTTTTCTAGTGTGCAGCTTTCAGTTCTCTTATTTCTGCTGTACTTTTATAATGGTATTGACTAATGAATGTTATTTATCTTTTCTTTTATTATCACTTATTTATAGCTCATTTATTTTTACTATTTTTATTCTATTCTCTATCTTTAACATAGTCTTTTAATTTTCATTTTCATTCTATTCACTTTGCAATAACACTTCAAACTTTTGAAGCTTTTTTTTTTATCTAGCTTCTATCTTGTTTTTTTTTCTTCTCTGCAAATCCTCCTTTACTTGACTGAACATCTGTTCTTAGTTTTTGAATATGCTTTTCAATATTGATTATTTTTCTACCTTTATTTCTTCTTTTAGTTGCTTTAATGCTCTTACCATTAATTGCTGATGTTTTTTTTTTATTTACTTACAGCATTCACCCTAAAGTTGGCTCATTTTACCTTTTTTTATACATTGATGATTTTTATTATTTTTTAAATCTTTTTTTATAGTTTTCTGGGTCTCCTAATTAGTTTCTTTCAACATTCTCACTATAATGTTGCTGATTTTCTACTTTACTTTCTTTTAAAATTTTCTATATGGTTTGCTTATTCATTTTCTTTCAGCATTTTCCCCATGGATCACTGATTTTTTAAATCATATTTTATAATTATTTTATGTCATTGCTTGTCTTTGGATCTTTTTTTCTGTTGACATTTTCATTTTTGGATAGCTAATAGTCTGTAATGCTTCTGGAATTTTCATTTCATCTTTATTCATAATTTTTTATATGCTTTGTGTTTATGTATATTTTTTATTCTTGATCTTATTTACAATAACAGTGATTTTAACAATTATAAAATTAATGTTTCTTTTACCATTTCAATAAATATTGCATCAGATCTCACTCTACCATGCACCTCTCTCTAATGATAACAATATGCTTAGTTGGTTTTTCTATGTAATGCCTATCCCATGTTTAACCTTTTTGCTTAACTTTCCAATAACTATATCTCTTCACTTGAACTGTTAACGTGCTTTATTGTTGTTTTTATTATTACCAATTATTTATTCATTATTACTATTTTTTCTTTCTCTGCTTACTTATTTATTTAGGCCTCTCTCAAGTCTTGCTCCAAGTTATATATACAATTATTTTTACTTACATTATATTTTTTCTAAAATCAGTTACCATTAAGTGTTCATCTGCAAATATAAGCCCAATAATGGGCATCATTTATGTATTACCAATTAGGTGATGCTTATACTGATGATCAATAAAAACAAAGAGAGATGAACAAATCTATTTATATAAATGTCTTTCATATAATGTGATGAGCTAAACAGTTTAACACTATTTTATTGTAAAATGTATAATCATAAAATTTATTTTTAATAACTTGTACTTAAGATTGATACTAATGAAGATGATGATCAATCTATGTATCATTTAAATACCTATTTCATATAAAATATCAAGTTAGACCTCCTGATCTAGTTTCTAACTCCTATCCTTCACTGATGATAGCAAATCAGCTTGAAATCAGCTGATCTGAGGGTGGAGCAAAATGAAAGAGACAGTGAATATTGACTCTGACGTTTATGTAAACAAAAATACGCTTGTTTGGAGGTCTTGGTAAAGCTCCATCTATTGATCATAAATACAAGCGATGGCAAGTTTACGTATATAAAACTTGTTTTTCATATATATATATTAAAAAGAACTTACAAACTAATTATTTGAAAAATTAAAGTTTAAGTTAAACATTAATATTCCTGCTAGATCTGTAATACTTACAGATTTTCTCTTTATACAATTATTTTACAAATAAAATAATAATAATAATAATTAAAATATGAGTAACAGTCAACATTGAACATAAATATTAACTCGCAAATAAACAGAAATAGACGAAGTCATAGTATTTAAATAAAACTAAAATTTGTTTCCACAATCTGACCTAAACTAAATGAATTAATCTGCTAGTATTATTCGTAAATTTTATCTAGGAATCCAAAATACCAAAACTTTACAGCTTTAAACAATATTTATTAGTTTTCAGCTTTATATCTAAGGCCATATACTTACGTTTATTAAGGCCAACTCTGGAACAAAATAAAATAACAGTAGTTATAGATATATTTAAATTAAATTTAGACAACGTTTGATCATAGATGTCAAATAAATTCAAGCTGAAAAGGCTCTCAAGAATTTAAATAAATTTAAATATCATCAGAAAGGCTATGAGATGTCGAAAAATTTAAACAAAATATAATGTATGCACAATATATAAAAATGAATCAATGACAAATACAGAAGGCAAACTTAAGTATTAGATATATCAGTTAAAATAAAATACTGCAGTTGTATTTTTGGGAGGGGTGGGATGAAATAGTACATTGCAAACAATATAACAGAGCTTGCAGATAGAGGTCGAGTTTTAAATTAGTAGCATTACAAGAATATTTTACAAATTTGAGTAAAAAATAGTTGCTTTAATAATTCAAAATTGTAAATTAGTTAACAAAATTAAAAAGTTAAATATAATACTATATAAATTAATACAATTAATATTAAGAAAGATGAATTAAGTAACAAAGAAGATGATTAAATGAAAATTTCTGAAAAAGTTAAATAACTTCTTACCAATATTTAACATGTTATTTTGTGAAATTATAATTGAAGTGAGAAAACTTGTCAAATATTTTGTAGGATTAAAATGTGTTGTGATCAAAATAATAAACTAAAAAGATTATTACCAGCCAAGAATTTCTGAAAAGACTTCGTATAAAATATATTTTAGATAAAATGTAGATTAATAGCACTATTTAGAATCATCGTTTTAAAAGTTATCAGCCTACTTTAGAATAAAATCTTTGTAACTTTAATTACTCTTCTCATCACCTATCCATTAAGTTTTCCTAATTCCATCATCCATTTCAAGAATTCTCTCTTTCTAAATCAATTATAATTTCTTAGAATCTAATGCAAATATTTAGTTGTTTATTAACTAACATTTTTAATGAGATATTTAAACCAGTTTCAATTCAGAATTTTAATCTCTTAAACAATGTCATTGATACTTATTTGTTATTTTATGCAGACATTTTGTTATTAATTCTGCCTTAATAATCACAGCATATATTTCTCCATATTTTATCATCAAAGTATTTTTTGGAAACATACAGAGAATGTTTAATTATTATATTTAACTCAATCCATGATTATATCTATGATTATTCTTATCTATTACGTTTTTATTTATCTTAATACATTTATTAAATATTTAATATAATGGAAAGTTGCAGGTATAATCAACATCAATGACCAGACAAATGATCAGCATCAATCACCAAAGGGTGCAACTAGATTTACCATCTAAAATTTTCTATTTCTGATTGCAATTTATATCATTCTATTATTCAGTAAAATCAGTTTTCATTGGACAATCAGTATACATATTTCTATATAAAATTTAAGTTTATTGGTAAAGATAAATTCAACTATAAAACTCCACAGAACCTTCAAATTATTACCAGTACTGTATATAACCTTTAGACCACAGAAAACCTCAAGACTCTTTTGATTATATTGATGACTATTGGTCTAGCAATAAGTAATAAATTCTAGATTAAAATAAATCAATAATAATATTTTCATTACATACTCAATATTGTTACATTATAACATTTAACCTAAATATTTTGGAATTATGTCCTACAATACTTCCTTCTTTGACATCCTGAAATCTATATGATAAAATAATATAAATTTACCTTTCTGCATACTGTCACAGACCATATTCATAGTTTTCTAATAATATATTTAATTTTGCTTATACAAATCTGTTATTTATACATTTTAAAAACAAGTTAGGTATGTGCACATAAATATTATGTCAGAATGCAGTATTATAGCAGACAAACCTTATATAGTTTTTAATCAAGTAAGTTTATAATAAATTAGCCATTCAGTTTTAACATCTTCATAATTATCTCAATGTACATTTTTCAAGAACTACACTGATAGATCAAGATTGTATAAAAAGTAAACATATAAGTCATTAAACATTAGGAAATATTTTAAATTTATGCACTATGTCAAGTATACAAATAATTAATAACTATATCAAAATTTTATTTTTATCCACAATGGCTACAATTTGAATCACATATATTATAAAATTTTAAATTCATTAATTTTATATAATTTTATAAATTTAAACAGGTGTCCATCTCAGTATCTTTCTAAAAAATATCTCTATTGCGCAAAAATCAAATTAGCTTGAATTTAACTTGCTTAGTTTAACGTTTAAATCTCCCCTTTCTGTTTTAACACTATCTCGCGCCAATTGTAGACCAGATGGTTATAAATTTAAATAAATCTTTTTCTAAAAAATTGCTGCTTTCCCTCTAATTTTTAAGACAAATATAATAAAACTTATTATAATGTAAAAAATACTAAAACAGAGTTTAATATAAAATTTAGTAACATTTATTGTACCAAGTACACTTTCATATTCATGGTTAGTTTGCAGAGAACATTAATTTTTTGCTGATTTGAATACTGTATGATTTTTAGTTTATTACACATATTCATTTGATGTATTGAATCATACCTCTTTTATCCTATGCTTGCAACTGTTTCATTCTTTGTACATAACTTAACAACACTCCAATCACAATTACAACCAATGGCTTTGGGTTTAATCTTACATTTTTTTATACATTAATAAATGTTGAATCATTTTAGTTCTATGATTTTCCATGGACATGCAACTAATGACAACAATAATAAGAAGCAAATGTCCTGGAGAAAGAGTCATAGAGAAAACAGTGATATTTTAAGATGTATTGCTAAAGCTAAAAATAATTACTAGACTCAGAATATTAATTGCATTAGGAATTATACTAATGATAAAAACCTTGTTTACTTGAAATAAGATTAGGGCAATCAGTTTGTAATTTTAAAAATGCAAGAGTTATGGAAAAATTTTCCAGCAAATTGGTAATTTATATTTTATTAAAACAAAAAGTTATAATTTGAAAGCTAAAAAAATAAATTTATTGCTTTAATTCTAAGAAAATACTGAAGTAAAGCATTGTCAAACTCTGAATATTACAAAATATATTCATCTGTTGCTCTTGTTCCTAGGATATTTTCTAATGTAAAACTCCACAAAAAAAATCCATTTAGACTGCTAATTGACTTTGGTGGCTCATATTTCTACAATGCACTGAAAATTATTGAATTATGGCTTATAGATAATCTGGGTTTCAGATTGTACACTATAAAATATATGCACAAATTTGTTGAAAAAAATCGAAATATCAAAATAAATAATAGCCACAAAATAGTCTTCCTGGATGAGAATAAATTGTATGGGTCTGTCCCTCTTATTGAATCAATTAATGTTATAAATTAATTGTTGCAGAAAGTCAATTATAACAAACAAAATTTTTTATTATAGAAACACTAAATAGGATTAGTGAAGACATATTTGCAACAATAAATAACAAAATCTACAAAATGAATTATGGTTGGGCAATTGGACTACTATTTAGTGGAGTTGTCTGCAGCTTGTATTTGTATAAATTTAAAAAACTAATTATTCCAAAATTTGAGTGTCTGCCAAAAACAATTTTATATTCCAGATATGTGGACAATTAATCAAATTTATTTAGGGTTAGCTTCTATGATTTCCTTGGTATGGACTATTAGAGAAGGAATACATATATCATAATATCAAATTTTTTAGACTTAAACATCCAAAGGCAGAACAATGTATTGGATTATAGAATGGAATTGAAGCCATTAAATGCAAGAGACATCATACACCCTAAATCTATAACCTCTGGTTCCATAAATATCTGAGACTGAAAGGTTTTCTCCACAGGAACTGGAAATTATGCAAGTTTGAGGTCAATTGGAGAAAAAAACATAGAATTATGCACAAAAAATCTAATTAATACAGGATATAATACTAAAAAAATAAATTCAGTAATTTCCAGTTTCTATAGAAAAATTACACATCCTGTAAATGTCCAATTTGAAGACAAATGTGTCTAAAGTTGTGAAAAAAAAACAAATAAAAACATGTATCGATAAACACAACATCAGTTGTCAGTCACCTCTATCTAAATTGTTAAACAACTTGAAAGATAAAAAAAACTAGTGAGGCTGCACATTAAGAAGTGTACAAAATTGCATGCAAAGAGATAAATTGCTTAAAGGTCTATTATGGAGAAACAAGAATTAATCTATTCACAAGAACTGGCCCAGCACAATTACTTATACAACCAGGCTAAGAAAGGGAATAAACACTCATCTATACTTTTAGATTACAATATACCATCAGGCCACAACTTCAATCTTTCTAGGACTGACATTGTTTGCTCTGCAAGAAATTACAAAAAGAGAAACATGAAGGAGGCATGGTCTATAGCAAAATATATGCACATCATAAATAAAAAAGAAGCTAGTATCTCTGTTTTTAAAAAGTGATATCTATAACTTCTATTACCATTGTTTAGAATGTAAATTAACTTCTGAAATGTAATTTTATGCTAATTCAATACAGAACCTTTTAGATGAGAGTTTAACACACTTTAATTGTATACTGCTCTGATTATAAAACTTTTTAGTACTGAAAGCGCTTATCTGAATAAAATAAATATTTGTAACATAAAACAAATCTTTTCTGCTGTTAAATCTATAAACATTTACCAATTATTTATTAAAATAACTAATTATAAGAAAGCAACCAATTGATTACAAAAAAAGCTGTCAATTAAATCCAGTTAAATAAAATATTTTTATTTCTTTATTTCTGTGATTTTATGGATATATATTTTTAATTTTTGTTATATAAATAATTTAATATTTATTATAAATAACGCTTATAAATAAAATCAATTTTGAAATAATAATTATATAAAATGAATATCTTAGAAGTAGTATGATATAATGTTACAAACCGACATTGTAACCATTGTGAGTTAAATATAAGAATGAGTGCATAAATAATTAATCTTCTATACATGCTTCAATATATATTTCAAAGTATTAAGAGCACAAATCTCTTAAATATGTTATAAATCTTATCTGTTTCTATATTTGTAGGTTATAGATTTACAAGCAATACATGTTCCACACTAGATAGTTGAATTTCATTTAGAACTTTAAATGATTAAATCAAGACCTGCTTTAATTAAATTTGTAAGATAAACATATACCCAAACATTAGCTTCAATAATTATGAAGCTTTTACTTCCTCTTTTTTAATATTTGATTGATAAATTTTATGGTATTATCAGATTTTAATTGCATATTAACTTATTCTTTACCCAACCTAGATTATGTTGCAATATATAGTACATCTTAAGAGTAATTATAATAATTACTAAAATTAGTCTTAACAATGAGCAATTTCTGAGAATTAATTATTGATTTTTTTTAAAGTAAATATTTTTTTATTTTGAAGTTTTTTTTTGCACAATTCATCTCATTTGGATCGCAAACTAAAGTGATTATAATAAAATATTTTGGTAGGTAATTCAAATAATTAACTCTAAAATATACATGATAATTGTTAATTTAATCATGTTAAGAAGCAAATAAATGATATAATTTAATAATTCAACATAAAGTCTATAAATAGAAAATAAAGTTCATTTAATATGTAAAATAAGTTTGTCTAAGATTCCAAAAAAATAACAGTTTGGTGCACAGTAGATCTTACAGCAGTTTGTAACTACAACTGAAATACATTTCTTTAATTCATGCACATTTTATTTGAGTTCTTATACTATACAAAGTTTATGATTTAATTTAAGATTTTTTCTCATCATAATTAGGTTTTCACAAATCTGAAGTAATGATTTTGTATAACAATCATTGTTCCATAATTTTAAACAATTAATTTTGACATGATCAGTTTTTACATCAGTGATAGCTATTTATATTAGATTAGCATATAGATGATTAGATACTACTGAAGTCATTCCTAATATAATTAGTTCTATACCAGCGTGAGTCTGGATAAATTGTCCTGTCATATTGCACTAAGGAGGTTTAAATTCCAGATATATTAGCTTAATGCCAGCTAAGATGTTGATGACCCCTATGCAGAAAAAAATATAACAGTAAGATCAAAAACATAAAGAATAAGATGATCTTTTCTTTGATTATATAATATAAATTTTGATTCTCTAAGTTTCAATTGTGATAAACCTTGATTAAATCGAATTTATATATTTTCTAATTTTTATTTGTAATTTATTAATTAAAACTATTTAAATATTTTTTTAAAATTTTAATAGAGGATTAAACATTTTTAAGAGAAAGAAAACATCTCTCCCCCTCTCTTAAGAAAACTGTTTTACTAAAATTAAACTAAATATTGTCTATATCTGAAATTGTATATATGTGTATCTATATATATATATATATTGTACTGGTCAAAACATGTTTATCCATCTAACATGAGCTGGAACTCACAAAATGTACTTCAAACCCAGTCAAGCCCAAGATTTAGGCCAGGGACCAGCCTGAATTCAAACCCAATCTCTAAGCTCCAGATCTAACACCTAATGAATAACATAATAGTGATGGCACATGAGAATTAATCTTAAATCCGGCCGACTAGCAAAGCTGAGCAAAACAATGAGACATCTATTAACTATGATTATATTAAAATATACATAAGCATTGCTGTAATATGTGGAAGTGGAGGAAAAGGAATTCGAATTACTCAAATAAGTTAGACAATAAAAATAGTTTAATATACTGAAAAATTAGTTATATACATTTATAAATTAAGTACATTAGTTTGTGCATGAATGGTACATAATTACATAGTGTCATTCACGCTATTATTTCTCATATGCTCTTTATTAGCTAAATAATATATTACAAAGAAATACATATCTTTGGTGGGTCCAATATTAAGATGCCAATCAGTATTAGAAAGAAGTTACATAAAATTGCTATTAACACTTTTATATACAGTTCAGAAACATGGTGACTAACATATCTATTTCTAGGAGCATTCCGAAATTTATTATACATATGATAAAGCTATTTTCACACCATTGAGGTCATGAAAATAAACAAAATACATTTGAAAGATTATATTTGAATCTATGACAAAATATTTAATGAAAAATTATTTTAACAATAGTAAGATGAACGCTTTATTTTCCCCAAGGCATATAGATACTCTTAAATGTAGATATATAAATTATGACAGTGAGATTGAATATGATTGAAATAAACTTAATTAATAAAATAGAAGTAATTGGCATTTATATATATATATCTTTTAAGCAAAGCTTAATTTTAATATTAGAGCATTAAAACTGTGTCATGAAGCAAAAGAAATAATAATAATACAAAGAAGTTTGCAGTGCTGACATAATAGCCTAAAATAACTAAGAGGAAAAGGTCATGCTTCTGGATGAAAAACGAAATGGATTGGCATAGTGTGTGACAAACTTATGGGTCACCGCAAGAGGCCTCTTTATATGAAGAAATAGATGGGCATAGCATGTGCCAGACTTGAGGGTCACAGCCAGTGGCCTTTTATACGAAGAAAGAATATGCATAGCGTGTGCCAAACTTATGGGATCACCGCCAGAGGCATTTTTACACAAAGACTTGAGAAGAAATCTATGGATTCAAACCTGTTGTAACCCCCAGATTAGAAGCACATAAGATATATATACGAAGATAGGCTAAATGACAGAAACGCAGTAATAATACATGTCTTTAACAACATTGAATAAATTTTACTGCTTTAAAAATACATGACCCTTGTTTGAATACTATAATACGCCATGCAATTATAATATATATAGAGAGATTTACATTTCATTTACTTAAATATACTTGAAGATTTTATTTAGCAAAAGAAACATTAAGATTTAGATTTCAAATTAGTAAAATATACATTAAGATTTGATTTAGTAAAAGAAACATTAAGATTTTCCCCCATCCTTTCTTCTGCTAGTTAAAATAAATCAATCTCACCTTCATTGATTTTACAATAACTGAAATATATAAATATGGTATTTGATATTTTAAGCATACATTTTAAGAGTATATATAAAAAAAACTAGCAGTTATA
>JAQFVV010000062.1:5508159-5676617 GCA_028023455.1 Epiperipatus broadwayi
TATATATAAATTACAAGCGTGCTAATAACTCTAAACAAGCTTTTTTTTTATTTATGATAAATGCTACTACAAGAGAAGGCATTCAAATCATTTTTATCTTGGATTGTCCCTCATCCCCAGACTGGTTTCGACCTATGGGTCTCTTCAGTGAGGAGTTGGGACATTAGATCTAAAAAACCAACTCAAGCAAAGCATTTATCTAAAGATAATTGTTAGAAGAAGATCTGAAACTTTTAGACATCTACATGTCTTTAAAGTCAGCTCTCCAACTGAAAAAATCATATGGGCCTGAACTTAATTCAGATACTCCATATATTAGTAGGCTTAGCTCTTTAATTTAGCTAAAGCCACAACAGCAAAATAATAATAGTAATATAACAAGTCAGATGTCACATGACTTATATATAGCTTGCACTTACAAATATGTAAAAATTAAGAGCGTGCTAATAACTCTAAACAAGCTTTTTTTTTTATTTATGATAAATGCTACTACAAGAGAAGGCATTCAGATCATTTTTATCTTGGATTGTCCCCATCCCCAGACCAGTTTCGACCTATGGGTCTCTTCAGTGAGGAGTTGGGACATTAGATCTATAAAACCAACTCAAGCAAAGCATTTATCTAAAAGATAATTGTTAGAAGAAGATCTGAAACTTTTAGACATCTACATGTCTTTAAAGTCAGCTCTCCAACTGAAAAAATCATATGGGCCTGAACTTAATTCAAATACTCCATATATTAGTAGGCTTAGCTCTTTAATTTAGCTAAAGCCACAACAGCAAAATAATAATAGTAATAATAAGTTCAGGCCCATATGATTTTTTAAGTTGGAGAGCTGACTTTAAAGACATGTAGATGTCTAAAAGTTTCAGATCTTCTTCTAACAATTATCTTTTAGATAAATGCTTTGCTTGAGTTGGTTTTTTAGATCTAATGTCCCAACTCCTCACTGAAGAGACCCATAGGTCGAAACCGGTCTGGGGATGGGGACAATCCAAGATAAAAATGATTTGAATGCCTTCTCTTGTAGTAGCATTTATCATAAATAAAAAAAAGCTTGTTTAGAGTTATTAGCATGCTCTTAATTTTTACATATTTGTAAGTGCAAGCTATATATAAGTCATGTGACATCTGACTTGTTATTATTACTATTATTATTTTGCTGTTGTGGCTTTAGCTAAATTAAAGAGCTAAGCCTACTAATATATTGAGTATCTGAATTAAGTTCAGGCCCATATGATTTTTTCAGTTGGAGAGCTGACTTTAAAGACATGTAGATGTCTAAAAGTTTCAGATCTTCTTCTAACAATTATCTTTTAGATAAATGCTTTGCTCCTCACTGAAGAGACCCATAGGTCGAAACCGGTCTGGGGATGGGGACAATCCAAGATAAAAATGATCTGAATGCCTTCTCTTGTAGTAGCATTTATCATAAATAAAAAAAAAAGCTTGTTTAGAGTTATTAGCACGCTCTTAATTTTTACATATTTGTAAGTGCAAGCTATATATAAGTCATGTGACATCTGACTTGTTATTATTACTATTATTATTTTGCTGTTGTGGCTTTAGCTAAATTAAAGAGCTAAGCCTACTAATATATGGAGTATCTGAATTAAGTTCAGGCCCATATGATTTTTTCAGTTGGAGAGCTGACTTTAAAGATATGTAGATATCTAAAAGTTTCAGATCTTTTTCTAACAATTATCTTTTAGATAAATGCTTTGCTTGAGTTGGTTTTTTAGATCTAATGTCCCAACTCCTCACTGAAGAAACCCATAGGTCGAAACCGGTCTGGGGATGGGGACAATCCAAGATAAAAATGATTTGAATGCCTTCTCTTGTAGTAGCATTTATCATAAATAAAAAAAAAAAGCTTGTTTAGAGTTATTAGCACGCTCTTAATTTTTACATATTTGTAAGTGCAAGCTATATATAAGTCATGTGACATCTGACTTGTTATTATTACTATTATTATTTTGCTGTTGTGGCTTTAGCTAAATTAAAGAGCTAAGCCTACTAATATATGGAGTATCTGAATTAAGTTCAGGCCCATATGATTTTTTCAGTTGGAGAGCTGACTTTAAAGACATGTAGATGTCTAAAAGTTTCAGATCTTTTTCTAACAATTATCTTTTAGATAAATGCTTTGCTTGAGTTGGTTTTTTAGATCTAATGTCCCAACTCCTCACTGAAGAGACCCATAGGTCGAAACCGGTCTGGGGATGGGGACAATCCAAGATAAAAATGATTTGAATGCCTTCTCTTGTAGTAGCATTTATCATAAATAAAAAAAAGCTTGTTTAGAGTTATTAGCACGCTCTTAATTTTTACATATTTGTAAGTGCAAGCTATATATAAGTCATGTGACATCTGACTTGTTATTATTAATATATATATATGTAAAACAATTGTCACCTTATTTTAGAATTAAATAAATAATATTTTATAAGATTTCAAAGCGTTAATTAGCTTAAGTTCTGGATTTACACAGGGTAGAAAATCCACAATTAAACAAATATATTTTTATAATAAATAAAATGTTGGCACGTAAAACAATCTGATGAGTGTATTAATTAACAATACATTATATTTTAAGAGGACGTTAATAAACTTGATTCATGAAGGCTTACTTAAAAAGAAGAAAGGATTTTTAGAAAATTCAATTTATCAGATTGTTTTAGATTGACATATTAATAAGCAAGCAGATATATAAATCAAATAATAAATATATATAAATAAATGACCGCACCAAAATTAAAAAGTTTAGAGCATATGAGATACGATTAGATATAAAGAAATTATTTGAGAGCAAAATTACATTCACAGATATATATATATAAAGGCAAAGTTAAAGAATACATGAGAAGAGATCTTGATAGATTATTTAGACTAAATTGACTATTAGGTGGCGACTTGGAAATTTACCTTGCAATTTTAAGAATCCATTTTAAAGTATGGCACATGCACGGTGATTGAAATGCAAGTACTTTGGTGGCCGGAAACTTCTATTAGCATTCTAAAGTTCTTTATCGGATCTTTACTTTCTTCCAGGGCAGCAGTTAGATGGTACATTAGTGGGAAGAATGACCCACCAGGGTCAGCAAGAGGGTGGATTTACTGCTACATCATTTGAAGTTTCAAGCAAAACGAAATATGTTTATAATACCTCTCTCTAAAAGTAGCTAATCTCTTCTCAGTAGTGGCTAATCTCCTCTGTGATTCAAAATTCAGTCATTTTATTTTTTCTTTTATCAGTTGTTTTTGAAGATGCAATTGTAAGATAACGTCCAAAAATAGATTCAAATCTATTTCCAGATTAGAAATAGATTTGACAACATGTTTTTTAACAAAAGTATCTCTAATCTTAATCCCATTTTAAGTGAAAAAACTTTAATTAAAAATACCTACCCTAGATTAAAACAATAGTGCTTCCAACCCTTAATTATTTTTGGACAAATAACAACAGTCACATCTTCCATTTTGGATTTTATAAAAAATATACAATTTAATAGAAATACAAGCAATTTAAAAAGAAAAAGCTAAAAATGACATATAATAAATATTTAAAAACATCAATATTTTATTAGTAAGTTTTGCTCCTATGTATATATTTGAGCCGCATCTATAATACTTTGATAAAAAAACTAATAATTAATAAAAAGAATTAATAATAATTTCAAAACATGTTATTGAAACATTAAATTTTATAATTTAGGTGCACATATCAAATATATACATGAAATATATATATATATGCACTACAAAAGGAGCGGGATGGGAAATAAGGATCTAAACACAGGTTAGTAGGTAGAAACATGAAGCACAATCTTAAGCTAAGATTGACTGCTTCAATATACATATATATATATATTCACAATTTAGTTAATAAAATATTATTAAAGCTTACTTTGTAGTTTTCAGATGGCTGTCCTATTTTTTAATTTAATTTTATAACATCAACTAGTCTAACCTACCCATTGTGAATTACCTAAAATAAACTTAAAATGGATTTCCATTTAATTATATTTGTTAACTTCTTCTGATTCACTATTGACAATCTTCTTGTTTCTTGTTAAAAAGTCATTAGACATAACTTTAATTATTTTAAGATTTATCTTGAATCCTATTTTTTACTTTGATCTGATAATGCTAATAAATTTTTTTAAGAATATGAACTAATATGAGTGAAATATAACTATAACATTTTAAACTTAGATAATGTAAGCAATCATTATTTATTTTTATTTCTATAGTTTCCACTTCAATTTGCAATATACTTTGTATAAAGTAGTGTAACAAGTTTTGGAAAGATAGAATCACAACTATCATATATTCTTATCAATAATAATATTTCTAAAGTTTTTATGAAAAGCATTGCATTTTGACAACTATTCTTCATTATTTGACAATATTCTGAAATTATAGTTTGATGCTTCAAAGCTTCATAATCTCAGTAATTTTATGATTTATAAACATAATGTAAAATAACTCATATTCATAATATTTCAATAACATCTATAAAATTTGAATATCAATTTTTATGCTAAAATGTGATCAGGTAGTTTTTTGGATCATTTGAATATTTTCTCCACATAGATTGTAAAAATCTTGGTAGTCCAGTATTTACCTTGCTATGATATAATTAGCCTGAGGGCATACAACTCTAACCATCCGATTTTTGCATCATCGGAAGAGTACATGAATGTTGTCATGGCAATGAAGACATTGACATGACTAATCCAAGAGATTTGATTTTTTGATCCATGAGATTTTTTTCATCATGACCCGCAAGATTTAAAAGTGGGTTTTTTCCTATTTGTTGCAGCGTGTTTCCTATTTGTTGTAGCGTTTTTTTCAGTGCTTTAATATTTCAGCAATTTTTTAAAATAAAACATTACTTTTCAACAATTGTAAGTAATTTACATGTTATTTCTTCTATGATATTAAGTGTATGTGTTTTATATTTTATTAATTTTCCGGATTTTTCATTTTTAGACATCAATTTGGAAATGGCTATTGTTGAAGCAAGCTATCTGAAGTTGTGGGATCTCCCAAAATGTGAAGAAGAGGTGATAGCTTTCTTTCAACAACAAAGAATTTTACACCATGTGAAATTGTGTGAAAATGACCATGAGATGAAGAAGTACATCCATGGTACTGAAAAACAGTGGTGGTGTAATTTGAAAGATTGTTTAAAAAAAAACTCCTATAAGAAAAGGCACGTGGTTTGAAGACTCCAGAATATCATTCGTAACGGCTCTCCATTTTATATATTGTTGGTCCAGAAAATTAACATCTATCCTATTTTGTGCAGATCAGTTAGAAATGGCGGACAAGACTGTGATTGACTGAAACAACTATCTCCGTGAAGTGCATGAATGGAAGTTATTATGTAATGAAAGGTGGAAAATACTGGACTACCAAAATCTTAAGATTTAATATAGAAATGAGAGAAGATTGATAAATACGTAATTTATAAATATTTTTGTCTTAATATCTACATAATTATTGGATTAATTCAGTTATTTGTTATATCGTTATCACTTAGATGTTTAATATATGATTTTGCTAATAATTTCTATATTTTAATTAAACGTTCTACAATTTATTTAAAATATTTAGCATTTGAGAAGATGTTATTCTACCTGTATTTACTTTTTTCATTTGTTTTTTTATTAGTATATAGTTTTTAGTAAAATTCTTCCATATACTTTATAATGACATCATTTTTTTGAAAAAGTAGCATTTTTTTTTATTCCAAGATATTGTTTTCTATTTTTAAAATTTTAATTTTTTGTACAGCTTTTTTTACCATTCTAGATTAGATTTTTTTTTAAATGTCAGCCAGCGGACTATTTAAAAATAATTCTCATATAATTTTTTTTTTACAGTATGCAAAAAAAATGCTACTTTTCTACTCCAACTATCAGTGAAAATTTATTTTAAGGAAAAAATCACTTATTTTCTTATTGATTGATTAATTTCTAACCATTAGTAAATCCTATTAAAATTTTAAAATGATTTGCAAAGCTATCAATTTTAAATGCTGCTTTTTAAAAATAATTTGTTTTTTTTTCTAATTTTGCATTAATCTGTATGTAATATTTACTAAGGCTGTAACCTCAAGAATGTACGCGTAAAATGTGATAGTAGGGACCTCTACAGGTTTTAACTACAAGCTTACGAATATTTTATGTTAAATATCTTATGCACTTTATTTACTTTCTGTTAGTCAAAATGTAATCCAATGTCCTTTTTGATTTGCATTATTTTTTAAATAAAAATTCATAACATAGTTTTACTTTTTCTAATAATTCAAATAATTTCATGTCTTCTCTCATTTCTGTCTGCACATCCAATTTTACCAGTATTTCATTTTTCAAATATTTTTTTAATTCCTGTATGAGAATAGCCAAATTATTTTATGGTCAGATCACAAGCATTCTGTACATCTATATAAAAATCTTTTTTTTTTTATCACAAAAAAACTGCTTAACTCAAATATACGACTATTTACGCAGAAATAGATATCCGCAATATTAGAGGCAGTTATTTTAAATTGATTTTAAAAGATGATTTAATGCTAGAAAAAAAAAAAGCAATATTAAAAAATAAAAATGTTAGATGATTTTAAAACTAATAAATAGTTGAGCTTAGTAGAAAAGGTGATTTTAAAAAACTTCTGCCATCCGTGGCAGAATATATAATGTTTTAGTTTTTCTCAATTTTTAAAATAGGCTTATTATATATATATAATCAAATTAAAATTTCTTTAATGCATTAATAAAAACACATACAATAATAAAATTAATCTTAAAAATAAAATACAAAAACTATCTTCAAAATATATTAAATTTTGATATATATAGATAAATTAATTAAACAAATGAAAATAATAAAACTTGAAATAACAATCATTTATAAGTAATAATAATTGTTTACAAATAATAATAAATGTTTATAAAGAAACTAAATAAAATTAAAAGTTTTTTATTTTAGCATTTGATAACTAGATGGCGGAATTGAATGCAGCAGTAAATTTTAATAGCGATAATTATATTAACGAATTTCAAATAATAATGTTTTCATTATCTATACAAATAAATATTATTGTTCTTATTCTTTTTATATGTTTCCCGGAATAAACAGAAAGATTAAAAAAAGAAAAAAGAAAGTTATAAAGAAAATACTCTTTTGTATACATAAACACATACTGAAATAAATAGATAGATAGTTAGCCTTTGCTTATATATTTGTTCTTTTCTTAATTTTATGTACTAAAAACAAATGATTTTATTAATTAGAAATTCGCAAGAACTTTGAGCATCGGAGGTGGCAGTGCTGGTCATGATTTAGAAATTTGAACTTCATAAAGAACAATAATTAACTGCATTATAAGTCCACGGTAAAACAAAGATCTCCAGGAACATCCATATAGAAAAGATGAAAAACTCAGTAATTATCAGATTGGTATTTGACAGATAATGAGGATATTACAAGTTTTTTATTACTGTTTTCATCATCTATTAAATAATAGCTAGACCAATACTGTGTCTAATTGGATTGACTAAAAGAAATATATGGAGAGAGATTTATTTGGAGCTGATTTAAATCCTATATTGCATGTATAACAATTGAATTGGTAATCACCATATCAGAAAACCCTTTTTCTAAAACATTCAGGCACATTTCTATCTTTTTTAAATATGCACATACATATAATAAATAAAGGTAAATGTATATAATATTTTCAGAAGTAATAGCTAGTATTTTGTCCTGTAGTAACTATCCATCCATTATCAATTGTATGCATAATAAATTTGATGTTTAACTTAAATAAGATAATCTATGGTTATTTGTTGTTTTTAATGAAATATATGAATATAATGGATTAAATGAATAAATTAAAATTAGCTAAATAAGTAAATATTTTTTTGGGATCATATTTGTAATTATTATGGTACTTTCTGCTTTGCTGAAGATTGTGTTCTACGTCAACATTTGCTTACCAGTTTGCTTGCACGAATATTCTTTAAGCATAGACTTACACAACTTGTTATTATTAAATATCTTTACTATATACTTATATTTAATAGATAAATAAAATCGTATTTTTTTTTAAAAAAATTGTTCTATACCATTTTCTTTATAAATCTTTATTCAACACACATATACATACGAACACAGTCATATATATATATAGGCTAATGGATGGCTGCGTAGGATTAAGTTAAAGGTTAAAAGCACACTATAAAAACAAAAAACTTGAATATATATAAATTACCAACAATTTTTTTTCTTCCCCTTCTTTTAATTAAAATATCGATAATAATTTCATCACATTCCATTCTTCCTAAATGTAATTGGGTATCTTACACCCTCATATCATACATCTAACATTTCAAAAGATAAAGGAATTTTAGGATATATTTTACTTTATCTTTTTTTATTTATTTAAGGTTATTTAATATACAATTCACCATTATGGGAATATTTAGTTTGATAGAATTTATAATTTATTACATTTTATAATGTAGTTCTACAAATTTATTTTTAATGGACTCTAATTGTTATACAAAACACATAAAAAACAAATACTAATATAGTAATAATCATTAAAAAACAGTCAACACTTAGACAATCCCAATATCAATAAGCAATCAACAATTTCTAATTGTTGTAAAGGCAACCTTCTTTTAATAATAAAAAAAAAAAAAAACAGAAATTTTTGATTGTTTATTGATCATTGGGATTGTCTAAATTTTGACTGGTTTTTAATGATTACTTATAAACTTATTTAGTGTTGAGTATTGTTATACTTATTATTTAATATAATAATACTATACTAATGCATACTAGTGAGGAGGGTCAATTACCTTTTATATAATTACTACCAAAATAGTTTTTATGTCTTTATATTGATTTTACTAAAAATAATAAAGGGTAATTAAAAATTTCAGTGATAAATAAAAAAGATCAAAAAAATTTCATATTATATAAATAAAACAAATAATATACCTTATGGCTACAAATGGTCTTTATGTGTCTTTTTTTAAAACCTCAAAATCCTAAAATAATTTAGTTTCGTTTCATTCATTAATTGCCTTTCTATGTTTTGCTTAATTAATGTAAGATGATAACTGAAAGTTTCATTATGCCAAAGCAGTATGTCCATGAGGCAATAAATATGTCTGCCATATCTAAAATTTAGAATTTAAATTCAAGCTGAATAATTTTTTTTTTCAAGACGTTTAGAATTCTATCAAGCTAATCATCCATTATGTAACCAGGGAATGAATATCTGCATATTTTTAACTAGAGTGTAGACCAAGAATGGAAAATTACTTATTTATTTAGGCTAGTAAGTACTATTTTATATTTTACTTCTTCTCTATAAGAAGGGGATAGAGATGCCATATGCATTAGAATGGTCTATTTATCAAAATACTGTTTATATATTTTTACTAAGTTTAATACTAAATAATTTATCAAAAAGTAAGTGATATTTTTTTGAAACAATTATAAAAAATAATTATTCTTTTAAGAAAAAAGAAAGAAAGTAGAGTTTAAATAAGTTAAGGGGTTAATTATAAAACGTTTTCATCTAATGACTGAAAAATTGAGAGCAAATAGGGGGGGGGGCAAATAGTAATTTTATATTTATTTGTTTATTTGTTTGTTTTGCTAAAAGTGGTATAAAATTAGATGGATAGTAAAGATATATCATGAAACACTTAAATGCTTTATTTTAAAATACTCTTATATACTTATTTCCTCATTACTAATTTTTTTTTGCTCATTATTATTCTTTTTTCGATAATTATATTTTTCAAAGAAATAAAAAATCTTAATTAAATCTTTATATTTTTGTTCAATTTCATTAAAACGTACATTTAAAAAGATTTTATATATAAAATATCAACTTTGCAAATAAAAAATACCAATAATGTTGTCAAAATAAATACAATGTCAAAATAAATAATTTCATATTAGGTTTTGGAGTTAGACAAAATTAATTTTTATTGAAGCATTTCTTTCTTTAAATTTAACTTAAATCTTAAAAGTTTATCAATAGTGACTTGTAATCTTATTTCACTAAAGGTAAGGAATAAACAACAGAAATGGTCCATTACATAGGTTGTTATATAGTTTTGAAAAAATAATGGAAAACATACTGCCTTTACTTTCTTTAGATATCAGTTCATGCAAAATTGGTTATAATTGCTCAGAAGACAACACCAGTTTTTATTAGGCATTTTGTTATTTTCTTTAAAAGTTTCCTGATTAGGCTAAAGCAAGAGAAAACTTAATACCATCTAGTTTTCTATCCACACATAATTATTTAACAAATATTAAGAATTTACATAAAAATTATCACCATTAATTTAGAATAAAAATTGAAACTAAATTTTAATGCTTTCTTGTTGAAGATTTTTTTAGATAAAATGAAAAGAAAAAACATGAAGAAAGAGAAGAGATGAGCTTCCCCACACATTAAAAATCCAATATTTATCCCTTTCCTGTTTTGATGGGCATTTTAATTAGCCACACCTATCCATGAACTAAATAAAAAATTATATAACATTAATCTATTTCCAATTATTATGGGGTAATTTAAAAATTTCCATTAGTTTTGCATTTTAATTGACCTTTACTTTTAAACTTATTTAATAATAATAAAAAAATAAAACAATAAAATTAATAATACAATTATTATTTTTAAATTATTACCTTTATAAATTATCACTTTTATTTATTACAAGATTATATGCTCATTTATTTTAAACACTTTTTAATATTGAATTAACAATAAATATTTTTAAATAAATAAACTCAAATTAAATTCACTTGTAATAAATAACATTTAATAAACCAACATGCATGCATATCAGCTCATACACACATACACCAGAACTTACTTTCTATCATTTTAATCTTTTCCTTGTTCAAAATACCTATTGGCTGAGTGAATTAAAGTTTTAAACTTTTGATTGGTCAATTACAAAATCAGCAATAAAAATGTATTTGTGTTTTAATATATTCATTTTAGTTTTATTTATAAAAAGCAAATTAATAATTTGTCAGATTATGAAAGTGAATGAAAGTTTTTAAAAAATAAATTTCTAATTATAATTATAAAAATATTCTATAATGGAGAAGCTAAAAATAATGTTTGTAACCTATTAGAAAATGCTGCATACAACATTGATTTCTTTCTCAATGTATGTTTGTATAAAAGTAAATAATTTTTAATAAAATCTTAACTATTGTTTTGAAATAATTATATTTTCAGCATAGTTTATCAAAATAATTTATAATATGTAAAAAAAATACTAAAAAATACTGTAAAAAAATGAAAATTGTTGACAAGTGTGCCTTTTTTTTCCAAAATGAGATACAACCAATCAGCACCTTGGAAAGTCCACCTTTTCTCATTGTTAAAACTTTAAATTTAAATATTATTGATTTTTTACTTGTAAAATATTTCTAGAAAGGGCAGTATCTTATGGTACATTGTAAGCTTTAAAATGACCATAAATTTGCTATGATAACATAAAAATTGATGGTTTTAGAGCAACTTGAAGCTGTAAATGAAAATTTTCGATTGATGTCATGAAAAAGTTAAATTTAATCTGTTTAATAGTTAACCTGAGCATTTTTAACTAATTTCAATATTTTTTTTTAATAAACTAACTTTATTTAATTATGTTGAGCTTTAATAAGACAATAACTCAAACACATAAAAAGAATACTAAGGCAATTTTAATTAAAAATAAACTGCAATAAATAATTACAATTGTTTTCCCTTTCTTATCTTCTCCCCTTCCTCTTTCTTACTTTTTATGCATATTTGATCACTTGACTTATGCAATTTTAGTATAACAAATAAATTTTAAATTGATTTAAAAGTTTGTCTTACTAATACTAAAACATTTAAAGTTTAATATTCTATTAAATAAATGTAAAAAATCTCAAGAGTTTAGAAATTTAGGATTTCTTTATTATTTTTAAATAAAGTATGCAATAAGTTTTAACTTGTCTATTATTCACTATACTATTTAGTAATAAATATAAGTTGTATGGTAATCTTGTTACTGGAGTATGAAACACCTAATAAAACTATTTATTTTAATATTAGTGTTCCATTATCACCCATATTTGCAACTGTGCTAAAATTAAATGATGAAATGGTTTTAAAATGTTATTCTACAAATAAAACGAATTTCACATATTTAGCTGATGCTACAACTTTTAATAACTATTGAGAGACAGTACATTGTATTTTATCTGTGTCTTTAAGTTTATTCTTATAAAAAATTATTTGGAAAACATTTGTTTAAAATTTCTCAAAGGAAATACTTCTATGTCTTTCATATAAAAAATTATATTATTCATAACCCCATTTACATCCCATCAATAGTTTTTGTGAAGCAGTGTTCTTGAAAATACAATAAAAATAAAAGGTGAGTTGTTTAATGCATCAATGTTTCACATTTGAAAACTACTCTCTTTTAAAACAATATCTTTTTTTTTTCATGTGTCAAAGCATCGGCCGGGCACATGAAAAAAAAAAAGATATTGTTTTAAAAAAGAGTAGTTTTCAAACGTAAAACAATATCTTTTCAAACAAATAAGTGGTTTTTATAAGTTATAAATATTTTGTACCACCGTAATAAATACATAAACATCGCATGACCACCACCTCTTATGCTTGTGTATAACTGTTGTTAAAACAGGCAAATCTCACTATACATACTGCAGTGCTCTCAGATCCAAGGCTCCTCATTGATGAAGGCCACAAGCCAGAAACTATTCTGGGGATATTGGATGAGTAGGCACTAGATGGGGATTTTATGCACAAGCCTTCTGGCATCCATTGATTACTCTAGCTTGCTGTGTGTGGCAAAACCAACCACACATATATGTGTTCATATTATAAATGTCTGTTAAATAAAAGAGCAAAACTTAAGTTTAAAATACGTAATAAACGTATATCACATATATATGTGTTTACGCCGGAATAAACGGTTACGTATATAATGCAATCAATATAACTAGATACAATAGATTAAATGACATAATCATATATATGAATAAACCATTTAACAATAATAATAATAACACAGATAAACCTTTTTACAAAACAATAATAATGTTCCATCATCAGATTTTCAATGAAATGGACGGCTGAAGAGTTGTGGGTTGGAGTAGTTTGAAGCCTATCCATTAAAGGATGAAGATTGGCTATATTAATACAAAGCTGAACACTGATTAGATATATGTGTGAAGATGGTAATCTTGATCAACTGATGAGTTCTAGTTTAGCATGAAATAAGTTATATTAGTGATTATTTATCTTTTCTACATGTGTGTGAACAGGTGGGTCAGCAATATGAGATGGCATGGAGAGTTGAGAGTCATGTGAAAGTCTGAGTTCGAGTACCTTATAAATAAAATAATAGTAACATAATTTAATGTTCTATATTTGAATTCATAAATAAAGCACTTAGATCTGTTTTTGTTTTCTTTCTCCTTTACTTTTATTATCAGATAAAATTTATTGAAGTTCAATTATTTATTTATTTGAAATAACCAGCTATGAATATATTTAGTAGCTTTTTATATTTAAAAAAAAGCCTATTGCATATGGCTTAAATATTGGATGACATAATTTAGAAATAATAATTTTAGAGATTTAATTCAATTATGTTTATTTACTTTTAACTTGATCACTACAAGTTTTGTATGATTATATATTATATGAAAAGTGTATAATTTTCCAGACTTAAAAATATTAATATAAGAATTATCTTATTAATATATCTTGTATTTTTCTATCTAATTTCTTTTAAAATTTGATCCAGTTTTAAATAGGTAAAATATTTCAAAATAATTTTTTGTGAAATTGTTTTTATTATTTAAGGAAAATTCAAAATACTTAATAAAAACACTTGGTACTTATGTATTAGTCCTGCAACATAGGAGAAATGGTACACCTTTTTACATTCATGATAAATGTCTAACCTTGCGATCCCATCAAATAAACTCTGCAATCTCATCTAATCTTATCCAACAATGTGATAAATTTATACTTTCATTTATTGTCCAGATTTCATTCTGACAAGTTCTTCTCAAAGTGTTTTTTTACTTCAGTGCTGATTTTTTTTTCTAGTTATCTGATTAATATTACAATTTTTTTCTTTCTTTTTTTAAACAGTACAAAATAATGAATATATTTACTCATGACTGAGATCAATGTGAGCAAGTACATCCACATTTCAGACAAGCTATGGTATTAAAACATTCAAGGATGTAATAATAAAATATGCTTACATAAGGGAATGTTGTTGGAGGTTCCAGAATTCTATTTTTGATAGCAATCTGATTTATTTTCAGCTGAGCTCACAAATTAACATTCATAGAATGGAAGGAAAACCGAGCTTTGATTAGCAGAAAAAAAAAGTAAAATTGAAGGACCTAACAAAATCATTGAAATTGATGAGAACCTTTTGCACAAAAAGAAATAAAACCAAACTGGATGAATTCTTCCAGAACAGTGGATGTTTGAGGGATACCAATGAGTGTTTCATGGTGACAACTCTGATGGAAGCTAAATACAATTAGGAAGAGGAATCAATAATTTATTCAGACTGTTGGAAAGCCTATAAACCTGCTGAATTACGATCTGTCAGTTACCATTTTCATGTTAATCACATTGGGCAGCATCAAAAAAATTACTCCATCATATTGAAGAAATAATAAAAGTGTAGTAATTTAATTTTTTGTTTGTTTTTGAAAAAAATACCATTACTACTTATTAATATTTCTGCTGAAGATCCCATACAGGCATTATATTGCACAATCACATATTAAGTAAGTTTTCATTTTAGAAAACATAAAAAAAATTATTTGGCTTTCCTTTTGAAACAAAATTTTATCGATTTAAAATAAAGTAGAACAGTTGAATTGACTATTTCATCATGACAATTCCTATTATATATTACACATAAAGTATCATATGTGCATATTTTAAGTGTTTTGTAATTTAGTGATTGTTTTGCCTGTATTCAAAATAACATTTGGAAATTGCATAAATCTTTTTCAGATTTATTTTTGTGTGAAATTCATATTTTTAGTATTGTTAGAAATTATTATTCTTAGTTTTCTTGGATTTAATCTGGTGCAATTAATGTTACATATTAGAACAGCTATGCCTTTTCACATACATATTCAGGCTGCCAGTAACTTTGTAAATCTTGTGAAAATATCATGCACACAAAATCCATTTTGATGAATTTATCATTTTAAATTTGTACAAGATCCAAGGGTACATATTATTTGGTCAGATCATTAAGATTAGAAAGTTTATCAGAATATTGATATGAATGTAAAAAATCATATTAATGTTAAAAGTAGTCAGTATTTAACCTAAGCTATTATGTTGTGTTTAATATTTTACTATACAGTACATAAACTCTATTTACCATTAATTAATCTAATGGCTGCATTAAAAATATTTATCTGAGGGTTACACCCAAACTATACAGAACTACTTGTGCACTAATAACTAATATGCTTAAAACAATGTGTGATGTACTGTAGCTTCTCCTTAAACAAAGTCAAGAATCTCTCAGCAATAATGCCCAGAGAAACCTGTTAGCCACTTTATTTTCTATTCTCCACTCTATGTTTTCCCATATTCTACTCCATTCCATTTCCACAACATAATCTTTGTCAACACTATGGCCTTTATACCTAAATCCCCCTTATCTTTTCCCAAACCCAACATAAAAACCAATAATCCACTTTCTGTATAATCACTTTTTTCATATTTATTCTTACATAACTTCATTATATGTACCCTTTCTGTTTTCAAGCATTTACATTAAATTAACAGATGCCTAATATGTTCTATTCCTTCCTTACATAATTTACAGTCTAAATCACCCATATTTTTCCATTTACATGTATATTCTCTTGTTGCTAAAGATTCTGTTCAAGCTTTAAACAATAAACTACTTTCCTTACTATTATCATATTTAACTCAACCTAATATTCTGTTTATTTCTATATATATTTAAACACTTTTTATTCTCCATACTAGTTCTCCATCTCTCTAGCTCCCTATTCTTTATTAATAAATCTATTCTTTTATCCCATTCCTTACCAGTATAACACTCAACAATCCTCCTAACACAATCATTCCATTTTTGTACAAATATACTGATATAAATTCTTTATCCTCACCCATCTTATTGTCTGCCATTTAATCATATTTTGGCTATTCTTTTATTATTCATAAACTGCAATCTACCAAACATTTTCATTTTACTTTTTGCATCTCTCATATGAAAACTTGACCATCCCATTTCTCCTTGAATTGTCTCCTTTGCTGTCCATACATCTGCATCCAATGCATGTCTTCCTACTTCCCTTTTAACTTTTTCTACATAATCTAATACCCCTTTACAAACACATAATGTATCATTACCATATGTTAACCCTGCTACTGCAACTCCCATATAATTCTAGCTACAGTCTCCATACAGTAGTGCCACCCAGGGCAAGTCATAGCAATCAATGGATGCTAGAAATTTTGTGTACTGAGTAAAATATTTGAATAAAAAATTTCTGAGATTGCTTATATTCATACAATAAACAGATTTAACAAGTGGTAAAAAGTTGTTTATATCCTGTTCAAATTAGTAATATTTATTTAAAATAATATATGAAATTTTAAGCTGGCTTGATTAATTTGTTAACTATGATTGCTAATAATAGGTTTTAGCTCTTTTGATTCTCAATGTTGAATTATTCAAAATATATATGGTTAGAGGTCTAATGAAAGAGGGATTCGTCTTTTATCAGACTAAATAAATGGGCATTGATAAATGAAAAATAAAATTGTATTTGCAAGTTTATTAAAAATAACTTGTTATGAAATAGTTCTGAGTAATATATTTGAAGGAGAATATATGGAGAATTTGCTTCTGTTGTAACAATTTGTAAAAGCATAAAAAATGATAATCAGGCAATGATTTTAATGGTTTAATACCAATCCTGTTCATAGGATAATGGAGACTATGATTATTAAAAAAACCAAAAACATCAAAATATATAAATACTGAACTGGGCTGGATAGAAACATTATTGTGTTTTCATTTTGAACTTACAGCTTTATAGTTAGTTAAATAGATAAAAGATGACTGCTGGAAGGTTGCATTATATCCAAAATGTCCAGGTACAGTGCTCTCAGATCCAAGACTCCTCACTGATAAAAACCATAGGCTAGAAACAAGTCTGGGGACATTGGATGTGTAAGCATTAAATAGGCATTTTATATGCAAACTTTCTATCATTCATTGATTATTATAGCTTGCATTGGGCAGCACAAAGTTAATGGGAAAAAATAATATAGTGGGAGAAATGTAAAGCTGTTTCCGATTGGATAGATGTATAGAAGATAGTTTATTTGTAGTTACACAACTTGTAAATATGAGTAGGAATACAGATAATTAGTTATATATAGTTTTTATAGATATAGAGAAGACATATGATAAATAAAAATAGATTATGGGTAAGTTTAAAAAATTTGGGAATGAATGAAGCTTTAGTGGATCTTATTAAGAGATTGCTTTGTTTTTGCTATATTTGAGAGAAATTTAGAGAGTAATAGAAAGATTAGGAAGAGGGGTAGAGATACCATTAATAGGTGGCAAGGGAATATTATCAGGCCTTTTATTTGCAGATGTTTTTTGTGCACAGAAAATTGGTAAGATATGGAAGCAATGCAGAAGACATGCACAAAGTGGGTAAAGAGATGGAAAATAAATTTTATGAAGAAAAATCAAAAGTAATGATGATAAATACTGGGAAAAGAGAAGAAAAATAATTTTTATTGGGGTTTATAAAATTAATTGTGGTGAATAGATATAATTATTTGAGAATCATCTTAAATAATCAGAGAAATTGCTTGGATGAATGGGAGAAAAAATTAATAAATGAAGCAAACAAAAGAAATGGACTGCTAAAAAAAAATTAACAGTGTTTTCATATAATAAATATAATGTAACTAGAAATGTATGGAAGGAAGTAACAGTAGCAGAATTAACTTATAGTAATGATGTATTACATGTTAGTAAAGGTGTGTTAGGTTACTTAGAAAAGGTACAAAGAGAAGTAGGAAGACATGCATTATCTGTAGATGTAGGGATAACAAAGGAGGAAATTTAGAGAGAAATGGAATAATCATATTTTTATATGAAATATGCAAAAAGCAAAATGTAAACATTTGATACATTGCAATTAATGTATAATAAGAAAATAGCCAAAATAGTATTTAATTGGATTATGAATAAAGGACAGGCAACAAGATAGGTGAGGCAGGTCATATGGTATACAGAAGATTTGGATAAAGAATTTATATCAATATACTTATGCAAAAGATGGGATGATTGTGCTAGGAGAATAGCTGAGTATTACAGTGACAAGGAATGGGATAGAAAAATAGATGAATTAATAAAAATAGGGAGCTGAAGAGATGGACAACTAGTATGGAGAGTACAGAGTCTAAATATATATAGAAGTAAACATAATATTGTGTGCAAGTTAATTTATGACAATAGCAAAGAAAGTAGTTTACTGTTTGAGGCTTGAACAGGATCTTTAGCAACAAGGGATCATACACATAAATGGAAAAATATGGGTGAGTTAGTCTGCAAGTTATGTAAGAAAGGCATAAAAAACATTAGGCATTTGTTAATTGAATGTAAATGTCTGCAAGCAGAAAGAGTACAAATAAGGTAGTTGTCTGGAGAATAAATATAAACAAAGTGATTATACAGAAAGTGAGTTCTTGGTTTTTATACTGGGTTTGGGGAAAGATAAGGGGGATTTAGATATAAAGGCCATAGAGTTGACAAATATTATGTCATGGAAATTGGATGGAGCACAGGATATTAAAGAATATGGAGGAAACTGAGAGTAGGGAATAGAAGTGAAAGGTAAAGTGGCTAACAGGTTTCTTTGGGCCTTGTGGTGGAGAGATTTCTGACTCTGATAAAGAAAAAGCCACAGTGCATCACATCCCATTACAGTTTTACCAGCTTGTGTAAGCATAGAAAATGGTGATAATGTGATGTTATTCACATGCTTATTGTGAATGTCCATAGTATATACATTTGGATCAAAGCAGTATGAGGTCACTTTTTTAACACATCTTATATATAAAAAATATGTGTGTAAAAACAATATAATATTAACATCAAGATTATCAATATCTAAAAAGCATTTGATTAAAATTATACTTTATTTGTGCTCCCCAAAAATCAAAACCTCTAAGTGGGCTATACACACTGCAAGCCACATGGAGCAGGCAGCCATCTTTTGGACAGCTCTATAAAATATTATTGTTCTTGTTAATAACTTAATGTGTATACTTAAGTTTTATATTAATTTATATTTTTAATATGAACATATTATATGCATATTACTATCTATACATATATTCATGTTTATGTTGAAAATATAATATAAAGCAATGCATTACCCATGGAATTCAAAAATCATAAGGTGCTTTGAATCCAAATGCCATGAATATGACAGCCCAATTTTATATACTTATATGTTGCACCAGTAAATGGGCCTCTGTGATGGTAAATTATGTAGTAAAAATACTTCAACAAACACCTATGTAGTGAATAACTCAGTAGTTTAAGTTTGAACCCAAACCAGTGATGTATATCATAAATATAAAATATTCCATATTCAACAAGCAGTGCTACTAGAAGTATTTTGTGGATTAAAATGGTAAGCTAAAAAAGTGAAAGTAAATGGAGACTATTTAAGTCATTTAGATTTTTCAGATGATGTAGTTGTTTTGCAAATAATGCTTTAGAGCTGAAAGAAATGTTGCAAGAGTTATCAGATGAAAGTAGTCAAGTAGAACTAATGATAAATGTTAAAAAGACTAATGTAATGTTTAATGGATTTTCTCAAAATATGAAAATAAAGATTGATTATGATGAGTTAAAAGAAGTTAACAGTTACAAATACCTTGGTCAAATTCTTAATACAGATGGAAACATAATGGATGAAATTAATCATATAATTAAACTTGGTTGGACTGCTTTTGGTAGAAATAACTTGATACTAAAAGAAATATGCCTGTTTGAAATGAAAGGTTTTTAATTAATGTGCTTTACTAATTCTTACTTATGGATCTGAGACTTGGACACTTAACAGAAGAGCAATACAGAGACTTAAGACCACTCAAAGAAGTATGGAGAGATGCATGTTGGGAATAACAAGAAGAGATCGAAAATGCACTATACAGGTAGGAGAACAAGCAGGTGTTACTGACCTTATTGAAAAAATTAAAAGACTGGAGTGGAGTTGGGCTGGACATATTGCTAGAAGAGATGATAATAGATGGACAATTGAAATCTTAAACTGGATTTCAAGAGATTGTAAAAGACCCAGAAACAGACCACATGTGAGCTGGATGGATGAAATAAGAAAGTTTGCAGTGGTGATGGGGAGAAGAGAAGCTAAAGATCAAAAAAGATGGATTGAACTTGGAAAGACCTCCATCCTGTAGTGGATTGATAATGGTTAATGATGATGATGAATTTTAAATATTAATTTAACTTCATTGTAGTTATAAGTGTTTAATCATAAATCATTATTTATTTAAAGTATAACTTAGATTTTCACTTGACACAGGTTCACCATTTCTTATGCTTACTCATAACTGTTATTAAAACAGACAAAACTCTCCATACAGTAGTGCCACTCAGCCACAAGCTAGGAACTTTTCTGGGGATATTGGATGAGTAGGCACTACATAGGGATTTTATGCACAAGCCTTCTGGCATCCATTGATTAATCTTGCTTGCACTGAGTGGCACTACTGTATGTAGAATTTTTCCTGTTTTAATTTTGATTTGTCATAGTGAGAAGAGTTAAAATGATTTTTAACTTAATTAATGCAATTTTTTATAAAATGAGTTTAAAATGACTAAGCTAGTTTATTTAAAAATACAGTTTATAAATGTATTAGTGTAATTCTAATTATTAGTTAAAAATATATTTCAATCTTTTAGAAATCTCAGAGTAGTTAATAATTTTAAATTAATTTTTAAAGCAGTTACCTTGTTTTGTGTGAAAGCATGCATGGAGTTTATTCTAATTTAAAAGTACTTCCTCATAAAAGGTTAATATTTTAAAATTAACTTAATCCTTTATCTTATATTTCATGTAGAAAATATATTGTAAAAATAATATTGTGAGAATTTTAAAAAAATGTTAAAACAATGTATTTTTTATTACTGTAATGGTTTTATTTTATTAAATAATTTTAAATGTTAAATAATATGCTAAATAATAATTACTTTGTAACAATGATATAATATTTAATTATTATCCTGTTTACTGTCTAGACAATTAAATTAATTTGAGTTATTTTTAGAATTTTTAACCTAGGAACTCAAACATTTAACCTATTTTAAAACTAAGTTGCATAAATTAATTATTAGATTGTCAATCATTCAGCCAATTGCCTATCACATGGTTTACAATATATAAGTCTGGAGTGACATACTTTTACTTCACTTCATCATCATCTTTTTCAGTGCTTTCAAATAATTTTTTTAAACTATTTATTTCTTAGTAAATTTATGCAGTGCTAGAATAGTTATTTATTCAGACTGGTAACTTAGCCTCTACATTACATTTCAAACATCTCCATTTGATACCTTCGAAAAAATAAACCTTCAATCAATGTGTTACATTCTCAAACCATGTTGTTTTAATGCTATATAACAGTAAATTTATACCAAAGGTATATTGCACTTGTAGAACTATTGATAATTTAAATTTGTTTATTTTTGTTATGCTTAAAATTTATTTTTAAAATGATAATTCTTGTATTAAGTGCCAGAATTTTTGAATTATTTTTTATTAACTTCAAGAGGAATTTATATGTTTTCTACAAGAATTTCTAATGTGATATTTTCTTTAAAATGTCAAATATTGTTATCATTTTACAAAGCATTCTCTTTTGGCAATTTGATTTTATTATCAAATTAAAACTGTTTAGCTAAAATAATAGAATTATGTAAATGATAAAGAAGCTAATGAATATTTATTAGAAATGTATAAGTGCTTGTTTAAAAGAAACCAGTTAATAATATGTCTATATATTTAAAATGCTATTTTAAAATTATTATTTCATTTGCATCATTTAAAAAGAAATGAAATGTTTGTTTCTCTGTTTATAAAAATTGAACACATGATATATTTTAATTATTATAAATTATTTTTGCTATAAGAATATTTTCTGAATAAAGTAAACATTATTTATGCATTTATTATGAATAATGTCTACATTTGAATGCTAAGATAAAATATTTGCTTTGTCCGAGTATAAAAAATAAAATTATTATGATCGAATAGACCTTATTATGCTAATAAATATTTTATTTGTCTTAAAAAATAAAATATAATTTGAACTGTATTCAATGCTTATTTTAATCTACTTCTTGCCAATAAATACTTTTATATTCATTAAACATGCTTATCTGCTGTTTTAAAAAAAATATTTTGTTGACAAAATAATATAATTATTATGTATCATTAACTCTTGGAACTTGATCTTTATTTTATCTCATATATTATTTACAAATGGATGATTTTCATGATCCTGTTAAAAATGTACTTATCGCTCCTCAACATTTTATTTATTGCTTCATACTATTTTTATAAAATGTCTTTGCTCAACATGAAATTTATTACAGCTCTTCAACATTTAAAAATATGTTTGTTCTGGTTTTTACTAAAGTAAATATTATCATTTATTCAATGTTCTATTTAAATTGTCTATAATGTTAAGTATTATTCAGCATGCTATATTTCAAAATATAAGCAATGCTTGTACTATTCACATTGTTTTAATTAAATTGCTATTGTCATTTGATTAAAAACTTGGAATGGCTATTTTAGTTATGTCAGAGTTAAAAATTCTACTTAATTCATATTTTATTTGCCTATTTATTAATGATAATTTTTAATAATAGCTGGATATTCTGAAGTCTTCAGCATGTTCAAGGACTCTTTATTTGACTGTATCCTGTTTAATGGCATGGAAAGTCAAGATGTAAGGGTTGTTAATTTTAAATTGGTTAAATGGGTATAAACATTTTGTGTTAAGATTCATTTATACAAGGATTATATTCATTATTTTTATATATATTATTTATGTATGGGTTTAAATATGTATCTCATGTTAAGTTCTCGGAATATTAGTTATATGAAATATTTTAGAGAGTATCATTTTTGTCCCTTGTGAAGTCATTTGGAATGTGGAAAAAATGTATGGATATTTTTAGTATTAAATAGTTTTGCCACCAATTTATATGTGTAGCTATATTTTGCTGTTATTGCCATATTTTATCAGTTTTACACATCATTTGTCCATTGACATTAGAGAAGATAATAGTGCTATCTTTATTTTACAGGTAGTTTTATCTTGCCAATGCGATTTTATTATGTCTTAAGTGATATATAACAGAAAATACTTTATTTAGACAACCCTCTTTTTGATGGTTTATTATTGTATCTTAAGATTAAAGACAAGATACTAATTCTTTATTACCCTCTTATATAGGTACGTATTCTAAATTCATTCTATTATGTCATTTTGCCTTGCTTTTCAATCTCTAGATCCCTTGATATCTATGTAGATAAAGTCATATGTGATGCCAACCATGTCTTTATACTGACTTTTGATATATTTTGAATGTTATGCATGATTCCAATCATGCTTTTATTTGTGCTCCTGATAAAGTCAGAGTAGTTTTGATGAGATGATATTATTGATATGCCCAATTTTCATATCCAATGAATTTTAAAACATGCTAAAATATTTTATTATTATGAAATTTATACATGTTTATGTAACTCATATGTATAAATTTTTTTCCAAATTCACCAAACTTCAAGGATGAAAAGCTTTTTTTAATTTAGAATTATTAAATATTTTTATAGGGACTTATATAACCAAAAGTGAGATTATTAAATGTGAGAACTTTCATGAATCCATAAACATTCATTAAAATTTTTGATTCACTCATTTTTATAATTATTTCCATTGTAATTTATAATTTTAGTTTCAATTTAATGAATTGTAACCTATAATTTTTATTAAAGTAAGTGAATTATTTTGTTATATTTATTAGAGTTGATAAATATTATTTTAATTTTTTTAATCATTGAATTTGTATTCTTCCAATCATCATCTGCATTGTCAGAATTCTGTGAATGCCACTCATATATTTTATTTTATTATTATGATATAAGAATAGAAGACGAATGCGATAAAAATCACTTTATTAAAAATTATGTTGCTGATGTTAAGATACCATCCATGGATAAGGTCACTTTATTTTATTTTGTATTAAAATTATAAGTTCATTGTATTTATCTTGAATTAAGATTATAAGAGTACTTTATTTTTGTTTTGGATATAAAATTAGAAGAGAACCTGTTTAAGTAATTTATGGATAGCAACACATTCCCTTTTCTGCTCATAATATCACTCATATAATCCTTGTATGCTTTCATTATTTTAACATGAAGTGTTTGTGTTTGATTTTAAAATTAATGATTACTTGATGTACTGAGATATCATCTTAAAAATAAGATTGCTTCTTATTACTCTTGTTGTCAATAGAATCACATTCATGGCTGCTATAAAAAACTAAAAGAAAAATAAGATTGTATTGGATTATTAAAAAAAATGTTATAGCAAAAACCCTGAGATATGAATTATTTTAAGAAATACTTATTGTGCCTAAACATATGAATTGTTTTACAAAAAGAATTCTGAGATTTAATTTGTTTAAGAAATCTTTACTTTGCTTATAAGATCTTATTTTGATTAAGAAAGCAAATATGCTTAATTAAAAAAGACTTATTTGATTTAGAATATTTTGAAGTAACTTAACCTTTATAGATATAATAAACACCTCCACACTTCACCATTCTTTTTAAATTCATATAAATAAAGATATAATAAAAGAAAAAAAAAAACTTAACCTTGTATAATGTATGCTGCATAAGAAATATTTAGAGAAAATGAGAACTCTTCTCTCTTGATTGTTTATTTTAAAAAGCAGCATCAAAGCTAGCCTAATTCTTTTCGGCTGATTGTTATTTATTAGTTTAATAACCATTTTCCTAAGCTGGTTGTGTGATTAGCTTAGTTGTTTATGTTTCTTGGGTAGTCTGCCCAACTATAGCCTGTCTGTATTTTTGGTTACAATATAAATACACATCGTGATGTACAAATGTTGCCATCTGTAGTTTTTTTGTAGTATATAAATAACTAAATAAAGAAAATATTTAAAAGTCATCTATTTAATAAAAAATATTTATTGTTTCGAATGAATCTAAAATAAGTGAACCATTTCTTTAGTAAATTAAAAAGAACATTTTGTTTAAATTATTACTATGTAAATGATAACACTGCCTTATTAGAATTATGAGAAAGAAAAACACATGGTCACAAACCAGTGATTAAAGAAAGGAAATGACTGCGTTTTGTGTTGCCATAGTTACAGAAACAACTTTAGCAAGAAGATATACTTTCTTTTGCAGAAAAATTTGTTTTTATTTTACTTTACTTTTTCTAAATATATTCAGGAATATAGCAAAGAAATATGCACTGTGAATATGACAACTTAGAGAGAAGGGGCATGAGCTCCCTTTTTATTTGGTATCTTTATAATAAAAATGAAATGGATACCACAAATACTATGCTGACTAACATAGAGCTAAGATAATTGAATTCACCTGGACTGTAATCTCAACAGAAATTGGATATTATTTTATGATTCAAATTGCTTATGGATCTACATGTTTGTGTTTTTTTCTAGCAAAAATGTACTAAAGGAAATATCAAATAATGAAACATCAGCTCAAGTCATTTACATGCAAACTGTGGTAACAGATGCTAATAAAAACCTGCTTTTAAATTAACATTGTCAAATAAGTTTCATTTAAAAAAATGATTAAAACATAATGATAATTTTAATGATAATCATTTATTAATGTTTTTATTAATAATTTCCATTAGTATAACTTACTTGGCATTTGTTATCATTTAAATGATATGAGAAATATATATATTTTAAAAGGGTAACAATATTAAAACTTTTATTACTTTGTTTAAATAGTTTATTTTTTACCCTTTCATGACTGTATGTTTTATAATTTAAATGTACAATCTTAAAAAAAGGAGGGAAGTAAATTATAACATATACAAGACGATATTAGATTGCTGTTGGTAAATTAGAATTATAGTCTTTATTTTATCCACCTCAATGAGTTAATACTTATATATTATCATTAACCTGTCCTTTGATTTGCTTATTCCAGCAATCATTAAAAAAATATTTTATTACACAATTTATTTTACAATTAAGATAATTCATTGTGCACCACATACTATACTTTATCATCAAATAAAACATTATATATTGAATTGTATCTTCTTTACCAAGCAAGATACTCATTCTGTGGACCACTGACACCTTACAAATTCATGAGTCCATTATAAGTACAAATTTAACTGCAATAGAGTCACTTGTAAATCAACTTATTTATTTGTCTATTTTGAGTTACATATTTTAGTTGCCTAAGTACATTTATGTAATATATTTTAGAGTGCTCAAATATTTAGTACATTAGTAGAGAAGCTAATTGTTTCACAATTTTTGATATTATTTGTGGTTTTCCAAATCTATGAGACACTTGTAGGACAGCTAGCCATACACAGTTATAATATTTTTGTTATATTCATAATTCACCCAAATCTGCATTCTATTTAATGAATGACATTTATTTAGCTTTACATTTTGGCAATCTTTGTTAGTTTTCCTTTACTTTTGGCTCATGTTGCTATTAATGAAACAATGTTGCCTCCTTAGCATTGATCATATATAGTTTAGAATAGTTTCCTTCACATTTTGACTAGGGCTTGAGTATTTACCCATGACCCGTGATAGATTTTAAATATTAGATAGAATTAAAATATTTCATTAATTATCATAATTGATATCAGCTATTTCTGTGTATATTAGTATTGTATTAAACACAATGTTAACTCAATAGATAATTTTTGAATTTGTAGTTATGCTTTGTTAAGAGTTTGAATTTAGAGTTGTTTGTCAAATTGTTTTATCAAAAACAGATGTGTAAGAATATATATGTTAAAAAGTAGCAATGTTGTAAAATACTTTATAAATAAAATGCTTTATAGATATGCCAGAATGGGCATGTGGAGGCAAAACACCAGATGATGATGTCTGAGATTTCCATATAATAATAAAAATGAGAGTTTATATTTGTTTTTTCAAAAGCACTAGGGGTCATTATTAATAAATATTATTAAGTTCTTCTCATAAAGTAATTGTAAAATAAATAATGAAAAGTATTTGAAGATAGCATGTTTTATTGAAGGTATCTTACCAAAGTTATTTTAGAAAATAGATGTAAATAATAGTGTTCACTGTTCAGATTTGTTAACAAGTGCATAATGCAAAGTCCTTTGAACATAGTCATAAAATTTACACTATATTATACACAATTTGAATTGAAATAAATAAATAAATAAATTTATACACCTTAGTTCAGGGTATTAATATTGTGGATTGGAAAATCAATCACTATTGAAAGGTGATGTTATTGCATTATTTTTTATTACATTTTAATATAAAATAATGCAATGACATCATTACATGAAGGGATTTAATTAATTTGCAGGGCTCAACATACATAGTAGAAAAAAACAAGTTATTTATTTCATTTGGTCTGAGATATTGAATTGAGAGGGGGGGAGTCATGTTCTTTTCTTTTTAAAATAAAATAATAAATACAAATCTCAAATTTTATAAAAAATGAGAAAAAAATTAGGTATGTTAGAATAGAAAAGTTAATGAATGTCAAACTAATCTATATAAATCTATAATGGCGATGTTGCAGACCTTAATGAGTAATATCAATGAAAGTCTTCAAACCAAGAAGAGCTTAAACAAGAATTTAAAAATAAACAAAAAAATGTGACAAGAATCAAGAAATACTTAAACAAGAATTGAAACAAGGCCAGAAAATGTTAATAATGAAGATAGAAAAGGGTCAGTGTGAGTTAGAAAAAAGGTTGAAACTAGAGATCAAGCATATGTATACAGTTATATTATAAAAGAAAAATGGGACAAGAGCATAAAAATAGTTGAGATTTAAGAGTAAAATAAAAAGGGCTCAAAATCAAATGAAAATAAAAGTCAATAAGTTAGAAAATAGTATAGAGCAGATGGCAAAATTGAATTCAAGAGATAGAAACTAAGACAAAAACGTATAGATTGGAATACCAGCATAGAGTCCTAGAAACTAGATTAAATGATCATCAACAAATTAATGAAAAAGAGTTTAAGAAGATACAGAATAGACAGGAACAAGAGATCCAAAGTTTAGAAACTCAGGTAGAGAAGAGTCATTTGTATTATGACATTAGCTTAGATGTGATGCAATCCAAAATAAATGACCAGGTTTCTCTTAAAGAGAATTCACTCACAAGTTTAAATAGTGATGATAAATATTTTTTTAGCATTAGAAATAAAATCTTGGATGTCTAAATGGTTTTATCATCGTGAAGTATGCAGTCATAATGTAGGTGCATTTACTGGGGTCAAGAATTTGTCTCAATTACCATATAAGGCTACTAAGATATGTTGGATTTATGAGATGAGTGATTTAGCAAGTATAGTTTATTGCAAAGCTATGACCAAATATGTCAATCTTTATGGATATAATAATAAAGATATATTTATGACTTTATTTAATATGAAGTGTCCATATTCATTAGAGATGAAGGGGTACAGTTTATTAATCAAATGTCATACAACTTAAATGGTATCCTAGATTTGTTTTATAAATATCCAGTTAAGATGAAGTGTGAAAATGCAAATGAATATAATTATTGCAGGATATTTGTATTGTTGATTTTAGTAAGATTAGATATTTTTTAATAAAAAAACATGTAATTATACATAATCATTGACTTCATTGTTGTGGCCATTTAGTTTTAATTAATAAATAGGTATTCATAGAATGTTCAAATTGGTCACAATGATTTTATGTTAATTATTTTGAATTATTTTCTTTGTTTTATTAAGAGTGGGACATGTTATGTGTGTTGCCATCTATAGTTCCCTTATACCATATAAATAACTAAATAAAGAAAACAATTAAAAGTCATCTATTTAATAAAGATATATTTATTGTTTTGAATGAATCTGAAATAAGTGAGCAATAATTTATTTATTAAATTTTTAAAAAAAATATTTAGATTAATGTCTTATTAGATTTAGGATAAAAAGAATCACGTTCACAAACCAGTGTTTAAAAAAAGGAAAGAATTGCATTTTGTGTTGCCATAGCTACGGATATGATTTTAGCAAGAAGACATACTTTTTTTGATTAAAAATTTGTGTTTATTTTACTTTATGTTCTATAAATATATTCAGGACTTAAAACAAAGAAATATGCACTGGGAATAAGACAATTTAGATAGAGCGAGCATGAGTTCCCTCTTCATTTAGTATGTTTATGATTAAAGTGAAATGAATATCACAAATACTATGCTAACTGTCATAGAGCTAAGATAATTGAATTCACATGGATTGTAATATCAACAGGAATAATAATTGGATATCATATAATGATTCAAATTGTTTATAACTCTGAATAATAAAATATCAGCTGAAGTCATTCATGTGCAAACTGTTGTAAAAGTATTCTTTTAAATCAACACTGTCAGATAGGTTTCATTAAAGAAATGGTTAAAAAAGCATAATGATAATTTTAATGATAAACATTTATTAAAGTTTTTTTAATTAATAATTTTCATTAATATAACTTAATTGGTATTCATTATCATTTAAACAATATGAGATATATATATATATATATATTATATATATATATATATATATATATATATATATATATATATATATATATATATATATATATATATATATATATATATATATATATTGTACCCTTTTGTTTAAGTTAGAATGGATTATTTCTAATAATTTACTGAAAAATTTTAAATTTTGAAGTTGGGTAAGGAATGATGTATGTTGTGTGTTAATAATCTTTGAATAATTTAGTTAAGGCAAGTAAAATAATTGATGTATACTATTAAGTTGGTATTTGTAAGAAAACAGTTAACTAAAAATCATTATAAGATTGTATGGTTGGGAGAATTGGCCATAATAAATAATGATTTAATAAGTCTTATAAATAATAATTAAGGTAAATTTTAAAAATAATGCTTTAAAGTTAAACAAATAGATTTAGTAATAATAATTGTATTTAATGGCTATATTTTTAAAATCATTTGATTAAAAAATAATAATGTGGGAGAAGAGTGTATTTTTTTGGTTTTATAATATTAAAATAATTATTTTAAAATTGTGATATAATAGTGATTATGTAATATTTTATAAATTAAATTATTATTTTTAGTTATATTTAAATTATTAGAGTCTTATTTAGTTTTGTAAATCACGTGACACACACCTGTGTTTGAAAATAAAATAATATTATCTGTTATAAATGTTAAATTCGATTTTAAAAGTGAATACAATAAATAAAATCAGATTTATGTTTTTTGTTGAAAATAAATATGTTAAGTTTAAAATAAAGGTAGAAATGGTAATAAATATTGAAATGTGATTTTTAAAAGTTATTTTAGAGTCTTTAGTAAGTGTAAATAAAATGTGAAAATTAATTAAGAATTGAATAATATAATAAAAATAAATATTTAGTAAATTATTATTAACTTTAACTTTAAACCAATGCTCGTGGTCCCAGATAATTTGAGGTAAGGATTGTTTAAAGTACGAATCAGAGTTGAAAGCAGCTGGAGTATTTAAGAGCTGTTTAAATTTTGGCAGACGATTATTAAGCTGTTACCTCATTCTATCGGTGTACTATTATAACATCGTTAGTATTTCTACAATTTCAGTAAAGTATTTAATAGTGTAATAATCAATTTTATTTAACTTCAATTTTATAAAAGTACAATAGTCTATTATTATAAGATCATGGGATATAGAAATGTTTTGCTAAAAAATTAAATTATTCCTTACTTTGCCAATCTGCTTTGTTCAATTTGTCATTAACTTAAACATGAAGAAGTCATCACTAAATATAAAAAGATTGATGAAAATATTCAAGTGTTATTATCGTATAAAGCATATAATTTTGCCTGTGTTAATAGGTCATATTAATTTACAACTAAATTTCATAAAAAGAACATCATGGAGAAAATATTAAAAAAAAATTCATTAAAAAATATAAAGTGAAATGATATAATATATTTTATGAAGAAAATTTATTTAAACTATGATGGCAAAATACTTTTAAAGGAAAAAAAAACTTTTAAGTTTGACCAAACAATTATTTTAGAATGTGGAGATATTTCTTTCTGAAGAAATATTGGAAATATTTTAAAACTGGAATTTTTTCTAGAAAATATAAGATCATTTGCAAGTATGTGACTTATATCATATTTAAAAAAATATTACAAGTTAGTAATTAAGGTATGTTGGACATACAAAAGTTTTTGTAAATAATTTGGGGAAATAATTTAAGTTATTTGAAAGTACTGGGAGAAGTATTGGTTGTATCAGAAGACATTGAACCTCAGTAAATATGGAAAAGTTAAATTATCTTGATGAAGAGTATTAAAAATATTTAAATTATATATTTATCTAGCAATAAATGTTTAAGTATCTTAAAGTTTTTGGAGATAAGAAAAATATTAATTATATTAGTTTAAGTCTTATAGAATAAAAGTAAACGTACCGTATTTAACTTGAACTGTTATTTTGGATTATATTTTACAACGTTAAGAAGTGGAGCATGCATGATTATTGATGTCAAAAGTGTGTTATTAATGTTTTTTACCAGGAGAAAATATACTTTCTGTAATGAACTTATTATCAAGAAAAGAACATTTCATCACAAGAAATTCTAATAAAGTTATCGTAAATATGGTTTTATAATTTTTTTTACTAAAAAAAAAATTCTAGTAATGTTATTCATAGTATAAATATAGGTGTAGGAACATAAGACATTAAATTATTTACTAACTTAGTAATTAAAATTTTATTGTAAAGAAAAAACTCTTTAATAGTAATTTTTATTAAAAAAACTTAATATATTTTAAAGTATGATAATGTGGAATAAACGATAATAAAATGCTTTATTTAGATCATGATCCAGAATATATGGAATAAGTAATTGTCAACAAAAATTACTTATGGTAATAATGTAAATTATTAATAGTTTTAAAGTGTGATTTGTTATTTTGTGCAAATGTATGGATGCATATATAAAACACGATACCTACACATAATTTGTCATTTGTTTAGTTATTTAAGAATATGCATAATTTTAATGATATCGTAAAGATATTTAAACATAAAAGAAATATAAGTATATGATTCTATTATAACTGAATTGGATGTTTTAGTTAAATAATTTAAAGTATTAAAAATATGACATTGATTCTGATTGTTTATGCTTCAGTTTGAGAACTATTAAAGAATGAAATAATCTTGTCTTATTAGTTAGTTAGACTGTTATTCTAAAAATGAATTTATTTGTTATTATAGAAATGAGAAGATGAATTTAGCGATGTAAAATGATGAATTTTAAATGCTAATATCTTAGTATTAGGCTATATAAGACCAGGATAATATTGTATGTAGGGTTTATTTATATGGGAAGAAGAATATACTATATTGATGTTTATACAAGTATAGATAACATAGCCCTATATCTTGTATGTATTCATGGCAGTGTTTAATTTTCTATGTGTTAAAGTTTAATGTGCCATAGTGCTGAATAAATAACCTGGACATTATATTTGGTAGTAGAGGTTATTAAACAAATAAGTTATACCTCATTTCATGTACACTGTGCCCATGATGGTTAATTGATAAAGGTGTTAAGTTGAAGTTATAGTTTATCCCATATGCCTACTAGTTTTGTGTGTTATTGAAATTTATTGGATTACATTGTAAAAGATGGTTGTTTTTAAAATTGGAAATAATAAATAGGTTTGGAAATAGAGAATTGTTAAATTGGATAAGATGTTATGTTGCTTAGAGTAAAATAAGTGTAAAAAATTATAAGAACATAATTTCATCAGTGAAAGAATCATAACACTTTTATATTTAAAAATGATATTTATTTATTTTTTATAAAATAAATAGTTGATAATTTAAAAGGATTTATAATGATATTACTTAATTATTAAGAATTTTTTTAAAAGACATACTTATAATACATATTTTTATTTATGATTAAAGGTAATAAATTGAATCATGTTTAATGAATGCAAGTAGTCATAAGTTTTACAAAAGTAATTCTATAACAACACACTAATACATACATGATAATTTAAGTTTAAAGTAATAATTAGTAAGTAGCTTAGTTTGATGGTATGTTATGAATTAAGTTTGTTTACATAAATATTATTGAAGAATGACTATACAGAATAATACATTATTTTTAAAAAAAAAAACTAAATAACAAGAATAAGTTCATAGTAAAAGTATTATCTTATATATTTTTTTTAAAACCTATGAATTAATAAAATCTAATAATTGTAATAAAAAAATTATATAATAATATTGTGAAAATAAGAGCTCATTTAAGAAAATGTTCTGTATCTTATATTTTAAGTCATTTGATTTGTCTTGAAAAAGTACCTGAATATGAATAGATAGAATTCTATCAAAAATGTAAATAATGTAAATAATTTTATTGTCAAGTTTGTTAATAAAATTGTTAAACTTGTTTTATAAGTCTTGGTGTTGACTCAGTTTCTTCACATCACAGTTACATAATCACAGATAATTATAATGAAGACATAGTATTTGCACATCATAAATAAAATTGTTATTTCAGCATTATAATGTTTTATTGATATATTTCATTTAAGAAGTTTCACTTATTATATCATTATGATGGTCATGGAATAATTACCAAAGATTTACATTAAATTATATGAGTAATGATTGCCACATATTGTCAGATTATGGTATCATACTAAATATATTTATCTAAGATGCCATATGGATAATAGAAAATTATATTACATTTTTTTATAAGATATACAAAAATAACATTATAAATAGAAAGATAGGAGAGTGAATTATAGATTAAAGATTAGTATTACTATTTGTTATTATTAGTATTATTAAATTGTAGTTGGGAATGACATTAAATCCCTTATCATACTTGATTACAAAAGTTATAATGAATGTATCATTATTTTAAGAGAATCTGAGATAATTTGAGTTAAATTAATTTTAAGAAAGATATTTAAATTAATTTGTTAAAGGTAATTTACTTAATTAGTTTACATTAAAGATGTAAGAATACTATAAATGTGGTATTTAATAATAGGAAGAAGGATAGTATCTTTATGCCATTAAGGTGATATCCAGTGGGAGATTAGCTTAATGTATTAGCTCTGCCACTTGTAAACTCACTTCATAGGCTCATGATTTGATTAGATATTCATTTGTTTCATTTTATAAAACAGAACTATATTATTATTTATTAATTAAACTAATTTAATTAGTGATATTATTAAAGAATATAGTTATTGTTGATTTAGATGTATTTTTAGATGAACATAGTTATTTATCTGAGCTAGATCAAGTAATTATAATTATATATGTCCTGGAGGTGAGGGTACAATATATATATATATTTAAAAAAGTAACAATATTAAAACTTTTATTACTTTTTTAAATAGTTTATATTTCACTCTTTTATGCCGGATAATTTAAATATATATCATATCTATTAATTGCAATCTTAAAAAAAAGAGAGGAGGTCAATTCTAAAATATATATGATATTAGACTATTGTTGGTAAATTAAACTTATATTCTTTATATTATTCAGCTCAATGAGTTAATGCTTATTTTAATAAATTTATATTATTATTAATCTAAGACTTTTAATTTTCCTATTGCATCAACCAATATAAAATTATTTTATTACACAATTTATTTTACAATCAACATAATTCATTGTATACCCCATGATATACTTTATCATCAAATAAGTCATCAATTATTGAATTGTATTTTTGTTGCCATGAAAGATACTCATTCTATGGACCATTGGCATCTTACAAATTCATAAGTCCATTGTAAATATAAATTTAAACTGCTATAGAGATATTTGTGAATCAACATATTTATTTGTTTATTTTTAATTATATATTTTAATTGCCTAATTATAAAATTTATGTAATATATTTTAGAGTGCCCAAATATTTAGTATATAAGTGGAGAAAACCACTTGGTTCACAATGTTAGTTATTACATGTGGTTGCCCAAATCTATGAATCATTTCAGGATAATAGTACTCAGTTATAATATTTTTGTTATATTCACAATTACCCAAATCTGCATGCTATTCAGTGAATAGCATTTATTTCAGCTTTACATTTTGGAAATTTTTATTAGTTTTTCTTTACATTTAGCTCATGTGATGAGGAAATAATGCTATTTATGAAACAATGTTGCTTCCTCAGTGTTGTTCATATATGGTTTAGAATAGTTTTCTTAACAATATATATAAAGAGCCTGCGAATAGCTTTAAACAAGCTTATTTATTTATTTTTTAATGATAAATGCTATAAGAGAATGTAACTGAAGCCTTTATCTATGATGGTACCAAGGGTGGTTTCGAGCTATGGCTCTCTTCAGTAAAGAGCTAGGACATTAGATTCAAAATAATAACTCAAGCCAAGCATTTATCTAATTCTTAAATATTAAGAAAAAGATCTAAATCTTCAGACATCTATATGTCTTCAAATTCAGCTCTTTAACTAAAGAAACTATATGGGCCTGAACAAAATTCAGTGAACCCATGTATTAGTAGGCTTAGAAATTTAATATATCCAAAACTTCAAGTACTTTCTCTTATAGCATTTATCATTAAAAATAAATAAATAAGCTTGTTTAGAGCTATTAGCAGGCTCTTTATATATATATATTACATATTGGTAAAGCAAGCTATATAAGTCATGTGACATGTGGCTAATTTTTACTACTATATTTTTTAAACATAAAGATACAAATAGTAAAAGAACAAATGAAATAGGATTGTTTATAAATAAACACTGGAAGGACAAAATTGTGGAAATTGATAATATATTAAAAAAAGTAATTTTTCGACTAAATAAAAAATAGTCAATACAGATATTCAGTTTTTTATTCCAACTGGTTTTAATTTTAATGAATAATTAGAGAATCTTTGTAGAAATGCATATAATGATTTTGATTAGATCAAATATTTTAAAATTAATATGAAAAATTTTAATGCTAAAATAGAGAACAGACTAAAAGATAAAGGTTCTGATAAATTTGCATTCAAAGAATAAAATAAAAAAAACCTTAGAGTTGTAAAATTTGATTATAAAAAAACAATCTACATTATAATTTTTGGAGGGAAAATTCCAAGTGAAAATGGACATGTTGATATTCAAATACACATACTTCAGAACTAGATTATGTTTGATTAACTGAAAACATATATTTTTAATGTGAACTATTTAACAGAAACAAAAAATAACTAATTAATGAGGCATAAAATTTTTTAAAAATTCCAAAATTAAAAAGACAAAAACTATTAACAATTAATAACTAATTAATGAGGCATAAAATTTTTTAAAAATTCCAAAATTAAAAAGACAAAAACTATTAACAATTAATATCCCTAATCTTTATTCTAATAAATTTAAGTTGGAATTTACCAAATTGCCTTAAAATATTAACAGCTTTGATAATAGCCCAAATTGAAGGAATTCAATATAAAAATAAATCATATTCTTTTACAGCTGCTACATAGAGATCTAGTTCAAAAACTATTAATTTTTAATGAATTTTTAATTGAGAAGAAACAATACATAAAACATAAGTATGAAAAGTAAACCATTTAGAAGAATTAAGTATATGGATCTCTATTAAATAACACAAGAAAAAATTGACAATGATTTAAAGAAATATAATTAATAAATGAAAAAAAGTTATTTAAGATATCAAAAGTTAAAGAAATATACATATATAAAACAATATTTTGATAAAAATTGTTTTAGCAATAAAAAATAAATGGAATTATTATTAAGAAAAAACAATATCTAAAAGTGATTGAAAAATTTGCTACAAATTTCATAACGATAATGACATCTAATATGTTTAAAGAAAACATATATGCAATTAAATCTATTAAAAATTCAGAAACTACAAAAAATGATGAAAGTATTAAAGATATCTTAAAATACGTAACCAAAAATATATTGTAACTGTATGGAGAATTTTAGAGGTGAACCTGGGGAGATGGAACTCATCATTATCACATCCCAAGTCAATGACTCAAAATTTAAAATATTAAATTTAAAAGGAATGAGCATGAGATCACTTACTCTGAGAGATCAGCACTGAATATATATATATATAAAAGTTTACCAGCACCACACAAAAGTAATATTCATTCATCATCAATAATGATTAAAAATAGAAATAAATTAACAGTCAACCTTGTGACTGGATTTAAAATGGGTCTACTGTAAACCAGACTAATTAAGTAGCCCTTGCCAGCTTGGGGCAGATTATTTAAACATTAATTTGGATGTACAAGCTTAAGTGATAATCCATCAGAATATATAATAATAAAAACAATAATTATGGGATATTAACACTCACTGATCATCATCAATGCTCTGGCTGTTTAATACTATCAATGTACTGGCCAACTATAAACTTAATTTCTAATAAATATTAAAGTAAATAATAAAAAATGTAGTGCATAGACATTAAAGAATATCCCATTTGTGCCAATCTAGGATCATCATTAACTGGATGAAACACTAAATTTAAATCTCTTTTATACAACAAAATAGATCAGAAAACAAAAGCTTTATGACTGTTACTGTGAGCAAGAGATAATACAACATAAAATATTCTAAAACTATTTAGGCATGAGTAAGTTCACTGGAATACTTTTAACAAGAAAATATCAATTTATTAATAACAATAAACAAAATGGAATAAAGTCTGCAGAATACAGCTATACACATAAATTAAGCCTTCTGATTTTGATTAATATACAAAAAATAAATAAACTGTCACATTGTAACTAACTTATATAGATGTGGTATAATAATTTATGAACATATTTGAATTGTCATAAAATAATAATAGTAATAATAATAAAAATGATTAATTTTAATGTAAAGTGTCTACCTGACATGCAACAATATAAGCACACAGATGTGTCATAACATATGAGAATTGTCATAATAATAGTAAAGAAATAAGTTATCACATTTTAATCATACATAAACAATGGTTGTTTTCACATATATAATATATGTATCCATGGAAATATGTGCACACACTGACATTTTATATCATAATAACAGATTTATTAAAATTATATTTTTCACATAAATGCATATGTATAATGTGTGTATACATACAATTATAGACAATGTGAATTAAAACTATTAATTAGCCTCTCTTCTTTTATGGTAAGTAAAAGTTTTCCTTTTAAAAAAATAAAAAAACTAGAATTATTTGGAAAGTTTCATTAGCCTTTTTAAAATATATTTTAAAAAAAGATATTTTGAATTTTCCTTTCTTTTTTTTTCAAAATAAAATTGTCTATGAATCAATCATTTGTTTTTTAGATATTTAATTCAAGCACAATTATTTATTTGTTTTACTTTTAAATTATAGATTTTAAATGGAATTTTCATTAAAGAAATTATTTAAAGCCACTAACCAATTATACATATATATATATGATGTAGTATGTTTTTATGTGGTTTTCTGCATATAGATAAAATAGTATTCATATAAATGAATTCTTCAACAAGCTAATGGACTCTCTTGTTAAGCTGGCCCCTTTTTAAAACAGTAGACTGGCTTATTGTCATTTTTGAGAAAGATATAATCCAGGTAACAATGACGTTTAATCAGCTTCATTTAGTCTATAATTTGATAGACTTCAATCATACCATCTAATACAATATGGGCTAAGGAGAACACAGAAAAAATGTATCTTGCATCCATGTAAATGCTGCTGAACTTGCACTCCTTGCCTTCAGTTATTACTTTATGGTAGTTCTGACCTAATATGTATAACTTTAAGAATTCTCCTAATGGTTTTTTCAACCCATTTCTAGTCAAGGAGGGGGGGGAAGTAATTAAAAATAAGTTTCTTATCTATATTGAAAAGAGTTAATAATTTTTTTCAATTCACTTTAATCCTTTGGAATTTTATCAAAATATGTTATACAAGCATTAATTACAAAAAATATTTGCTAATCAAAATAGATAATGGAATTTTATAATTACTAATATATCTATTGTAACATAAAAAGTGTTCATTTTAATTTTAAAATCAGAATTAAAATATTAATTAGTTCTTTTTAAATGTTTAATTATAATGAAAAAAATTAAATTCAAAATTGTTTAATCTTTAACTGTTATTCCAGTGTAATATAAAAAATATCTACAAAAATTTTTGACTGTCTTTATTTCTACTTTTCTATCAACTTTATATATACACATGAATACACACTACTAGATTGTTGTATACCATAAAATATATAATATTTTCAATATATAAACTGTTAGCGATATACCACTTGTCTATATACTCAAAATATATAGGTATTTGGGTAAATAAACTATTTATATTGATATTTAAAAATGATTTTAAAAAGATATAAAAATACAAAAATATCAATATTTTCAGAATTCTATACAATTGTTTCAAAGATATCATTTCTACTTATTCACAAAGATCTATAAAATCCAGTCAGACAAAAGACTAAGTTAAATTTTAAAATGACAGAAATGTAAAAGATCACATTCAATTATTAAAAATAGGTTATTAAAAACAATGCTAATTTTATTAAATTTATAATTCAGATGGTGCTTTAATTCAGTGTTAAAATGGCAGACTCTAGAACTAAAGATCTTCAGATAGAAAAATAAAATTTGTGATTTTTAGTGCTCAAATATATTATCACCTTGAAAAAGCATTAACTAATTTTATTTTAATCTGTAGATTAAAAAATATTTAACTCTATAAACATATGAAAATTATCAAAGTGTAGACTTAAAACATTAATAAATATTTAAAAATATATAAGAAAATATCTTAGTAGTGATTAGTCTTCATGCTGATAATTAATAATATTATTAATATTGTTAAAGTATATGGCAGGCTAATTCCACATTTTAAAAATATTTCACATTTTTATCACCATGTGTTTTCCAGATAAATGAGATTACAGAAATTATCTACAATTCCCAGATGATGTGATTGTTTTATAAGTAATGATTCAGTCTCAAAAAATGTTACAAGAACTATCAGATGAAACCAAAAAAGTACATATGAAGGTATAAATGCTAGAGAGGCCGATTATATAGTGCCCACAACACAATGAATGAGTAATATTGATTTATGTGCAAATATATTTAAAGTTTATTTAAAAAAACAAATAACACATACAAAATTACTTATAAAAATAAATAAAATAAGATATAGAGTAATTTACATCTTTTGAAATAAATAATTTAAAATTAAATAAAAAGTGTCTTTAATAAATAATTGCGAATTTAATACATTTGATTACTGACAAAAACCTAAAGTTTTAATGCAACAAAAAAAAAAAAGAAAAAAAAACTATTTTTGTTTAAACCATAGTGCTTTTTTAAAGGATATATAATTATAGAAATTAATTTTAATGTCTTTATGTCTTAAACAATTTTAATAAAATTAAATTACTTTTGAATCTATTTGTTTCAATGAATGCAAGTTAACAAAAATTAACAATATTGTAATTGAAATCTTGCTTTTACTAATAGAAAAGGAAAATATTTAACTTATTTATGTGCTATAAATACTGTGATTCTTTAATTCAAAAACATTCATAAGTCAAAAAAACAGTCAATTTTATCAGGTCTCTATTATGGCTGTGTTTATGATAATACAAAGATACTACATTATCATGGTTCTTATGATGATTCACAGCCATGCATTTATGAACACAACTTTCTATATGTAAATTCAAATAGTATGGAAAATAAATCTTAGTTAAAGGCAATCAACATTTACCTTGTTTATTTATACATACTATTTATATATGAAGTCAATATACATATACATACATGCACAAATGAAAGAAATTTTACAAATTCCATGGTAAACATTAAGTTATTCTACATATGTATAAAAACATAGATGAAAAGCACTTTCGAGAAAAAAGTTAATAATGCATTATACATACTATAAAAAATTAATTCTATTGCTAATGAAAAAGAATAATGTATTCTTTTATAACATAAAAGAAAAAAAATATATCATTCATAATATCTGTGTTTAAAAAAATCTAAGAAACTAATAAATAATTTAGAACAACAGACTAAATGGCAACAATTGTAAAAAACAAATCGAATTTTAGAAAAGAAAACAAAAAAAGTTTAAATTCTAAGAGAAAAAAAAATTTTAAACGCTAAGTTTCTTTAATAATTTTTCTTTGTTTATAGACTTATTAAAGTTATTTTTGTGTTAAAGAATGGAAAGAAATCTATATTCTAAGATAATTAGATATTCCAACGTTTTGACTTGATCATACAAGCCCTCGGCTGAGAAATGAATACTATATAATTGTAGAGACACTGTAAACAGTGTTTACATAATAAGTGTTCACAATAACTAGAAAAAACAGCTGTATAAAATTTGAACAAATTGAAAAATAAATAAATAAAGAACAAACACAAAATTCAAAATTTTCAGATTAAATTGATTAATTTCTTTTCCCAAAAAAGAGGAGGTTTACATGTATTATCATATTTGTTGATACAGTTTGGTCTATTTAGTATTGCAATAACTTCTTTGATCTTACTTACATTGGTGTAGGCTTTCATGTCTGGATAGGAACCTGGTCTTAAAAAAATCAATATTGTGACCTAAATCCATAGCAGGAAGTGAGAGTTCTGATGATGGTAAATGTTGCTTCACTGCATTAATCTTTTCATTTTCTCTAGTATTGATGTGAACATTCATACCCACATATGACTTACAAACGCCACATGAAATCTCATAAATTCTTTGAGTCTTGAGAGAGATTGAATCTTTATGCTTGTTAAAACATTATTAATTTTTTGATAAGTAGTGCATGCTGTCTTTATGCTGTAGCATTTTAGAATACATTCAACATTGTCTGTGGTTTCTTTTATATAAAAAATACAAACCCTAATATTTTTTTCTTTTATATTTTTTGGTATTTTTGCTTCGAGTAAGGCTCAATTTGTAATGTTTTATTATAACTATGTTTTATTCTAACTATTTGCTAATAATACATTATTTATATGATGTATTTCTTCTTCTAGATACAACCTATCTGAAAAGTTAATTATTCTGGTAAATAGGTTATGGTAACAGAAAAAATTTGAGATGGATGATGATGAGTAAAAAATAGGATTAACCTATCAGTATGTGTAGTTTTTCTGAAAACTGAGGATGATAAAAAAAATTTTTTTTTCTTGGTGACAAGAACATCAACAGATGAAAGTTTTTCATAAGATTGTATTTCCATTGTAAATGTATTAAAAATGATAAAAAAATTCCAATTTATCTTTTCTATGTTACTAGATGATAAATATGTCTTTTATATATTTCAGCCAAACAACAAGTTTTAAAGATGTTGATTCTAAAGCATAAGTTTATGTAAGTTCCATAAACAAATCTGCTATTACTTCTGAAATAAGTCTTCTAATGTGAGTATAAGCAATTGTCACATCAGTACTAGAAGAGATGGATATGATAATGCAGTGAAGCAACATTCATCATCAGCAGCATTCTAAATCCATGCTATGGATTTAAGTCATAATATTGATTTCTCTAAGACCAGAATCCTATACAAATGTGAAAACCTACATCAATGTAAAATCAGAGAAGCCATTGAGATACTAAAAAGACCAAATTATATCACAAAATGAGATGACATATGTAAACTTCCTCATATTACGAGAAATTTTCTGAAAAACAAATTTTTCTGAAGATTCTGAATTTTTTATTTATTTTTTACATTATTATTTTTCAATTTGTTCAATTTTATACATCTGTTTTTCTAGTTGTGGAACTTTAACAATTATTGGGCATATCTTTACAGTGCTTCTACAACTATCTTTGTAGACATTGTTTACAGTGTTTCTGTAATTATATAGTATTCATTTCCCAGTTGAGAGCTTATATCATCAAGTAAAATATTAAAATAATACACACATAAATCTGGAATATATATATATTGTAAAAGATCGATAAATCTACCTATAGTTTAAAAAAATCATTTGTTGTTATTAAAAAAAAAAGTCTCCTTGATTTGATGTTTATATATAGAATATTATAATTGTTTATGGTTATTACTTATAGTTGTTTGGATTTATTATTTTATGTATTTGTTGATGGTATATTGCTGCAAATATTTAATTATTATAGATAAATAAAGAATATAAATTGTTGATTATAAAAAAAATTATTTTATTTGTAGTGATTATTAAAAAAATGCAATGTTATTAATTATGTATATATATATTTTTAAAGCTGTCAAATAAATTTTTGATTTAATATTTTTTATATGATTGATATTTTTATTTATTTTTTTTGAATGTTAATTGTTTAAAAGAAAATATCTGTAACAATGGTTTTCAAAACTGCATTTGCTGGCACCTGGAAGAACAACAGCAACAACAAAAAAGGAAGCTATTATTAAAATAGTCATTATTAAGATAGTTATTCTTGAGAATAATTGAATAAGATAAATTACTGTAGAAAACACATAAGCCATGATCAGCTAATATATATATATATATTGCATCCAGGGAGCTGTGCCATTTCTTTTCTTTTATCCCAAGGCAGTTTAAAAAGAAAAACTAGGCAAATTTCAACACATGAATTTCACTGCATCTGAGGCCAAAATTTGATATAGTTATCTGGAATATATAATGGTCAATCTAATAACAATCTGGAAGTAACTAAAATTGGTTAATATATTGGATTCAATATATCAATTATTATTACTATTTTTTTTAAGGAGAGAAATCTTTAAAAAAAAAAAGAAAGAAATATATATGTGCGTTTGGAAACCGATAATCTTCTCTAACGTGATATTTCTTCAATTTAACTTTGGCTAGAATGCATTCTAATATTAAAGAAATATAAAGGAATAAAAAACAATGGAACAAGTTGACTTTTGAAAAGAAAAATGAACAAGTTAAACTTTAAAAAAAAGTAGTGAATAATTTTATTAATATAAATGATATATATATATTTTTGAGATTGATATTCATTTTTTCTTTTTTCTTTTTAATTTTAATTAGAAAGCGTCTTGTTTTCTAAAAAACAAACATTTAACAAATGTCAAAATTAACACTTAAGTAATTTAAAATTTTAAAATATGGAATATAAGTTTGGGTTGCATATGGGTTGTTATATATATATATATATATATATATATATATATAATATTAATAAGTGAAATTTATATTCACAAATTTTATTATAAAAATTATTTACTTATCTATTTATCTATTTTCATTTTTTTTACTTCATATAATAATTCTTATGCAGACCTAAACAATAATTTATATATTTGATGTATATAATATACTTTTTTTTTTAATTTTGAATATTTGGAAAATATAAATATGGATTTGTGTTTATATTAATGCATACTGGTTGAGCACAAATATGTTTTTTTCTATTTAACATATATACCTATTGCAAGTATATATGTATATTTTTTTTGTATTTGGGTTTGTATTTAAAAACTATTTAAAACACTGATACTACCTAAAATCAAATCATAATATAGAAATAAAGGATGTACTATTTGTTTTATAAGTAATGCCTTTGTAATTTATTTGGAAGAGTTAATATTTTATTCTTATTTTACTTTTAGTGCCAGAGTTATTATGAAGTTAATTGAATTCACAACTTAATGGAGAATAATTTCATATTTCAATTGTTATTTAGTCTTTAAGTTACTTGTTAAGTGAATGTCCATTAATATGTTTAGATTTACATAAGTTTACTTATGTTATGTGTATATTGGATTCCATAAAATTCCCTTTGTTTCTGGTATACATATTTTGTTAGTTAGTCAAATTAACCCTGAGAATAAATTATAATGATAGGTCTTATTATTGCTCTGTATGATTTTGGATTTATTTCATGTATAGCTAGATGGAAGGGCATATAAACAATTTATTTAAATATAACTGGGATAATTTTATCTTTCTTCATTTATATTATACAATCTATCATATTTGGCTTTCTCAACAATTGGATTCATTTAGATTGTTAAGATCTTTCATTATGTGTAAGATGTGCTATGTTTCTATTATTTAAATTGGATGATAAATATGTTCTACTACATTTGGCACCATCAACATACAGACATGATTAATTAAGGACTGTTGCTAGTCATTTCATTATATTTGATGCCTAAAATGTGAGATTTGATTCATTATGATTTGTTTATGAGGATATAGCAATCGTGATTCCACTACATTTGACTTTCCCAGTGATTGGGCCATTTCAATTGTGGATAGGCATTCCATTACATTGTGGAACCAACATTTGAGACCTTTTTTCTTCATATGTGTATTTTTGTTTGAGATCATTTAGATTACATATATTCCATTACATTTGTTATCAAATGTTTGGAGCATTATTTTCTTTTCATATGTTGACATTCCATTACATTTAATGCCACAATGTGGGCAGCATAATTTGTTTATATATATATATATATATATATGTTCCATTACATTTGGCGCAACAACTAGGACTCAAAATAAGCTAATTAGGGCTTGAAATACACCACATCCCTGAGAGATGTGTAGTATATATATATATATATTGATGTGAAATGTATAATTTAAAGAAAGATAAGCATTTTTGTGTGTTTAATTTTTTTTATATATAGAAATATTTTGGCCTTATGTTTAGATGGTGATGGTTACTGTTATTGCATTTGTTTTATGATGAGAGATAAATACAGTCATGAAACAGCTTAGTTTCCATTTAAAAATTATATTCATGGCGTTAAATTATAGAGTAATAATTTTGTCCATATTTGGAAAGTTTGTGTTGTAGAAAATCTATAATTTTTAAGGTTGGATTGGATATTTGATTGTTGGAGTTTGGTTGGTTCTATTGCAAATATTGATGTTGGATGGAGAATTTTTGTCATTGTCTTGAGGATGTGATGTATTCATGTCACTTGTGACTGATTGATCTCATTCACTGCTCCAACCCAAATTGTGATGTTAGTTATTATTTATCATGAAGCAGTTAACAGTAGTCCTGCCACGATTTTACCTCTAAGAGTCCAGAGAGAGTAAGGTATAGTTCTTCTTGATATATCTATAATATTTGCCTCTAAGACTCACAAAAAAGAGCAAGGCCATATTTTATAAATAATAGCTTCTAAGACTTAGATGTAAGCAGGGCAGTGCAATAGTGTTTGCAGAAAACTATTATGGGTTGTAGTAGCTTAGAAGGACTGAAATGTGATGATCATCTGAGTGTTCATGGAACATTGTATGCTTTAAGAGCAGTGATTGAATTCTTTTATCTATCTCAAAATTGTGAAATGCTAATTCTTCTTTTGGCTGTCAGTATCTGTCAGATCTTTAGAGGAATGGATCAGTATATAACCTAAATATAGAGCACCAAACTTAGGGGCTTCGTTAATTGATTATTGTTGGTGACAAATAATCTATTACATTCGATTATCAACTAGGGTTTGAAAAAGAAACATATCAATGTTTTATTTTCCATTATAGGTGACTTTTAAACATGAAGTTCAATTAGTGAATGTTTGTTGATAACAAATTGCACTATTACAATTTTAGTAAAATAAGGTTTCAGGTTCAAAAGTAAATAATTAGTGAAGTTGATTTTTTTATGTATATGAAATGGTATTAAGTTTTAAGTTTCAGAATATTTATAGGTGTCAATTTAATAATTTTATGCTTAGCTACCATTATCTTGAGTGAGAAAGTTGTTTCACAATATTATTGAATTAGTTATTTTTAAGGCATGTGATCATTTTATTATATTTTAAATACTTCAAAGTTATATTGAATTTGATATGAAATTTCCACATTTCAATATTGTATAAGTATAGAATTCTTATTATCATTACACATAAATAAATGTTAGTTAGTGATCTCAATTGTTACTCTCTCTATATATATATATATATAGTTTTAGAGAAATTTGTTGATGTTATGGTGATAGATGAGTTTTTTTTATATAAACCAAAAAGTTCATGAGTTCAAACAACTAAAATTTAGATTGTTGGATAGCTACTATGTATAATAAAATTAAAAGCCTTGTAGTTTGCTTAGTTGAGTAATTTCTTGTTGGGATAATGATTGGAGATGGTGAGCCCTTGAGCTGTGGTAATTACTACATATATATATATATGTGTGTGTGTGTGTTAATTCTAATATTTTCACAGATAAAAGATGTCATATTATTATTACTATTTGCGAGATATTCCGTGTAGTGAAAAGCTAAATGCTGACATTTCAGTACAATACATATCCCACAAATAGTAATAATAATATGACATATATATATATAAAGAAAGTTACTGTTAACACTAACTGAAATAATTATAGAAAATATACAAACCATTATACAATTAAAAATATCCAGTAACGCCCTCTGTTTAAAGATCTATATCTCAATAATAGTTTGCTATTATTGAGATATAGATCTTTAAACAGAGGGCGTTACTGGATATTTGTAATTGTATAATGGTTTGTATATTATATATATATATATATATATATGAGTATAATATTGCATATATAGTAATAATGGATAACAGTAATGAAGTGCCAGTTAGTGGTAATTTTGATTTAAGAGATTTTATGGAGAAATTTAAAGCGGATCTAGAGAATAGAATAAAAACCAACTCAGATGAACTTTTCCAGAGACTAGAGTCTAGATTAAAAACAAATTCTGATCAATTTTCTGAGAAACTAGAGTCTGGTTTAAAAACCAACTCTGATGAACTTAGAGCTGAGATAAAAACCAACTCTGATGAACTTTCTAGGGGATTAAAAGTTGAATTAAAAGTGCTGGTAGATGATAGTGTTAGGAGATTAGAGATAAAATTTGAGGAAAAAATGAAAAAAATACAGAGAAGAGACAATGGTTGAAGCTAATTCTTTGAAAGCAAAATTTGAAGAAGTAAGCAGTGAAATGAGGGAAGAAAATCAAGGAATTATAGCCAGATTTGAAGAGTTTAAGAAAGAGCATGGGGAATTTGAGAAAAGAATTATTGATGATAGCAAAGTATTGTGGGATAAACTCCAAGCATTGAAATTTGATAATGAATATTCATTTAAAAATATTCAAACAATTATCTCTGCTGAAGTTAAGGTTGCTGTTGGATTGCAACAACAAGAGGAACAGCTGATTGATGTTAATAAATTGCAGGATATAAATGAACGGATTAATGTAATAAGTGATGTTACTTCTAATCATATTCAGGAAATAGATGTTAAACTGGATCAAATTCAATGAAAATTAAGACCCCTTTCAGAATATATGAGTAATAGTGGAAGTGCCTGTAAAAATTATGAAATAGAGGTATGAAAGGATGTTTCAGAGATAGGTGTAAAAGTTGCACTAATAAAAACCATTATGTTAGAGAATTGTGAATGTATATCAAATTTACAAAAACAATGGAGAGAACATGAAGTAGAGATAGACCAAAATAAAATGAAAGATAATATTGCAGACAGAGATCATCTTAAGGATGAAACATTTGTTAAGGAATTGGTAAATAGGGAAAATTGTAAGTGTTGTTTAGATTAAGTTCATGATGGAGCAAATATGATGGAGTCCAAGAGATTTTCTGATTCTCCACACCAAGTTTCTAGTGACTCATATATGAATCATAATGCTTTGAGGTTTATTAATGTTAAGGTTTTTAAAGGCAAATATCATGAGAATTCTATGGAATGCTTGAGTACATTAGAAGAGTTGTTTACACTCAGTATCCTGTCAGAGAAAGAAGAGTTGGAAGTTTCTAGTAACCATCTATATGCATCAGCTAAAGAATGGTGGAGATCTCTGTTTGAAATTCCCAGACTTATGGTGATTATTGTGAAGCCATAATGAATAACTTCTGGAATGAGAACAAGCAGGATTCTAAACGCCATAGACTTTCTCATGAAAAATATACTTCTCATGACGGGAGTTATACTCAATTTTTTAGAAATCAGGTGGCCAAATTTAAAACCTTGACTGCATTTCCACTATCAGAAACCCAGATTGTGTGGATTTTGTGTAGAAATTTACCAAGGCATATCGAACAAACATTGGTGGCTGCAGATTGGCATACCGTTGAAGAAGTAGCAGATATCCTGGGAATATTAGAAGCTGGAGAGGGTACTTGTAATGGAACTAAAAGAGATAACCCTAATTACAGTTTGGCAAATATAAATTATCATGTACCAGGAAACCAATTTGCAGGTCGCATGCAAAGGTCCACAAGAAATTATCGTAATAATAGGAGACAAAATCCATATAGGGATCATGGAGGTTACATTAGGAATCGTGATTATAATCACATTACCAGTTTACAGCCAGGAAGTTATCCATATGGTACAACCAGTACTGGGGTTAAGACTCCAGCGACTGGATGTTCAAATCATCCATTAAACTGAGTAGGGCCTCATGACAGTGTTCCTCACTGTGGGTACCAATGATTGATATGGAGAGGAACGATTTGGTTGTGGCTTTAAATTCTATAGAGTTTGAACTGGAAGATTTTGGAGTGGAAGAAATAGAGAACCAACTTTTTTTTAGCAATTGTCCAGAAATTATGATCATGTTTGGAAAAATTGAGATTAGAGCTAATTTATACCGGTAGTCAGGCTTCCATCATATCAGATGAATTGGAAGTGGGTATGATTGTTCCATCCTTGCCGATCAAACAATCCTCTCAGGTTACCTTAGCCAATGGGCAGAAGGCTAAATTGGTTCCTCAACAAGTATGGCTAATGGTACAATTTAATTCAGTAAGCCAGGAACATGTTTTTTTGATAATGGCAGGGTTGGTACATGCTGTGATCTTGGGATCAGATTTTCTTCAAATGCATGGTTGTGTCATTGATTATATGTCAAAACAATTGATATGTAAAGGTGAAATTGTTCATTTTAAGCAGTATGTACATCACCAATCCTTGAATTTAGGTTGCATGGAAACAGTTACAACTGATCTTGATGTAAAATTGAAGGTAAATGAATCAATTGGTTTAACTGATGAGGCAAAAGAGGCCTTATATTTGTTATTGTGTGATTACAAAAATGTTTTTTCAAAACAACCTGGAATCATCAAAGGATATGTCCACTGGATACAAATGAATGATCTGGAACCCTTTCAGTGCAAATCCTACCCCATATCTTATCAATACAAAAAGGAGATGGATAAGTGAGTTATCCAGATGGTGGAATGGGGTGTTATCTGAAAATCTGCCTCGACATTTAATAACCCTTTAGTTATTGTCAAAAAGAAGGATGGATCGGCTCGCATTTGTTTGGATGCCCGATTTCTAAATCGTAGGACAATTCCGGAATGTGATGTTCCTCCAATGATACAAGAACTCTTAGCTCATTTTGAAGGAAAGAAGATATTCACTACTGTGGATTTGACTGCCAGTTATTGGCAAATTTATTTGCATTCACAAGATCAAAAGTTCACTGCTTTCAAATATGAGGAACAATCTCATATGTTCCAAAGGATGCCATTTGGATTGGTTAATTGTGGGGCAAGTTTCATTCACTGTTTAAATCAAGTTTTGTCTACAGAAATTAGGAACATATTAGTGATGTAAGTAGATGACATAGTTATAGCCTCATGTAATATGAGTGAACATCTACAACATTTAAAAGCATTTTTTCAAGAATGTAAAGATAAAAACATCAAAATTAAGTTAAAGAAGAGTACTTTTGCTACTGAAGAAATCATCTTTCTAGGACATCTTGTAGGTGCAGCAGGAATTAAGCCTCATCCTGACAAAATTATGGCTATAAAAAAATTTCCACAACCTGAAAATAAGAATCAACTGCATTCATTCTTTGGATTATGCAATTTTTACCATCGCTTCTATAAGAATTTTGCCTTAGATATGATTCACATGTCTCAATTGTTAAAGAAGGATGTTAAGTGGAAATGGCTGGATATCCATCAAGTAGAGTTAGATCATGTAAAGGCAAGATTTTTGGAAACAGTAATTTTACATTACCCAAATTTTCAACAGCCATTTTATGTTCAAACAGACAGCAGTTGGTATGGGCTTGGAGTAGTGCTATTTCAAATGAGTGTAGAAGGGAAACCATTGTACTTGTATTTTTTATGCCATAGGCTGAAAGGGGCTGAACTACACTATTCTACAATAGAGAAGGAGGCTCTGGAAGTAGTTTGGGCTTTCACTAAGCTTAAGCAGTTTTTGTTGGGATCCCAAGTGGTAGTGATAACAGACCATAAAAGTTTGGAGTTTTTGAACAAGGGGTATCTAAATAATGACGTTTGGTGAGATGGAGTTTATTCTTGCAGCAATTTAACTATACCATGCAATACTGTCAGGGTAAAAATAATATTGTCCCTGATATTCTTAGTTGAAACCTAATGGAATACCTAGATTAACCTATTAATTATACAGGAAACTTGGTTTTGACAGCTCTTACCTTGGTAGTCGATGACTCTGTGGAGAAAGATTTAACAAATATTAGTGAACTTCAGTTACAGGATCCTAAAATGGGGCCTATAATGTCCCAATTGAATGACAAAACTATTGCAATGGGAGATGCAGAGCCAATGACTAATGGAAAATTGATATGGTATCAATTGTCGAAAGGTATATTAATGTACTAAGTAGGTCTTATGAATTCTGGATCATGGAAAGTTTATATTCCTAGCAATATTAGGAAAAGACTTATAAATTATATACATTGTCTGTATGGACATTATGGTCCTAGAAAAGTAGAACATGCTTTGTGTAAATTGTTTTATTGGCCTCGGATGTATGCGTCCATACTGGATACTTTACAATTGTGTAAAATTTGTCTTAAAACAAAGTTTCTGAATAAGTCATATGCAGGAAAATGGGAGCCTATATTACCAAACAACCCTAATGAAATTTTGGCAATTAATTTTTATGGCCCTTTACTATCTTATCAGCATTACAAGTTTTTGTTAGTAACATATGAATTATTTACAAAGTACATCACTGCTTATCCAGTGAGAAAAGCTGCAGCTAATGATGTCATCAAAATAATGAATAACGTTCAATTTCCAATAGTTGGAAAACCAGAGTCAATTTTGACTGATCATGCTACTTCATTTGTGTCAGTAGAATGGCAAAATTGGTTACACATGCAAGACATTAAACCTGTACTGATCTCCATTTGTAACCCTCAATCTAATCCCTGTGAGAGGGTTATGAGAAAATTAAGTCAGTTATTTAGGGTATATCTTGAAGGAAATCATCATGGTTGGGTACACCAATTAAAGCAGGTATTGTCATACATTAACATGACTAGAAATGAGTCTACAGGCTTTATGCCTATGCGGTTGCATTTTGGACAGGAAGAGACAAGTGTAATTAAAGCCTCATTGCCTGTTATATTAGAGGAGCCAGATCACAATGATGATGTCATAAAGGCTAAAGAAAATATGATAAAAATGAGAGACAAATGGGGATTACAAGGGCCACAGCATCCTAGTCAGTTTAAGGAAGGAGATCTGGTATTAGTTGATACACCTCATGTTAGTAATCTGCAAGATCACAAATTCAAGAAATTTTTTAATATTTATGAGGGACCATATCGGATTGACAAAAAGGTTGGAACAAATGCTTATGTTGTTCATATGCATGATGGTTCGAGGGGAACCTATAATGCTAGAAGTCTTCGGCCAATACATTATGATTAGCTAGTAGTTTAATTAATATTTTAATATAAATCTTATATTAACAATCTTTATTTATGGAATTTATGAAAATTGTAATAAAAGGATGAAAGTAGGTAAAACCAAAGTAAAATTTAAAAATAAAAATATGAAAAAAATTAAAGTAAAATTCAAAGAAATGAGTAGAGAGAAGATTGAGATAAATTATCTTAAAAGAAGTATAGACTTTATAAAAGATATTGGAAAAGCCAAAGTAAGACTCAAAGTTATAGATGGAATGATAAATATTATTGATTTTTTTAGAGAGAATATTGACAAAGAAAGAGATGTAGGGAAAGCAAAGGTAAAATTTAAAAGAATGAGTAAAAAGATATTTGATCTAAATCTGGGTAGAAATAAGATTGATGAGGAAAAATAAATTGGCAAAGCCTAAATTAAACTTAAAATAATAAGTGATGATGTGATTAGTAAAGATTTTCTTCAAGAAAATATAGCTAAGGAAAGAGATTTAAGTAAACCTAAAGTCAAACTGAAAAGAATTAATATAGAATAGGATAATGTTAATGTTGTAAAACAAAATGATTTTCAAGAATTCTTTAATGTTGAAGTTGTATGACATCAATCTGATTTGCAGTTTTTAGAGGATTATTTAGAAAATTTGAATGAATACCATTCAAAATTGCCCAGAGAATTGTTTTCAATTAAACATAGAACAAGTGAATTAAAACAAAGACTTGCTCAAGCTGATGATATTTATCATGATATTCAAATGAAAGGAAATAGATTATCTGATAAAGTAGCAACTGTTATTGATAAAATTAAGAATTAGTTAGTGCATATGATCAAGTTAGTATTTACATAAAGGATATAGAGTCAGAATCTAAGGAGATCATATCAAAATCTTTAGATGCTGATCCCAAAATTATTCAAAAGCAATTGAATTATACCAAAATGTTATATAAAAATTTTGTAAATCAAAGCAAACTTCTTCACAGAATTCAACAAACTGGAAATTCTTTCCGAGAAGAACTAAAAGGCACTTTTGATTTTTTTTTATTTAAAGAAAACTCGGACAAAGATCTAGATGATCTGAAAGATAGATATGAACAAATTAATATGGTTATTAGTAAGAAAAGTAATATTCTTCAAACCAGTCCTCAGAAATATTACAAATTTGAGAAGTTTTTCAATATCTCATAATTAATTAGGTATTTGCAAAGACATTTTTTTAGGTGGATTAGGGGATATTGTAAAAGATCGATAAATCTACCTATAGTTTAAAAAAATCATTTGTTATTAAAAAAAAATCTCTTTGATTTGATGTTTATATATAGAATATTATTAATGTTTATAGTTATTACTTATAGTTGTTTGGATTTATTATTTTACGTATTTGTTGATGGTATATCGCTGTGAATATTTAATTATTATAAATAAATAAAGACATATAATTGTTGATTATAAAAAAGATTATTTTATTTGTAGTGATTATTAAAAAAATGCAATGTTATTATTTATGTATATATATATTTTTAAAGCTGTCAAATAAATTTTTGATTTAATATTTTTTATATGATTGATATTTTTATTTATTTATTTTTTTGAATGTTAATTGTTTAAAAGAAAATATATGTAACAATGTTTTTCAAAACTGCATTTGCTGGCACGTGGAAAAACAACAGCAACAATAAAAAAGAAGCTATTATTAAGATAGTCATTAAAAAAACTGAAGGATAAAATTAGTTGTACTTTGTTTCTTTGGAATTGCCATTCTTGAGAATAATTGAATAAGATAAATTACTGTAGTAAACACATAAGCCATGATCGGCTAATATATATATATATATATATATTGCAGCCAGGGAGCTGCGCCATTTCTTTTCTTTTATCCCAAGGCAGTTTAAAAAGAAAAACTAGGCAAATTTCAACACATGAATTTCACCGCATCTGAGGCCGAAATTTGATATAGCTATCTGGAATATACAATGGTCAATTTCAACACATGAATTTCACTGTGTCTGAGGCTGAAATTTGATATAGCTATCTGGAATATATAATGGGCAATCTAATAACAATCTGGAAGTAACTAAAATTGGTTAATATATTGGATTCAACATGTCAATTATGATTATTTTTTTTTAAGGAGAGAAATCTTTAAAAAAAAAAGAAATACATATGTGCATTTGCAAAATCAATTATTTTCTCTAACGTGATATTTCTTCAATTTAACTTTGGCTAGAATGCATCCTAATATTAAAGAAATATAAAGGAATTAAAACCAATGGAACAAGTTGACTTTTGAAAAGAAAAATGAACAAGTTAAACTTTAAAAAAAGGTAGTGAATAATTTTATTAATATAAATGATATATATATATTTTGGAGATCGATATTCATTTTTTCTTTTTTATTTTTAATTTTAATTAGAAAGCATCATGTTTTCTAAAAAGCAAACATTTAAAAAATGTCAAAATTAACACTTAAGTAATTTTAAATTTTAAAATATGGCATATAAGTTTGGGTTGCATATGGGTTGTTTTATATATATATATATATATATATATATATAAGTGAAATTTATATTCACAAATTTTATTATAAAAATTATTTACTTATCTATTTATCTATTTTCATTTTTTTTACTTCATATAATAATTCTTATGCAGACCTAAACAATAATTTATATATTTGATGTATATAATATACTTTTTTTTTTTTTTAATTTTGAATATTTGGAAAATATAAATATGGATTTGTGTTTATATTAATGCATACTGGTTGAGCACAAATATGTCTTTATCTATTTAACATATATACTTATTGCAAGTATATATGTATATATTTTTTTGTATTTGGGTTTGTATTTGAAAACTATTTAAAACACTGATACTACCTAAAATCAAATCATAATATAGAAATAAAGGATGTACTATTTGTTTTATAAGTAATGCCTTTGTAATTTATTTGGAAGAGTATTAATATTTTATTTTTTTTTTTAGTGCCAGAGTCATTATGAAATTAATTGAATTCACAACTTAATGGAGAATAATTTCGTATTTCAATTGTTATTTAGTCTTTAAGTTACTTGTCAAGCCAATGCCCATTAATATGTTTAGATTTACATAAGTTTACTTATGTAATGTGTATATTGGATTCCATAAAATTCCCTTTGTTTCTGGTATACATATTTTGTTAGTTAGTCAAATTAACCCTGAGAATAAATTATAATGATAGGTCTTATTATTGCTCTGTATGATTTTGGATTTATTTCATGTATAGCTAGCTGGAAGGGCATATAAACAATTTATTTAAATATAACTGGGATAATTTTATCTTTCTTCATTTAAATTATACAATCTATCATATTTGGCTTTCTCAACAATTGGATTCATTTAGATTGTTAAGATCTTTCTTTATGTGTAAGATGTGCTATGTTTCTATTATTTAAATTGGATGATAAATATGTTCTACTACATTTGGTACCATCAACATGCAGACATGATTAATTAAGGACTGTTGCTAGTCATTTCATTATATTTGATGCCTAAAATGTGAGATTTGATTCATTATGATTTGTTTATGAGGATATAGCAATCATGATTCCACTACATTTGACTTTCCCAATGATTGGGCCATTTCAATTGTGGATAGGCATTCCATTACATCGTGGAACCAACATTTGAGGCCTTTTTTCTTCATATGTGTATTTTTGTTTGAGATCATTTAGATTACATATATTCCATTACATTTTTTATCCAACGTTTGGAGCATTATTTTCTTTTCATATATTGACATTCCATTACATTTAATGCCACAACATGGTCAGCATAATATGTTTATATATATATATATATATATATATATATATATACGTTCCATTACAATATATATATATATATATAATGCCCTACCTAAGCCCATTTATATATGTAAAAGAATAGCTGTTATTCTGATAGTTAAAAATAATTAAAATTTAGATATTTTTATACACTATAAATGCATGTTTATATATGTATCCTACCTAAATCCATTTACTATTTATATACAAATAAAATGATTTAGGCTTATAGGTGTAATGGAAGTAATGAATAAATAATTTGATATTTTTATATTACTAAATGTATGTTCTTGTTTTTATATATATACACGATTATATTAAACATTTTATTGCAATTAATGTTTTGTTATTTATCTTATTAAAATAATTAATATGAGCTTCAATTTGTAAATAAATCAGAATTAAATTTAATAGTTTTTTGGTGCTGTTTAATTTACCTACAAAATATATTGAGCATTTTGTATTTTTTTTTTATCTTTGAAGCACATGTTCAGAAAAAAGAACATTTGCTATCCATTTAGCTGAGACCAGTTAATAATAAATTCTGTGTATATATATATTTATGCATTCTATTTTTTTAATTATGTAGAAAATATTTAGGGGTAAGAATTATATTGCAAAATAGTTTATTAGTATCGCTAAAGTTCATTTTTAAAATATGCACACTTTACTAGTATGATATAAATTTACCATTTTATTGATATCCAGCACATAATTTGTTACCAAATGCCTAAACGAAAGCTGATTATCATAATGATCATGACATTTTATATAGCATTAAATATATGCATATCAATTTTATAGCATTTATATGCAATTTACAGCATGCATTTATTTACTATATTTATACTCAGAAATGACTCAATTGTTTAACATTATCTTTTTTATTTGATTGCAATAACAAAATATAATAGTAGAGATTAAATTTCATAAATGAAATTTTAAAAATATTAACATTGTTAATGTTGTATGCTAGTGAATTTTATATTCCAAGCATTTACATATTTTTTACCAGAACATATTTGATAGATTAAAATAAGATTACTTAAAATTTATCTATAATTTGCAAATGATGTGGTTGTTCTTATATTTAGTGTTTTAATGTCTTAAAAAAATATTACAGCAGTTATCAGATAAGGTCAAGAAAGTAAATGATATAAAGAAAATTAAATGTTAGATAGACAAAACTAATGTATAATGGATTTTCAAAAAAATAATAAAAATTATTAAATATAGATTAAAAATTAAGAAATATAAACTACTTAATTATATAATTAATATAGATGGAAGCATAATGATTTTATTTACTTTTAAAATTAGTTTTTGTTGGAGTATTTGGTAAAAATAATTTAATATTTTAAAAAATGTGCTTGAACAGAAAGAATTTAATGATGTTTTTTTCCAGATCCTGATTCTAAGATATGTAATAGAAAATAGTATATGTATACAATAATTTCAAAGTACGCTGGTATGTATGGACAGCTACAAGTCAAGGTCAACAAGAAAAGTCTGAAAATGCATGAATGAGAAAACAAATAAACATTACTAACATCAGTGAATAATCTTAAAATCTGAAATAATTCAGCTAAAGATGATTGATACACAAGATAATTTTAAACCGATAACTGAAGTCTTAAATTAAATTACATTTTAATATAAAAAAATTATTAAAAAAAATCATATAAAATATAAACAGATAAAATAAACTTTTCCAAAGTGATATGCAGAATAGAATCTTTAAATAAGATAAAATATATTAATCTTATAAATGTGTATTTGTGACTAATTTGGTAGTTATTTTTTCATGCTTTTTGTTTTTAATAAAGAAAGTTTTATTCCTTATGATTTTTTTTTACTTTTCTAAAAAAATGTTAGTAATAGAAGTTTTAAAATAATTTTCAGAATAATATATCAACTTTGATAATAAAATAAAAATAAATAAATAAATAAATAAATAATCTAGCAAAATATTTCATTTTTAGCTGTCATATTAAAAAAATGTGTTTTAATGAAAGAAAGTTATTCTCAGTTAAATTTCTATCAATAAAATGAATTTTTGTAAACAATTCATTTAAGCAACAAAATTAGTTTTTAAAATATTAAAATTCTGTTACAAAGAAAAAACAAAATTGAATAACATTCTAGGAAATGAGAATTTATCAGGCACTTTCTTCTTGTTATTAATAAATTTTTATTGACTACTTTCTGTTAAAGCAAACATATTAATATAAAAGCTGATTGTAAATATCATATATTTATTTTGAAACAAATATTTAGTTTAATTTTATAAAAATAAAAATAAATTATTAAAAATATATATATAAAATTTCATTCTCCAATTTTTCTAAAGCTGAAATAATTTCTGTTTGGAAATGTTAAATTTTTAATTGAATCCATTTCTGCTTAAATAAATATATTCAAATAAAAATAGGATGTAGGCATTACATATTTACCGAGAAATAAATATTTCATTTAATTTTACAAAAATAAGAATAAATCAAGTAATAAATTATATATGTGGTATTTTTTATTTTCTCAAAAGCCAAAATCATTTTCTGAAAAGATTACATTGTACATATATACTGAACATCATCTTATAAAACTTTAATTTTCTTGAATTTATTTGTTACAATGCTGCCATCTAAGTACTTTGGTTAAAATTAATTTCATTTAAAATTAATTTTATTTTTAATTTACATAGTTAAAGAATACAACACTGTAATGCATCTACAATGAATGAATGTAAATGAATTATATCCTAACAAGATGTGTGTCAGAAAGATAAACTTGTAGAAATCATTTTCCAATAGTTATAAAAAATTATGATAATGGGTATAGGTAGTAAAACAGTTATAAATAATTCAATAAAATACTTTTTTATCATTTCCTCAGAAGAATCAGTGAAAAAAAAAACATTACTTATGGTGAGATATCTGTCATTTTTCCCTTTAATTTATTTTCTCCACATGGATAACAATATATTCATTTGCCAGTCATTGATTATAACAAATCTTTATTCTGACTTAGAAGTAACTATGTGCAAATAGATCAGGTTTCTAACCAGTACTTAATATATAATCTTTTAATCTATATATATATATTTCTACATATAAAATAGATATAATTCAAAAATATATAATATAATGGACTTTTTTCTCAATCTAATATAAGCATGAGCAATCAATGAACATTAAATAAAAGCAATCAATGAACACTAACAAACAAAAGATTTTTTTTTCAGAATTTGTTTGAGTGTAATTGATTCTTTTTGGATCACAAGTAATCTTGTATATTATAATATTCAAATGATGACTTTTTACTCATAATAACACTGGTATTGTTATAGAATTTTTAAAATATTAAAATTTATTTTGTATGACTATATATTTATTATTAGATCACCATTACATATTTATGTGATCATTAATTATAGAATAATTGCAGATAGCTTTAATTATTTAAAAAAAAGATCATACATATATTATTATTGTAAACATAATTCATCTACATTTGATTATTCATAAATAAAAATTAACTTTCCCATTTCCAATTTAAAATGAACACTAGGGCAGTAATCATTTGCAAACGAAATGCAAAATTTTTTTAATGAAATGCAATTATAACATTCTATTTATAATATCAACACTATTATTGGATTTTGTTATAATTACAAAGAATAAAAGAAATAAATTAATTCAAATTGAAACTTAACATCACCAAGTATTTTCAAGGTAAAATTTTTTTAAACTTTAAATTAAGTATGCAAATATAATTGAATATGAAGGGGATTTATTAAGATTTTAAAGAATATATGACAGCCAATCAGATGTAATAATGACTGTACAGGGAACTCTCAATTCAAAACACAAGACAGAGATTTTGTGATAAAAAGATGGTTCCACCTTCTTTTCTACTTAAATTTATATATAAATAAGCCAGACTCAAGTATTAAGAACTATTAGCATGAAGCTTTGAACATCTTCACATTTAATTCACTAAATATTATATATAAATAAACAACATAAAATCTTTTGATGTACTATGAAGTTATTTTCAAATCTAACGAAATGATCATAACAAGTGTAAATATATTAATTTATTAAGTGCAAGCAGATGATATAATAATAACATGAATAGCTGAAACCTTTGACAGATGCACTTTAAAAATGCTTTTACAACAGCCAATCAGATGTAATAATGACTGCCCAGGGAAATCTCAATTAAAAACACAAGGCAGAGATCTCTATGAAGTCATTATTACATCTGATTGGCTGTCATATAAGCATTTTTAAGGTGCATCTGTCAAAGGTTTCAGCCTTTCATGTTATTATTATATCATCTGCTTGCACTTAATAAATTAATATATTTACATTTGTTATGATCATTGCATTAGATTTGAAAATTACTTTGTAGTAAATTGAAAGATTTCACATTGTTTATTTATATATAATATTTAGTGAATTAAATGTGAATGTGATTAAAGCTTCACACTCTTAGTTCAAAATGCTTGAGGCTGGTTTTATTTATATATAAATTTAAGTAGAGAAGAAGGTGCACTGTCTTTTACTCATAAAATCTCTGCCTTGTGTTTTAAATTGAGAGTTCCCTGTGTTGTCATTATTACATCTGATTGGCTGTCATATAATAATTTTTAAGGCACATCTGTCAAAGGTTTCAGCCTTTCATGTTATTATTATATCATCTACTTGCACTTAATAAATTAACATATTTAAGATTTTAAAGATAAATCAGGAAAAGCTGCACTAAAAGCAATACATTTCTAAAAAAAATTGTTGTATAAAAACAGAAATTAACTATAAAAAATATTCCTAAATGTTTATAAGCAAATTAAAACTGCATCCCTTAAGAAATAAAGTTGCAGAAAACTATAATTATTTTGAACATGAAAGAAAGTAGAAATCTTAAGTATAAAAAAACCAGTTGAATTGTTGGAAACAAGTGAAGCCAAATTTATCACAATTTTTCTTTGACCACAGCTTTCTTAGACCAGAATATTTTTTTGTAAAATTTAAAATAATATTGTAAGTAATTAAAAATTTTTTAAGTCATTTGTTTTTAGACTGAAAATTTTAACAAAAATTATTATTATTATTATTATTATTATTATTATTATTATTATTATTATTATTATTATTATTATTATTATTATTATTATTATTATTATTATTATTATTATTATTATTATTATTATTATTATTATTATTATTATTATTATTATTATTATTATTATTATTATTATTATTATTATTATTATTATTATTATTATTATTATTATTATTATTATTATTTAAATAAGATATTTATTTTATATAGCACTATGCTGTATAAACTGTAATATTAATAATTAGCCATTAAGCTAATGCACATGCACTTTGTGGATTTTTAACTATAAATGAATACTCTCACTTTCCAAACACAAGATAAAGTCTTTGTGAAAAGATAGAATGAATCCATCTATCTTTTCAACCCAAACACTTATGTATGGGAAAATCTTTGGAAATGAGAGTGTGAAGATGTTAAGTGATCCCTTTAAATTACTTTTACTATGCCTGAATGAATGATGCTTACGAAATTTTTTAGAATTTACAATACATCATTCTTATATGAAATTAAACATAAGTAAATAAGATATTTATTTTATAGAGTGCTATGTTGTATAAACTGTATTATTATTATTATTATTATTATTATTATTATTATTATTATTATTATTATTATTATTATTATTATTATTATTATTATTATTATTATTATTATTATTATTATTATTATTATTATTAGTAGTAGTAGTAGTAGTAGTGGTAGTAGTAGTAGTAGTAGTAATAGTAGTAGTAGTAGTAGTAGTACTAGTAGCAGTAGTAGTAGTAAAAATAAACGGACAAAAAAGAAGCAATGCTATATGAATTATTGTTAAGAGATATCACACAAATAATAGTAAAAATAATGTATGGTTTTGTAAATTAAAAACTGTATATTTAAATATGCATATACTTGTAATTTCACTGAATTGAATTTAGATAGATAGATAGATAGATAGGTAGGTAGGTAGGTAGGTAGGTAGGTAGGTAGGTAGGTAGGTAGGTAGGTAGGTAGATAGGTAGATAGATAGATAGATAGACAGACAGACAGACAGACAGACAGACAGACAGACAGACAGACAGACAGACAGATAGATAGACAGACAGATAGATAGAAAGATAGACAGATAGATAGAAAGATAGACAGATAGAAAGATAGATAGACAGATAGATAGATAGATAGATAGATAGATAGATAGATAGATAGATAGATAGATAGATAGATAGATAGATAGATAGATAGATAGATAGATAGATAGGTAGATAGATAGATAGATGACAAATAGAGAGAAGGCATATTTGTGAAACATATTGGTTACTATTTAATTTTTTTGTCTTCTGGCAACTACATCTTTTGAACTTATGTAGAACTAATTTGAAAGGACTTATCTTAAAATTTCAAATGCAAAATGAATAAATATATTTTAAGGATTTTTAATATTATTTTTAAATGTATGTAAATTATGTATCTGCAGACTTTCATTAAAATATTTGGGTGCTCTTTTCGTATGCAATCTCCGCCATTTTGAATTTAAAAAATGACCAAAAACATCATTTGACACATCTAAATGATGAAAAGTATGTGAAAATGCTAAAAATTTAGAACTTGGGTCATGTGACTAACTTGAAAAAAAGGCCAAAACATGAAAAGTTTAGAACTCTGGTCATGTGACTATAATATCAATTAAAAGCAACACATATAAATCTGAAAACTTTACAAAATAGATATGACATTGCATAATAAAAAAAAAGCCAAAACATAAAAATTTTAGAACTAATTTGAAAAAAAGCCAAATGTAAAAAAATCGATAAATTGGTCAAGCAAAACTTTAAAAAATAGATATGAGATTGCAAAATAAAAAAAAAGCCAAAACATTATTTCAAGGTAGTCACATGAACAAACTTCTAAATTTTTTTGCATTTTCGCATATTTTTTTATCACTTAGATATGCCACATGATATTTTTGGTCATTTTTAAAATTTAAACTGGTGGAGATCACGTGATAAAAGAGCACCACTATTTGTGTATTTTTATCTTATTCAGTTTAGGATAATTTATAAGATTAAATAGTTTTGTAATAATAACTATGAATTTCAATTATTTTCAGCAATCATTGCTTTAGTATAATTGCTACATTACAAACATAAGTGTATGGTCAAGTGCCCATAAAGTCATGTGGCATTTAAATATTCAGAAAATAAACTTCTTTTCCTCCTAATTCTTTCAACTGAAATTCAAAAAATAAATTACTTTTTAATCCTAATTCTCTTAACTGCGACTTGATTCAAGAACTTTTAACTCTTGACTGCTTTATTCTACTACTGTTTTAAATAATACCTAGTGTCATTACATTTACTTAAAACTATTTAATTTATAGTTATGGTCAATGTTATGTTGATATAAATAATCATTAGTACAAAGTTATAACTGAATTTCTCGATTATAACGTATCACAATTATTTTCAATTATTATAGCAATTTAGTTGTTGCTATATATATATACATATGCTAGCATTATTACACACACACACATATATATATAATTAGATTTCAACCAGTTACCACCTAAACATTCACAGTAACTATAGTAATCAATATTTCTCACTGCTATAATATATATTTAAATACAAGTATACAATCTATACTGAAATTAATACAATTTGGAAGGGATATATATATGTACTTGTAGATATATATAAATATTTTTTCTTAAGTGTACTACTATTCTTTTTATTTGAAAAATGGGTCACGGTTGAATATCTTATTAAAAATTTATTATATATTAAAAAAAACAATAATAAATTATAAATCTATTATATATTCTTACCTCTACTCCACATTTTAGCATTAATCATGTAAAATTTTAATGTATCAGCTTGTCTAAATCGAAGTTTAGTAAGTTGAATGTTATAGAATTTGCTACTCTGTTCTATAGTTTTTTTTAGTAATATTCCATATGTATTATATGGATCATAAATAGCTGTTAAATGTTTCCAGTTAAAAAATGTTAATAATATCATAAGTGCCCGCACACTGTTTACATTAGCGCATAATAACCGAGTCATTGTTGGAAAGTCTCCTGTATCAAGTTCTGTCACCCATGCCATCATAGTAAAAATTGGGGTATTCCAGTCGCTACACATAGAAGCCATGGAGACCATAGCTTTACTACAATCAGGACCAATAAATAAATTAACGTGATTCGTGAAATAAGCTTCAGCACCTAATGTTGATGCAGCATCATTAGAACAGTCAGTACCATAGGCTATCGGCAAAAGATTAAAAGTTTTCAGTGAAGAAATGTAAAATTGCTGATCTTCCAAAGCTATCCACAGAGTAGGTGTTATAGCAATGATATTAAATTTATCAGTTTGATTAAATTTATGAAGTAAAGCGACTGTCAAGTTAAGAGAATTACTTTTACTCATCAATACATATTGATAAAATAATATTAAAAACCCTGTAATTTTTACATTATAATTATCAATTGTTAACATTGTTTTGTAATAAAAATTTAAAATAATATTTACTCTATTTTAAAATATCTGAAATACAGAAATTATTTAAAATTCAAAAAATAAAAAAAACTTTTGATTATATAAATATGTAGATGTTTTAAGTTTATTTCCATTATCAGGAAATAATGTAATTTAATCCAGCAAATTTGAGTCAGACGAATAAATAGCTTAGTAAACCAAACGTGCAAAATACCTTAAAGAAGTTGACATTGTCATAAATTTAAAAGAAAAGAGCTATGATTTAAGACAATGATATTTTATTCTTCATTTAAATATCAACAAATCTTTTTGTATGTATATATAAAAAAACTCATCTGCTAACAATAGGTTTCTTTTATTAACGACATTTTAACAATTTTAGATACCACGCACATACATAAAATACCTTACAAAAACAAGTAGCTTAAAACAAACATATTAAAGAAAACTATGATTATCTTTTAAATATTTTTTATTATTTAATTCTGCTTATTTTACAAATATCAAAGTATATACAAAATTTATTTTTTGTCTCAAAATTTTTAAATATTTTTACAGGTCCTTTGTATAAATGCCTAGTCTGGAATTAAAACAAATTTCTTTGAAAATATTTTAACTTAAACAGCTAGAATGTGTTAAATAAGACAATGTCTTAAAATCATCTTTACTTTTGACTATTTACAACAAACACACATGCTCATAATAATTAAATAGAATGTCTACCTATTTCAAAAATGCTTTCATACTTTGGAGAATTTGTATTTATTATTTCTGTATAATGGGATGTTGGGTAGGTCGTTTGTGTGCAGTGAGCTATTTAAAAGTCTGTTTTTTAATGTCAGTGCACACACATATAGTTATACAATCCATTTTTAATTAATTATTTCTTCAAATATATATATATATTTAATTTATTCAACACTATTATTTTTATTTTAAGTCATATGACTACCTAATTAATATCCATTAGGAAAATAGCTCAGAGTAATCATTTTTATTTATTGATTGTCTCATCTTGTATTGAAATCTATAGTAAATTTCATATCCGTGCCTTTAATAATCTTTCATTACATGCATGTATATAATTTTATTTTCTTATTTGCTTAATTTTTCTTAACTTATTAATAATATGTATACTGGGCAGTTTTGAGATAGAAAGATGATAATTGCAATTGACCACAGTTATATCAACAATATCATTTAAATTGCACCCAATAAAATAATAATTAATTGAATATACTCTGTTAAAAAGTGTATAAATAGACAGAATAGCATTCCATGATGCTAAAAGTCAACTTGATTTAATATTTAATAATATTAATCATAATTTTTTCAAATCTATTTATTTTTATAATTACATATTAAAAGATTCTTGATTGCTTTGTTCAACATTTAGAGTGCTTTTAAGTCATAGCCTGGAGGAGGGTGATTTACTCCCTGTGTTTACATATACATTGAGCTATGTTTAATTTAAAGTTTATATATTAAAAGCTTCTAAATATATATTTTTTCTTTTGCTTTCACATAGCTGCTGAAACTTTAAACTAAATATAGCTCACTGTATATGTAAACAAAGGGAGTCAATCACCCTCTCCAGACTATAACTTAATAGCATTCTAAATATTGAACAAAAGAATCAAGAATAGAATGATATCTGCTAAATAAAATCTAACTCTTCAAACTATTCTTTTCTTATGATTTTATATAAATGGTTTTATTTTTGATTTTCTACTCTCCAGTGCAGTTTGGCATCTAATATTTTCTATTTCACCACTGCTTAATTTTTTTATTTTAAATTCAAATGCTTTTTAATTTAATAATAACAATACTGTATTTTTTTAAACGTTTCTTTTAGTCTAAAACTACTAAATATTTTCTTTGATTTTTTTAATAAGGATTTTTTAATTATAAAATCATTTTACTAGATACTATTTTAACTATCTATATGAAAATATATATTGTAAAGATTTAAAAAAAACAGTTTTTCCATCAAAGTGTCATTGTTGTCAAAAAAAAAAAAATCTTTAGTTTGGCTTAGATAAAGGGGCATATATTGTTTGTTGTTGTTATCATTATTTACTTCATTCATTTTTTTTTTTTTTGGTATATGCATTTATTTATAATTTTAAGATTTAAAGATAGCAGTGGTGATATAAAACAAATATAATGTGTATACAGATTTTTACAAAGATCTTAGTTTATATTTAAAATATTTGCATTTAATAAAATCAATGATTAAAATATTGGCATATGAATTACTGGATGTGTTTACATTGTGCTTTTGATTTTGAAATTATTTGCCATGTAATTTTATTATTTATTACTTAATTATTTATTTATTTTTTAAACTGTAAAGCATATTTTTTATGTATTTTTTTTAAAACTTTAATATTTTAAAGATCGACAATTGTTATAATAATAAGATTGATGTCAGTAGAGTATAAAGGACTGAAGTAGATATATAGTAATAGGGATTAATGATTATTGATGATCATCATTAGGAAAAAGAAACAAAACTTTGCTGCTGTTTTATATATATATTTTTGGCATAATTACAATATTCTATTGGATTTGATGTCTTTAAAAATGGCAGAGTAAACAAGAAGCTGCAATATAGGGATTTAGTTCCCTCTGTCTTATCCTAACCAATAATCAACATCCATTGGAAGAGAATCAAATTATTAACAAGCATTTGTTTGAATGGAATCAACCTGAAAAATGAATAGCTATTTTCATCCAACAAATCAATATAAAGATTATCTAAGCATTCAGAGTTAGTATAACACCTTCAATTGATCCATTATGATCTAACCCAGATAAAAGAACACTTAAAAAAATCATCTACAAATGGCTTATGAATTCAAGCATTCATCATTTAAAATTGTCATACACATTAATTCAATACACACTAGAATGAATAAAGACATTAAATAATTGTCGATTTTTAAAATGAAAAAAAAATGAAACAAAGAAGATATTAAATGGCAATTAATTTGACCATTTTTTTTTTGTATATGATTGATTTTAAATTTTAATCATTTATATAAGTAAATTAACTTTAAATTTTGATCAATCAGCATAAATAACACCATGCTAGATATCATTTAGTATTAAAATTTTCTGCTTTATTTTAATTCATATGCAATATATACACAAGTTATTGAAGTAAATTGATTTTCAATTTTAATTCATAAATGCTAGATGTCATTTATTATTAAAAATTTTCTGTTGTTCTTTAATTTACATGCCTTGTATATGTATATTATATAAGTAAATTCGTTTTAAATTTTGATTCAACATAAATAATACTATACTAGATATAATGTCATTAAAACTCTGTTATTGATTTAATTTTATGCATTGTACACATATGCTATATATGTAGTACACAATAAATGCTAGAAATTACATTTTTGTCATTTGTTCTCATAAAAATCATTTATAAATATACACATAATATATTATATTAGTGTTTAATATTTAATATAAGTATTTAATATTCTCATTCAGAAAATAATTCATAACTTCATCATATGTTAAAGGATAGATCTGTATGTAGACATTTTGTACATATTTCTTCATATGTGAGATTAAGAATTGTTTTTATATTTTTATTCACAACAATTTAGTGTCTTAAAAGTCGTGTAATCTAGTGATAATTACTTATTGAATCCTCAGAATTAGTGATGATATAATAGGAGATATTAAGTCTTTTGGGCTGTAAGAGAAGCCTTATTGTAGATAATAAATTTAAGGACTTAGTATGAGCATTTTAAAAGAGAAGTATGAAGAGATGGTTGATTATTTTGTGTCAAAGTTTAAGTGATGTGACCTTAAAAAACATATGTATGATTCTGAACTGTTATTTTAAGAAACTATTATCATCTTCATTATTTTTCTGTTATTGCATATCTTTTCATTTTAAACAGTTGATGGTTTTTATTGAGATACAAATGTCAATCCATGCCTAATGTTAGCAAACATTGTGAATATGAATGATATTGAAGTAAAATAAAAACTTGAAAAAAAAAAACAAATATTGTATGTTGTTAGAATATAACTAGTGTTATTTGAAAAGGAAATTAAACCACAATTAAAATAAAGACATACCATTTGCTTTATATAAAATTGATTTGTAATTTATTTGAAATTTATTTATTTTTTTCACTTTTCAGTACAAAGATCATTACGCAATGCTTGAGAATGAAAATTATATGATAATTTTTGTGTTTTGTAAATATTCAATTTTATAATTACTTGCACAAGCCACAGCTAATTAATATATTGTTCTGCACATAATCCTCTATCTGCAAATATAGGTTGGATTCAATAAAATTCACTTTGCTTCCAATTTGAATTTTGGTGTGTAATCAAATTTCACTGGTCATGTTAAACTCTGAGAGTAAGTCAATTAAGGTATCTTATCATTGCTCTTTGGTATCTATGCATGCTTTATATACATCCAGTCAGATAGGTAATATTACAATTGCCAATCAATGATTGGACCATATTTTACACATGCTTAAAATTTACCTTCTTATACATACATGCAGTTCATTACAATTGCTGCTCAAATCTATGCAATTGTTAAATAAGAGCTTAACATAACAATCCAATCCATTGCAATCAATATCCAATGATTGGACTATTTTAGCTTTTATTGCACAAATGCAATCCATCACAATTGCCACCCAATGTGGGGCTTGTAAAGTGAACAATTAATAGAGATGAATCATATATTGTAAAATGGTGTAGGATTTTAATTAAAAAATTTTTTTTGACCTGTATTAGGCTTCATTAGTATAATGATGTGTGAGTCTATAATAGGTTAGTGTTGGTATTCAAATCATAAAATTAATAGGTGGTACACCATTCCCTTAAAAAATTAAATTATCTCACCATATATTTGATTTACCTAAATATAAGCTTATATAGCACATGCAGCTATTTCATGTTCAATATATCTCAATAAAAATTGTGACATTTTGATTTTAAATGTTGAAATATCCACATCACAGTATTACTTGGATGCAGTTGTATTATTATAATACATAGGTAAATTTTTTGGAGGGTAGGTGATTCACAGAATTCAAAATATCACTTTAATTAATTATGTTAATGTGTTTCAATGCTGTAGGATTGGATGACATTTTTCATTAACTGAAAAGATTATGACATCATTGAAGTTGAGATTTTGATTTTTGGGACAAATATAATTCTAAGTTAGAATCAGGTTGTTTATATTTTGTTTGGATGATGATTTGCATTTTAGGATAGTGGCAGAGGAATGACAAGCCTTAGATTGTACGTAATTATTGCTTAAAATATATATTATTTTTTGCACACATATTATTATTGTTGTTTTAAAACTAACTATCAATAATGCCAATGAAATATTGGATGGTTCTAGCAATAACTTGCAGGATTTTATAGAAATGTTGATAAAAAATGAATAAAATGAATAATGAATTGATTGCTGAATTGAAGGCTGAAATGAAGGCTAACTCTGATAAAAAGATTGCCGAGTTGATGGCTAACTCTGCTGAATCAAAGGCTAATTCTGATAAAATGAATGAATTGAAGACAGTAATAGATGATAATTGTTAGACACTAGGGGCCACATGCACCACAAATTTGAAAGATTATAGAGATGAATTCATTCACTTATAGAGAAGAACATAAAGTCTTCCATAAATTGATGATAAAGGATTTTGATAGACACATAAAGGAGTTACAGATAATAGTCTCAAACTCCTTGAGTGATAATTTCTAGTTTAAAGAGACTCGGGATAAAATGGATAGTGATAGGCTGTCTTTAGATAAACCATTAAGCATCACATGATCACCATCTCTTATACTAGCATATAATTGTTTATAAACAAGGCAAAACTCTCCATACAATAGTGCCACCCAGTGACAACCAGAGTAATCAATGGATGCTATAAGCCTTGTGCATAAAATCCCTATCTATTGCCTACTCATCCAATGATGAAGGCCACAAGCCAGAAACTAGTCTGGGGATATTGGATGAGTAGGCATTAGATAGGGATTTTATGCACAAGCCTTCTGGAATCCATTGATTACTCTGGTTGGCACAGGGTGGCTGTCTTTAGATAAAGATTTACCTTTTTTGATTAATATTTGAAAAACTAATAGCTTTTATGTAGAGACAAGAACTTTAAAAGTTCAGTGGTATTATTACCATAAAATGCATGGCTATAAGTGTATGAACTTTAATGACAGAGAGAGGTTTAAAGTAAATAACAACATAAGATTGCTGCCTGAAATTAAGTTTTGTGAGAGAAATATGACAAATACATTTTTGAAGAGAGTGCCATGATAAGTCAAAAATATTTTGGCAAGTTATCTTTATACAATTGTCTTGGAAATAATAATTTTGAATTTGGTAGAAGGAAGTGTAAGGATTAAGAGAATGGACAACTATTATTTGAAGTGTATCTTCATAAGAGGTTTATGAATCACATGTATGTATATGACTTGGATGTGAAAGATTTTTACACAAGTATATATCATTGCAACATTGAAAAGCAAAATATTATGCATAAGTTTAGTTCTTGTTATTCTATAACTAATGATAGCAGAGCTAATGCAAGGTGTTTGATACATAATACCATAAGTATTAAGAATAGGGAATTTTCTCCATATATGAGTTATTTCAACTATGAGGCTTTATTTCACAAGGAATAGGGTCATTATAGTTTTGTGTAATATGCAGAAGCTATAGTCTTGGATAAATTAGACACTAAATGTTCTCAATGGAATTCATACCATTGCTGTGATGGACTTGACTTGTTTTATAAATATCCCACCAAGACAAAAATGATAGGAAGTATAATGACAGGGTGTAAGAGAAATAGGGAGTTAGAAACAGCTGTTTATAATAGCTTTATTTATTAGCTGGAGTGTATATTCTTGAATCTCTTAAGAATTAACTTTTATTTCTAACTAATCTAGAGAGCCTAGTATTTTACTTGATTTTCAAATATGCATTCAGGATCAAATATGGAATCATCTGCCTCATCTTAATGTTCTTTGTTCTCTATCTAGAATCTTTTCACAGCTAAATTCTGTGTTAATGTAGGGAAATGTTATAATGTTGTGAACTCTTGTTTGTTAAGTTTTTTAGTTGAGACAATTTGTTATTTTTATTATTATTTCACACTGGTTAAGATAGTTTTGGACCTGGTAAAATGGATCAGTGAGTATAAACTGAGGAGGCGAATTATTGAATGATCAGTTAATTCCTGTTAGTCACCCATAGAATCATCAGTTTAAGAAGTTTTTCAATCTTTATGAAGGGCCATACAGGACTGAAAAAAATGGGATTAAATCCTTATATGATTGATACACCTGATGGTCTGAAAGGAATGTATAATTCTAGGAGCCTTCAACCAATGTCTTATGAACAACCAACAGTGCTTTAGCCCTAAACCTATTTTTATCTATCTTTATATCCTAGGATATTTGAATCTGACTCTCTTGGGAGAAGTGATGGATCATGGTACAAACAATGATTAGACATTGTCTTATGATAGTGCAAGAACTATTTTTTTCAGGGATCACAAGTGCTTAAAATCATATGCTCTTTGACCCTGCTTTATATGTATATATGTTTTAGAAATTTTATTTATATATTACAGTAAGTGATTTTGTTGTTGAAACAAATTCTTTTAAATGGAGAAGGCCACCCATAGATAGTTAAATGCAGGATGTATAATTAATTTTAGTATTTACTAATAACATTTTCATATGTAGTTGCTTATATAAAAAAAATTTTTTTTAGTGGGAGGATTTTGTAAAGATTGGAAAGATCCATCCTTTCCATCAAAGTGTTATTGTTGTTAAAACAAATCTTTGTTTTGACTTTGATAAGAGGTTTATATTGTTGTTATTGTTATTTACTTATTTCAATTTTTTTTGGTATGCACATTTATTTATAATTTTCAGATTTGAAAATGGTGATATAATAAAATATATTTGTGTATATAGATTTTTACAAAGATGTTAGTTTGTATTTAAAGTATTTGCATTTAGTAATATCAATGATTAAAATAAGTATTTCATTTTAATTTTCGTTTATATTTAATTTTCAAATTTACAGTAGCAAAATGCAATTTCTGATGCCAAAGGATTGAATATGTGAGATGAGAAAACTTTTGCTCTTATAGCATAGGTATACTATACATATATATAATATAGGTATACTATACATATGAAATTTATAAATTTTTACTTTTTTAATGTAATATTTTTTTAATTACTGATAAGTTATCTAACTAGTAGTGCAAGACTTATAATTAAATGAAAACTTTAAAAGATATTTTTAATTATTTATTTCATAAAAAGAAATTTTTAAAGAATATATTTTTTAATTTTTCCAAAATGTTATAAAAATTGTTCTAAAATTTATTTTTAAAACTGTATCTTAATTTCAGGTAAATTTTCTTTTTCTTTGATTAACCAATAAGTCATTAGGCTTCCAATACTCTATAAAATCAAACAAACAAAAAACAATAAGTGTAAAAATAATTATAATAAAAAACTTCATAAATGAAACATAATATTAATTATTTAATTATACAATAAAACATAATTGGTAATACATAATAAAAGCATATATATATATAAATATTATTGAAGAATAAAAGCAGTACATTTATAATATTTTTCATACCTTATATAATATGTATATGTAGAAAGCAATAAAAACAACAAATACAGATTTTTTATGTATGAGAAAGTAAAAACATGAAATGAACTACAATTAATCCACAAGTGGGAAAGTTCTTGCATTCACTCATTTAACAATATTCTTTGGGATACTTTTAGTGAAGTTAAAAAATCTGCTTGTTTGTTTAGAACAAATTTTATAATTAAGATTTAATAGATTTCTATAAAATGGATTTTTTTAAAATTTTGTACATATATTACAAATCAATGGTAATGTAATATGATAATAAAATAGTTCAGGTTGGCACTCTGATTTGGTTAATATAGAGGGGTTGGCAGATCAAATGTGAAAGGTGATGACATCAGTTCAGTAAGTTTTCAGTGAAGCACATAAGAGGTTGGCATATTTTTAAATACTTTTACCTAAAAACAGGTGACACTAGAAAATATTAACAATCAATTAAAATAGATATAAAAACAAATCATACTTTCAATTGATTGTAAAAGTTGCTTTTTTAAAAATAGATAAAACTTTGTTTTTCTTTGATTAATTATATTTATAAAGCACATACTCATTACTTAAAGTAATATTTATTAAGGCTATAACCTTAAGACTATGCGCTTGAAAAAATGACAGTAGGGATCTCTGCAAATCTTTAACACAAGATTTATTTAAAAGACAAGAGTTGCCACACTTATCTTAACCTACTTTCTAAATAAATAGGAGAATCTAAAGCATTTTGATTTGAAAGTGTAAGGCTATTAAATACCTCACTGATTAAGTCCACAAATTTTATAACACATTAACATTTGCGAAATATTTAGAAAATAGGTTAAAATAAGAATGGCCACTCTTGTCTTTTAAATAAATCTTGTGTTAAAAATTTTCAGAGGTCCCTACTGTCGTTTTTTCAGACACATAGTCTTAAGGTTATAGCCTTAATAAATATTTTCCTTTGATTGTATTTTTTAAAAAAAAATACTCTAGCTTCATACATAAAATAATAATGGAATTAATTTTTAATGTGCCATAAATTTTCCTTTACAATGTAAGACTGTGGCAACATTTAATGTTTTATTTTAAATAAAAATAATTTCAAAAAAAAATATTGAAATATTGAAAAATAAAAAATAATATATATAAAAAATTATTTACAATAAATGCACTTATTTGCTGTGCATTAAAAAAAATGTTTTCTTAACTACAATTGGAGTTTTTATATTTAACACTTAACTTGAAAAAAAGCATTGGATCTCAAAAATTACTTGATTAATTCAACCACTACCTTTTACAACAAGTGCTTGAATTGATTAATTTCTGGTTATTTCATAGCTTTATTTTTAAGTTTAATATAAAAACACCAATTGTGATTGGAAAAAAAATATTTTCTCTCTCTGGTTTTTAGTACTTAGTAAATAAAAGTGTTTATTATAAAATATTGGTACTTACATATTAGATCTGCTAGCCATATTTGCAGTGGCAGAATGACATATATTTCTCCAGTGGGGGAGGGAGTGTTTCCAAAAGGAGAATATAATATTAAAAAGTCACAACTATGGTACTCTGTCATTTCAAACACCCTTTCCCTACCCACTGATGAGAGATATGATATTCTGTCATTGCAAACTTGGGCAGTAGGTCCAATATGTAATTAACAATATATATATATATGAATAAATTAATGAGTATTACCAAATAATTTATTAGGCTAAAGATTATTATAACATTTTTAGTTTAAATATAAAACTTAAAATTTAAACAAATGTTAATCTACCTTCTTTAAATACAGTAACATGGTAATATTGTTCTGATTTTGACCTCTTTCTTTTTTTTGTGTAATATCTAAAAAGTCTCTTTTATGACACATACCCATACACACATAGACACACACACATCCTTCAAACACATAAAAAATACATACAAAGAGGTAAAACTTACCTTTTCTTAAATATTTTTATTCATGTATTTGAAGTAGATGTGGTAAAATAAAAAATTTAAGTATATCTAAAGACATAGAATAAATTTAATAAATATTTTTATAAGATAAAAGAGTCTGTAGGTTTGTTGTGAGGTGAGAATTATCTCACGATTATATTACATATAAGATGAAAATTTTTAGAGATCTATCTCTTAAACATATATTTCTTATAATTGTTGAGTAAAAATAATGTATTAAAAAAATGAAAGAATTATTAATAATACTTATTTGGTTAAAATAATAACTTAATTTGAAATCTTTCACAATAGATTTTAATCTTAATCTATGTCAACTTTAGAACGTAAATATGCATGTTTAATTTTATTTTTTAATCTACTTCAACTAAATCAAAGAATAATGGTAGTTAAAATCCACTTTTACTCTCTGAAGATTTTCATGTGTAAATTTTAATTTTGTAATTTTAAACTATATATTTATCATCATCATATAATTGGTTTACAAAAATCAAAAATGTAGTTTTTTTATTATTTTATAAATTTCATTTTTTATATTTTTTTTCAATTTTTTATTCCTAATCAATTTTTTTTTTTACACAATCTAATTTTTTTATTCTAGTTTTATCTTTTTTTTTTATTTCCCAATTATCATTATATATCAATCTTGTGCTTTTATTATTACTTTTTAATTTTTTATTCAATATTTTTTTATCTTTTTTATTATATTTATTAGTTGATATGTATATTTAAATAATTATCAAATATTTAGAAATAATTTTCAGTTAAATCTCAGCAATTTGTCATTTACAGAATTGCTTTTTAAAAAAAACAAACAACTATTTATTTTTAAACCTAAGAAGATAAGTATTTCAATACGTCATAACCATTATCAATTTCAATCATTATCAATCAATTATTACATTAAGATGTTTTCAGTTTAATTCAGTTTTTTTGATTACACTATTTTTCATATATGATCCATTGATCTCACTAGTGAATGCTTTCTAGGTATTTTATAAAATAATTGAATGGTTTATTGCTTGAGAATTTATATGAATTACAAGTAGTAGAACTGCATATTTCCCCATGCAAATTTAGATTTCTTATAATTTTTAGAATAAAATTAAAATCATCAGTGGTCCATATATTCAAATATCTTCAACATCTCTAGTCCAATCTTATCACCGATATCAATGATACATTGTTCTGGGTGATTTAGCTAAGTCGTAGACTGATAAAGTTAAATGCTAATAGTTTTTGAACTGAAGTTTAGCATCGCATTTCTTGTATTCAAATGTTATATGATATCCCAAGAAACTAACTATTTGATTATTCAGTTACACAATATGTTTTATTTATATTATATTCAATGCACAAGCTTTTATATACCATTAATTTTTATTTTCACAGTATTTCATCCATTTTTTTTTTTTTACAGAAACTTGTAATGTTTTATTTTTTTATTTTATTTTTGACATTATTAATAGTAATAAGCTTAGATTTTGAATAGAATTTAAATTAATGTAAAAAATACTGAAATAACACTATTGATACAATGATTTTTATTTTGCTTTCCTCAACAAATTTAAATGGTTTATATATTTAATATTATTGTTTTTAATCAAGTACTTCTACTTGTCTAGTTATATATAAAATCTCTACTATAAACTTCTCAAAAATTAAAATATTAAATAGGCAAAGCTCTCCATACATGTGATGTCTAGTGGTTTAAAAATTAAAATATATACTGCTTAACTTATTATTATTTTTTGTCAATTATTATATTTAAATTTTTTAAACAAAAAAGAAATAAAATTTAAATTCAATAAATTTAAATTTTAAATCACAATATTAATACTAATTAAAAAGTATTAGGGACTAAATATTAATTCATATATATTTAAAAAATTGTTAAAAATCCCAGTTTTTAACAAAAGTTCGGTTAAATACTAATTACAAATATATGTAAAAGCATGAAATATTTTTATAATGATTTATGAATTTACACCCAACAATCGATTTTTAAAATGAGATTGCAAATAGAAAAAGAACTTTAAAAATTATATAATTTTAATACCAGTTAAAATAAATGTTAAGAATTGAAAATTATAACTATGTAAAATGATACCTGTTTAAAAATAAATAAAGTGAAAAAAAGTAATAGATAAAATAAAGTAGAATGTAAGACTCAATATATATTTTAATATATTAATAAAATAATGTAGTTGTAAATAAATTACATTAATACATATATATAAAATTTATTATTCTAGAAGTTTATGCAGTAGAAATGACACAGTTTGAAGTCACTGTTCATGAACTTTATGTATTAGAGGTCACAATTTTATCAGTGCATTAATTAAATTAATCAGAACAAAATAACAGAATAGCTTGTTACTTAGGAGTACATATCAAGATTCATATAAAGTTTGATCATCAGAAATAACAGAATTACATCACCATCCAAGGACTTTCAACTCTAGAGTACAGCTCTCTTCTACTCTTATAAACCATGTAAAACACATTTCCATTAATGTCCACCAATACAAATTTATTAAAATGAATTCTGTTTTTTTTTTGTTTTTTATAAATTTTCAATAAAGGTTTTATAAACATCTGACTGTCTAGATAAGTTTTACATTTAATTTAGATATTTCATTTCAGAGTGATTTTGAAAGTGTTACAATTTGTTTAGTTTAGTTATATTATTTGATCATCATATTTATTATAGTACCTAATATTCACAACTAGCTCTTTAGAACTAATTTTTACTTTTATTTACACAACTGGTTAAATAAATATAGCAAAGTGACATTATAAAAGCAGATTTTTTGCTTTATTTTCCTTTTTTTCTCTCTTCCTATTATTGCTACTACTATTGCTACTATCATACCAACTATAACAACTAGTACAATTACTAATAAAGCTATTATTATTACTATTAATAATGATAATAATAGTAATAATAATAAACATTCTTTTTCAGATCTTAATCAAAGTAAGTAAATTGGTTGTTTTAGATGTGAAAGTTTATTTATTAGTCACAGATCCTGATTTAGGCCTAATATAGATGACAACAGAGAGATTAAAATATATTCTTTTACAACTATAAGTTTAACACATTATTTATGAGAATTTGTGTTAACTTTGAAATACGTTCTTCATTAACTTTTGGTTAATCTGATGTAACTAAGCAGTTTTAGATTTATATTACTATCTTTTTTTTTTAAAAAAAAATGTATATATATATATTCAAGTATTTTATAATAAATAATTATTTACAAAAGAAAATGGCAGAGTCATCACGTGATAACACACCTAGACATTTTTAAAAATTTTTTTTAACAAAAAAAAAGGAAAAGAAGAAAAGCTCTAATAATACAAAAAGATACCCTTTCAACCAAAACATTTTTCTGCATTCAATTTCTAATCTATCAGGTTAACTGTTCATAATATTTAAATACTGTTTTGTAAATTTGCATTTTGATAAAAATAAGGTTTTTTTTTTATTTACTTAAATCTATCTTTTATAATGTAGCTACTTTGTGTTTGAATTATTTATGATTATTTAAACATTCCTTGGTTTTGAGTAATTCTATATTTTAAATTCAATAAAAATGCTTTTGTTGACTAATGGCTAATATATATTTAAATATGCCTTTTTTAATTACAAATGTATGTGATAAAGTAAAGCAGACCATTGCAAAATAAAGATCTTTCCACAAGCCTCTCAAAGAGATACAGTAAATAAAAAGTCTATTCTCGTTAGGAGTTTGGAAAGTTTTCCATTTTTGTTTTAATTATTTATCTAAGAATAGCTATATGACCATTTACTGACCAATTCTGAATAATTTACCTGGTTAAAATGAATCAGCTGTGTAAATAAAAATTCTAAGATAAAAATTGTACTCAGCCTGGATTCAAATCTAGATTAATATAATGGAATGAAAATTTGCACTACATTAGCCACAGAACCCTCTACATACTAAACACTTAGAGAAAATTAATAGAATAATATTAAGTAGTGAAAATTATTTAATACTTCTCTTTTAAACGGAAATATATTGAAAGAAAAAAGATATGTTTATATTGTACAGTGCCTATTAACCAATCAATGCATTTGATATAATCTGTTAGTCCATTTGAAAATATGTATTGGTAAATTCTCAAACTTAACAAATTTGCATAGTAGGATATATTTATTGAATCAGAGGAATATAAATATGATTTTATACTTTGAAATAAAGATAATTGTGGACATTAAATAAATATTAGCTCATAAAAAATTGATCATAAATAAAATTAGGCCTTCAACCCATTTATGCAAAATAAATAAATATTTTTTCCTTACACATAGCATTTCAATTTGATTTTTATACAAAAATTTCTAAATCTTGGAAAAATCATGATATAAAACATAAAGATCTTATTTAATTGATACAAACAATCTTTTCAAAATATTAATAAATTGTATTCATTGAATTTAAGTGGTATGAGAGTTGTTACTCATTTTCTTATATCATAAGTATATCACAACAGGCATTCAGTGATGAATATCATCCAAAGACCTGTTTAGAACCACAAATTTTTACATAAAACTACTTTAAAAATTTTACTATTTTTGTAAAAAGAAAATATAAGCACTTTTGATATGTAATCACTTATAATAAGCATGATTAAAATTTTAAATTAAATATAAATCTTTTATAAAATAATTTTGATAAAAAACAAACTATATTAAGTTAAGAAATGTAATGAAATCATTATTATTAAAATTATCAAACAATTTGTTAAACAAGCAAACAAAGAAATTGTTTTAAAAAACTACAATTACAGTTATCAAAGTCAAAGCAAAATTGAAAATGATTTACATTATTCAATGAATTTATTGATCATCTGCTATAAAAGTTGTAAGCATATTTAAAGAAAAAATACATTTTGAATTCAGGAAAAAATATTTGCAAGGCTTAAAAGCTATTGGATTGTTTTTTCAATTTCTGATACCTTACTGTTAAAATATTATGCAACTTTAATGATATATACTTCTGTATTTTTGTTTTTGTAGTCATTTTTTTAATAAATCACATTACAATCATATTTTTCATTATAATATGTACTTTGATACTTATAAACTCACCAAGTTATATTCTAATACTTAATTTTTATATACAAAAATAGTTATAAATCCATTAACATCAAAATTTGATGGTTAGAAAAAATGGCCTCTGAACTCTATAAAATTTTAACTATCTAAAGCAACTACTAAATTCCACTGACTATGAATTCCAGATCATGTACATTGCAGAAAAATGCCATAAACATTAAAGATAAAAATATTTTTAGCTCTATACAATTTCTTTATCTTAATAATGAGAACATGAATAATACTAAGTTGGAATTAAAAATAACAAATATACAACATTTTCATTTTCTACTATCATTTCTTTTGCAATCCACATAGTATTGCTAAAATATTTAAACATTTAATTATATATATATATATATATATATATATATATATATATATATAAATATTTATATATATAATATTATAATTTGATGTCTATATTTCTTCAAATCAATAGATATTTATAAATACAGTAATTAGATATTTGTAAAGTTTAACTTTAAAACTTTTTTATCCACTTAGGAGCACTTTCGACCATCATTGTAGTCTTTGTCAACTAACATTTTGAAAGGCTAATCTTCCCGCAATCTCGTGCTCTTAAAGTTTGCTGTATGTCTTTTAATTAAGAATTGTTTATATTTGTATATTAGCATAGCTTTCTTTATTTTCCTTTTGTTCTTATTTTTTTCAATTTGCAATATTTTTACATTATTATAATTGAAGTTAAAACCATAAATACATGACTTATGGTCATAAAAAAAAGATGCTGAAACTTTATTTACTTTGCAATTTTGTTTCTTTTTCTTAACCCTTGCTGTTATTAAAGCTTGTTAGGAGCTAGTGGTAAGCTCTATCTAGTGAACATTTTAGTACAAGCTTTAAAGCAAGTTACACATTTTTTGACTTGTTTTATTAATTATTATATATATAAAGAGCATACCCATAGCTCTAAACAAGTTTATTTTAGCAATATCTGGAACATATTTAAAGAAATTTATTTACAATCTAATATTTAACAAGTTTAGTAAATTTTCTGCACTTTTACCAATGTTGAACATGATATTTTATAATTATATGAGCTTATTCAATGATGGACTCACTCATAAAGTGGAGCTGTGATAGTCATTATATTTTGTTCCACGTCCCCTGTGTATTTCATACATCATGTATAATAGCTCACATTTTGTTGATAAATTTTGATTAGACTACATATTGTTTATTTAACTACAAGTATGCATTACTTTTCAGCCTGTGCATATACATAACAAGGATGCTTTTTTATAAGTATAATATATATAATTTATTATTATAGTATAAACAAAATTTGTAAAAATATAATACAGAGATTAATTGACATTTATTTTGTGCTCATTCACCATTCATTCACAGAAACAATAAGAATATGAAAAAATACTGTGTTTTTAGAAGAAAAAAATAGATAAATGTCTATCATCACAATTAATTATGTTTTGGTTGAGAATCTATTCATTTTTAAATAACCTTTTTGTAAAACTTTTAACATTATGCTCAGAAAACATTTTATTGCATGGAATACTGCAACATCAAATTTAAAAAAAATAAAGGAATAATAAAATGTATGTGCTAGCAACACAAACTCAATTGTTTTATATTAAAACATGATTGCTTACTATGCTTTGAGACAGATTAAATAAATAATGTACAAAACCTAATAAAGTGGAATCATAGACAACACAAACTTAATTGAATGAATCAATAATAGAGTACACTTTTTTTTAAAACAAAACTTTCAATTTTAAAAATCAATTCATTTTAGCTGGACTGCATAAAATAAATGTGTTCTGCCTTATTGAAAGTCTAGAATTATTTTGAATGTTACTACATTTATGAATTCTAATATGTTTGTCTTGTTAGATTGTGTACTAACGCATAAATGCGTAGATGTGTATGTTTATTTCATTGTATTGACAAAAAAGAAAAGAATCTTAGTAATGATGTTCCACTTTGAAAATGAAACTTCAGAATCTTCTGTTCTAAAACTCGTAGATAGCCTACAGTATATACAAGCTAAATTTAATTATAATACAAAGACTTTTACGTCTTGATTGTCGTTTTCTAGATACTGATATGTTAATGAATAAAAATAGAATATGACTGTTGTTAATTACAATAATGTAGGTTTATAAAGAACAGTTATAATAAAAGTTCAGTTTTACAACTCATTACCATTAAATTATATGTTATATCATGAAATCATCAAGATATTTTTTGAAAAAAATATTCGAGTGATTCAATTAAGTGTCTAATCATACTAGAGAAGTCGCTATCTATTTATTTGCCTGTTTGCGTACTTATCAGCGCATTTATCTTGTTTTTTATAAACTTAAAACTTCTGTTTCTCCACATATTCTGAAAATATATGAATAAGGATATCAGAAAAAGATAAACCAAGATGTATTTTATACTGAACCAGTTTAAGTGAGTTGTGCGGATTTAAGCTGTCAATGCAAAAAAAAAGTTTGATACTTTTAAATTACATTTTAAATATGTGTATAGCAAAAAATAATAATTAGAATATACAAAAATCAAATTGAATACACACACATATATACCTGTGCATATGTGTAACTGTGCAACATCCTTGTATATGTTTATGCACATTTAAAATAGAATTAATTTTTCAATTATAAATTAGACATTAAGAATTAGCAATAAACATTTAAATACTCTATTATTATTTTTATTTTAAAAATTATTTATCTTTCAATTTCATTAAACCAGAGCACACTATGTTTTTTAATGTTAATACTATTAAAATAATTAAAATAATAATAATTTAATATATAGTACAAATATATCAATAAAATTTCATAAGAATATTTAAATATATATCTCTGCTTTAGATTTCTATAATTTATGCATTATTTGCCATTTTGCTTTAGTCTTTGAAAAAAAGCTAGATTTTCTGAACTATTGAAAATAAATTATTTATTCAATTAAATATTCTCTTTATTTTTTAACTCTCTTTTTTTCTTTATAGAATTATTATATTAAACATCACAAACATGCAAAAATGCTGATGCAGATAGGCAGAAGTAAATGATGCTAGCATTATTACACACACACACACACATATATATATATATAAACTCAGTGAGTTTTATAATAGATCAATCGCTATTTAATCACAGCTCAAATAAAGTAATATATTTCTTCACTCTTAACTACACCAAGACATTACTGTTAACATGTTTGGGTATATTGACCATGGATTCATCAACACACGATTTCAATAATACTAGATGAGGCAATATTACATACAAATAATATCTCTAATCTGAACCCTAAGACAAATACATCATTATAAGAACAAAGTAGGTTTGTAGTCAGACAAATAATCATGTAATTTATAATAGCAAATAAATTTTATAAGTTTCCTGGAATCAATAAAGAGTAGCAATACCAATGGGTATAATGACAATATTCAAAATAGAAAAAAGAAGAAAAATACTTCTTTAGGTAGCTGACCATGAGTTTATAATGCAAACTTTCAAATTATACACATTCTATTGAGTGATGTTTAATATTCCAAACTTTCAAATTATACACATTCTATTGAGTGATGTTTAATATTCCACACTTGACTACTAATAACAAATATTTTTGATAAGAGGAATCAAAAACTTTTAATAAAATGAATGTTTAAATATATAGCTTAGCAATCTGACACCAGTAAATTCCATTCTCACATAATAATAATAATAATAATAATAATAATAATTAGTAGTAGTACAAGTAGTAATAGTAGTAGTAGTGGTAGTGGCGGCAGCAGCAGCAGCAGCAGCAGCAGTAGTAGTAGTAGTAGTAGTAGTAGTAGTAATAATAATAATAATAATAAAAAAACTATTTTACATGTTTCCAACTCTAGCTCATAAAAAAACTCAAGCCAGCATCACCAAGAACAATTTTCATGTTAGCAAAAGCAAAGATATTTCAAGTCTATTAATGAATAAGCCAATTTCATGTTTGAAGACAACCAATGCAATCAATATCTTAAACGTAGACTTAAAAAGACAAGATTGTGAACAACTTCAATGTGGTGTGGATTCCTGATCTGCTGAAAGTTATTTGCAAAAATTTATTATTACCATTCCAAATGGGAATATTCCCATCACTTAAGACATTTCCTTCCAGGCCCAGTATTATATCAGACACAGACTCCAATCACTCTCTATATTGCTTTCACCTCACTCTCTGGAACTTCAACCTAATCAAGTACCTATGACACATGAACTCATAGCTCCAACATCACATCATGATGAACTCTGGAATAAACACTGCACCACTAGAGAGTAGAATGGTATACCAAATTCATTGAACCACTAATACAATGATGTTTACAAGATCATTGTATCAACCTACCTCAAATCAACTTTAATGCATGAACAATAAAACTTAGCTTTGACACCTATATTTCTCATCTACAAATATGCACAAATTATGTGCAGCCATATACCAATAAAATCCTAACTCAATTCATCCTCTCAAAATGTATTAATAAATATCATGTGCTTTCATGTATTTATCTCATAATGCTTTTGAAAATACTTTGTAAACCTAATTTGACATATCTATCTAATTATGCAACATTTTTTTCCAACTACAATAAATAACCTTTTTTTATGATACACAAAATTCTAAATCTTCATTGCATATGTAATTTCATGTATCAAATTGTATGAAAACTCATGTTTTTTACATACAACTTATGTAACACATGAACAATAAAATATCCATGAAAACTACAATATTTTGCCCCAAATCAATTTATCAATCTAACACCAAATCCAGACTCTCCCCATATATGTTTCCACTCACACTATCACATGATTCAATGTATTTTTCTCAAGATCCCACTTAAAAATTCTATGTGAACCTAATTTAAAACATTTATTTTGTTATACAAAAATCATTCTGCATTAAATTACTGTAAGTCATGTTTTTCCCTATACAAGCAAGTTTGTAAACCCTTATTGCATATCACAAATTAACTTGCATCTAAGGCATCATGTTTTATATGTAAGTTATAACATATTTTGAGTTTTAATAAAGATTATATTTGAATAGTAATAGTAATAATAATAATAACAATAACAATAATAATGATGTTATTTCTTCCTTGATGCCAGCAAATAAAAGTGCATAAATGATGATAATTGTAAAGCTTTTTTAGTATCAGCCTTTCCTCATCCACTTTATCAGTAAAACAATATCTCCTAATATTATGGATGAGGTAGAATTTGGATGTAAATATAATAATAAAATTCAGAGAACACTTTTATAACACAAACATAAATAAAAAAAAACAAACAATACATAATCTGCTTTCAAATACAAATATTTTTAATGAACAGTTAATTTAATTGATCAAGAATAACAGCAAATAACATACAGGTGTTGAAAATAATTCATAACTATAATTTCTATGAATGAAGGTTAGATAACACTACTTAAATTTTAACTAACAGTAACTCATGATAATAATAAAAATGATCTGATAGAAATTATTTTATTCCTATCTTCACAATAAATAAGTAACATAAACAAATAAACTTACAGCTTGTATGCACATATAAATCATTACTTTAGAAAGAAATTAATTATAGTACAAAAATCTCATTTATATGATTGTACATTCCAACAAAACTATAAGCACTCAGTCTTTTTTCTTTATAAAGAAAATGTAATAAAATTCTATTTTGTAGTGCATTGTATTATTATTTTCTATAACAATACAAATATATATTTAATATAAAAAAAAATATTTGGCAAAAATAGTTACAAATACATGCTAAACTTTTAACCTTGTTCAAAAGTAATTGGAATCTTTTATCAGTTATCATTTTTTTGAAAGATTTATTGAAATGAAAGATTTTAAATGTAAGCAAATATCAGTAGAAATTTACTTAAATAAAATTCCTTTCATAGTTTTAATTTCTATAATTTTTAGTCTGAGGTATTTTCTTTCTAAATATTCCACTAAAACCTGATGTTTTTTTATTACTTTTATTTCTTCCAATTTATCTCTCTTACATTTTCTTAGCTTAAAAAATTCACTTTAATGAAGATAGTAATGTAGCTGCCTTGAATATTTTATTTCAAATATAAGAGACTGATATACTTTTCTTTTTAAAATAAATTCAACAATAAGATAAATAAATATTATTGGTATTTTTCCTTTAAAAAAAAGAATAGAGGGAAATACAATTGAGCATTTGTCTGCAGTTTGTATAATTTTTTTTTGGTAATTACACAGGGGTAGCCAAAAATAACCAGAATTTTATAATAAACTGTTTATTTATTTTTAAATGTTATAATTTTTTTTAAAATGACTATCCATTTGATACAATACACTGGTCTAAATGTGGTTTTCATTTTTCAAAGTAGTTTGGAATTACTTGCAAAGTATTGCCCTTTAATGTTTCTGTCATTTTTTCACCACTTCTAAGTTTGTACAAAAAAAAATTGAGACATTTTTTTCATTTAAGAGATTAAAAAAATTGTAAGAAGTGAAATCGAGTGAATATAGCTGATAGATAAGGTGGTTAATGCTGAATTTAATTTAAAAGTGTTTCACACTCATGGCTTTGAGAGATCACACATTGTAGGGCTGAAACTTGCACTCTTTTGTTTGCCATAAAACAGGATGTTTACATTTTACCACACACATTTATGATTCAGAACTTGCGATAAAAGCCTGACCATTAGAAGAATTGAGAGAAAAAACTTTGCAAAAAAGAACGGTTGTTTTGACTTTGGACTCACTTGTGAGTTTTAGGGAAGGCAATTAACAACAACTTGTTTTAAAGACAGCTTTTTGTAATCTGTTTCAAGTATTACAACTTTTTTTCTTCTTGTTTTGTATAAATAAAAACAGAATTTCACATTGTCAAACTTTTCAATCATTAAAAAAAAAAAAGACAAAATTCAAAATGCACTTTACAAAACAATGGGTTATGTGGCCACACAATGTCACATGAAATGTCACATGACAATGTCATGTGGGAGATTGGTGTAGAAGGGTCCCTGCAAGAAGTATGTAACAGGTGAAACATATACTATAACAGGTGCAGAAAACAGAACAATTTTTGGGTTCTTCTGCATGTGCTTTAAAGATAGTTATATTGTGTTGAAAACAAAAATAATAATAAAAAAGCTATTTTTTTTTTTAAAAAGTAAAATTCCTTTCTGAGTTTTTTCTAAAGAGATAATGCATTTTTACTATTATAGTATTATCAGTAAAATTTTATTTCTTCCAGGTATCAAATACAAATGTTTTTAAAATAATTTACTTTTATAATTAAGAACAAATTTCTGAAACGTTTTTTTCCAACTAAAAAGCAAAGATACATATTCTTTTCTAAAAAAATTTCTGGAATTAATTAACTAATTATAACCGTCAATTTTTCGAACAGGAATTTGTAACTTGATTATTTATTGCATTTTGAGGAAGCAAAAATTATTTAGCAAAAAAAAATAATAATTTTTTTTAAATATCCGATTTTATAAAACTATTGAAGGAAAAAAGAAATTTAATATTTTTTATAATATCACTAAATAATTGCTCTATAATTTAATTAACTTAAAATCATGTATGCAAATATAAATATAATATTCTACCTTCCTTATACACATACAGTAAAAAAGAGCATTTATATTACAAATCAAGAAATATGAACTAAAGGAAACAATTATTAATTTACAGTTAATTAAACTATTTTTGAACAATGTAAGATATTTTTATGATAGTAAATGCCATATATATATATCACAATAAAAATAATAAAATATAACAGTAATTAACTAAAAGTACTTCTGCAGATTAAAAGACTGTTTATAATAATTTATTACCGTTATATTTTATTACTTTTATTATGATTACAATTTTGTTCTAATTAATGAACATTATATATATTACAGATATTAAAAACTGCAATTTAAGGCATAAGCATTAATTTTAGATATGGTATATATGCAAACATATGAGTGTATGTGAATATAACGATGAATACAATGCACACATGGCAAAGATAATGTTTGAGACATGTATGAATAAAACAAGTTTTACTTCATATTTTTATTTATTTTTTAAAAAATTATATACATATAAATAAAAAAAATATATATGGGTATATGCTTACCTCTATTTCTATATAGCTTTTTGATTCAAAAACAAATGTATTATATAAATCTAAAATTTTTTTGGTAGTTTGGCTAACATGAATTTTTGATGCTAAACAAAAATAAAAATATTGTTGAAAAACTAATGAATTATTTTATTTTTAATTATTTATTTAAAAGTAATATTGATTTACAATATAATAAATATGGAGATATTACTTTACGTCCAACCTATTCATTTTACTAAGTATATTTATAGTTTAAAAAGACTAATTGCATTAAAAAATAATAGAAATTGTTTTACTACAATAACACAAATTTGTAAATATAATATTTAATATAGAGAGGGTTTTCATATAAAAATATTAACAGATATTTGTCAGATAGGTAATGGTGCAATAAATATTTAGATAACATTAATGAATGAAAAAATTAAGACTGAAGTGGAGTTGGGCTGGACATATTGCTAGAAGAGATGATAATAGATGGACAATTGAAATTTTAAACTAAATTCCAAGAGATTGTAAATGACCCAGAAGAGTCCACATGTGAAATGGATGGATGAAATAAGAAAATGTGCAGGGTGATGTGAAGAAGAGAAGCTAAAGATAGGAAAAGATGGATTAAACTTGGAGAAACCTTCATCTTGCAGTGAATTGATAATGGTTGATGATGATGATGATGAATTAATGAAACAAAAAAAATCGAAAAATTAATATTTCACTAATAAATATGTCAGCATTATTCTTTGAAATTGATATTGAGTATTCATAAAGACAAGCTAAATCTGAAACATAGCAAGAATATTTCGCACCAATTTACAAATACTAAATAGTAAATGAAAAAAAAAAAAGTAAATAATTTAAAAAAAAATTAACTCATATGTTTTATTTTAAAAATAAAACTATCATTCATTAGTTAGCGTCAAAAATCATTCTGCAGTTTAGTCTAATTTTTACAAAAAAATTGAACAAATGCAAATTAACTCCATGCCATTTTTAAAAATTCCCATCTATCTTTTAAGTAGTCTTGGTCTTTTGTTTGTCATGTTTAATACAAAATTAGGGTTTTTAAATTTCTATCATCAGTCATCCCCTTTCTTAATTTTTATTCTTAATAGTTTCTTTTTTCAATTTCTTTCTCAAATATTATTGCCTCTAGGAATTCTTAATAATTTTTTATATATGTTTTCTTAAATGCCAATATTTTTCTCAGTGAATGTTTTCTTATTGTTTACTTATTTACATATGGATTTTTTTAGATAATTTAACTATTAACAAATTTTCATAAATAAATCTGTAGAGATTTTAATCAGGAGTTAAATCCTTCAATTATTCCATAATAGCTTGATATTAATTAGTCATTAAATATATGGTTTGTATTTTCCCACATGTAAAAAGTACAGATTGTCTTAAATGCATTGATAAAAAGTAGTTTCACAAAAATAAACTGAAAGTTTTTAATTAGAAAGGATTTGAACCCAGACTTTCAAGCTCCCTTTAGTCATCCACTCCATCATACACAACTAACACACATGACCACATACATGCAAAAAAGATAAAATACATTTAGTGTAAAAGTATATATAATATATACATGTATTTAAATATTAAAACCTGTTAAGGAAAGATCTTCCAAAAACTCATTTTATATAATTGCACCACCTAAGCAATGCCCCAAATCAAAATTCTCTGTTTGGATGTCCAACTGTATAATATAAAAATTGTGGCATAAAAATAGGATTCTTAAATAGTTCCACATAAAATCTATTTTCCATAGCCATCAATAAAGCCAGTTGGATAGTTTTCTAGGTGGAATTAAAAGTTTTGGTATATCTATGTTCCAAAATCATATAATACACTAGTAAATCTAAATATTTATTTTAAATAATAATTTATTAAGGTAGTATAATTACATTGTAAAAAATACATACTGAAATTGATTGGTATATTAATTGCTTGGATAAAGTCCAAGAGCCTTTTGGATAAGTGTTTGGGTCATTGTTTGGTATAGTCTGTTAGTTGTGGATTTTGGAATAGTTTCCATGTTTCTTCAAAGACAAATCTGGTGACTAGACATAGGGATATTGCTTCTGGCATCTAACAAGCCAAATGGGATATGTTATAAAGACTGATAGCCTAATGACAGATATCTCTCTCAAGTATGCATTGTTTGAGGTCCAAAATTTGGTAGTAGTCAACCTTTGAGTTTTTATATATGAGGCTATTAATATTTCCCAGACCCATACATGTTTTAATAATATGGTCAAAGGTTTCCTCCTGTTTGTCACAATTTGGGCATATTGATTCAACTTTGGCTATGAATCTTTTATACCTGAGAAACCAATTGATGTGCATAGTTTCCAGATTTATTTTAATTATATAGTCTAGATATTTCAGCTCCAGAGCCCAGTATTTAAATAATGTGATGAGTCTTTGGTTTGATAGTCCAAGTTTTGGCCCAATAGTGTAAATGCTCAGTTTTAAGATGTGGTGAGCATCCCACATTTTAATTTTACTTTGGAAAAGGTTTTCTGTATTGGTATTGTGTTGTTTCAATGTTATTACTAATTGGTCTAGTCAGCATATTTTTTAGGTAGAGGTCTGTCTGTAATTTGTATTATATCTGTTATCTGGTTGTGAACATACTTCTGTATTAAATTGTAGATCAAGGAATGAGATTTTTGGTATAGTATGGTTGGAATAGAATAAAGTGACATTCCATTTAATTTTTTATGCTGTTGCATATTGCTGATGCTAATAGAGGCTATGTGATATTTCCAAAAGAGCTTTGAGCAAAATTTATCAATTTCTTTAATGAATGATTTAGTTGCAGTCATTATTGGAAGGTAGTATGAGATTTTTACTGAATATTTTCATATTCAGTAGAGCTACTTTACCTTGAAGGAACAGGTAGACCTTGGACAGTGTTTGAGTGATATTGTTTGTGGAATTCAGGATCTTAGTTTGCAGTTCCTTGGACATTGCAGCCTGAGATTTGAAGATAGAAAACCCCAGGAACTTTTGAGAATCAGTATGGAATTGAGGTTTTATCTTTTTTCCACACCAAATTGCCCATGTAGATGATTTTAGTGGGTTTATGTTTAATCCTGTAAAGCTGAGAAACCCATACAGCACCCCAAATAGACTGTTGAGGTGCTTTTCTGATGGAAGAACAACCAAAATGTCATCCACGTAGGCTATTGACCTGACTGTTCTTTTTAATCTTGGAATGTAGACTCCAGGAAGATTATCTTCAATATCTTTAGAAGGGGATTTATATAGTAGGTGAAAGGGAGGGCACTGAGAGGGGAGCCTTGAGGTATGGAAGTATTTGGAATGAAACTATTGATGTACATACCATTTAGAGATATATGTATCTCTTTATTAAATAGTAGGTTGTCTAAGATTTGTATAATTTCAAAGGATATATCAAGGTCCTCCAGCATGTTTAATAATGTGAGGATATTGACTGAATTGAACACCTCTGATATATCCAATTGGACAGCAATCAGCTTCTACTTTCTGTTGGATCTTATGTAGTCCAGAAGTATTTTTGTTTCTCTGATCACTGTGAATGCTGAAGAGCCTTCTTTGGCATATTGGGAAGGCATGATGTGATTCAGAATCTTTTGTTGAATTTTGACCTTGATTATGCCCTCTATAATTTTGATAAGAAGGGGTGACATAGATATTGGTCTTATGTTTGTTATATCTGTTAGGTCTTGATCCTTTTTCATGAACAGTACCAGGGTGACTGGGTATATTTCCAGCACATTTAATCTGTATTCCTTTCTTTTTCAAACTTGTCCATGGCTTGTAGATAAGTTTTTGCTCAGTATATTTTTAATTTTTTTTCATTCACATTCATTATCATGAGATTTATGATTCTAAAATACACAAAACATTTTTCATTATCTAGTATAATTCCATAATAATTAAAATAATTAAAAAAGCAAGTCATATATAATGTGATGTTACTTTTAATAAGCTTGTATAATTCCATCAATTTTATTTTTTTCACTGTGTTTTATCTTACTTAATATTTAACTATAAGGTGTTATGTTTTAATATTTTATAATCCTCCCCCCCCCCATATTTTGTATTATATTTATTTGATAATAGTTGTGAACATATACAAAGTGATTTTGTATTTTATTTATTTATTGTAAAGAAATTATTATTTTTATTAACCAATTTAGTTTGTTTGTTTTTTGGACTTATTTCAAAAATAAGCCTTTAATATACCAGTAACTCTGAGAAGCCATATGATCAACTGGAAGACAGGCAGGAAAAAAGGATTTACATTAAAATTATGATGATCAGTGATAAAAAAATATCCAGAGTAAATCTTTCTATTTATGAGAGATTGGCACCTAAAGATTAATTTTAAATTGAACCTAAACACAGAAATAAAAATATAAAACTTTTGGACCCATTACACTTAATTCCCTCCATTGCTAAAGTTATTTTGATTATTGTCAGCAGAGTGTGAATTATATTTAAAATTTAAATATATTTAATTTGAGTTTACCATTTGCTATATTTTAAACAGTTACATTTATGCTCATGTATAGGGCTGGAGATAGCTCATAGTGACTAAATTGAGCTATTCATGCTACATTTTGTACTTATAGGCAAGTGTCTGGATTCTTTGGTGGGTCACTATTAATTCTTTTAACTGTCAAATGCCAGATAGATGTCTGGATAAAGTGTTGAATAAATGGTTAAATGTAGGAACTTTATTTTAAGCATATATGTAATATTTATGAAGAATATTGTTTAGGATCTGTTTTATTTCATTTTTTCCCAAGAGAAGAAAAATGAAACAGAATTGGTTATATGGCACCCAACATTGCAGTGTATGTGCACATATGTATATAAAGTTTGAAAGAAAAAGAAATGAATGCAAGAAAAATTTATTTAATATATTTATTCAAAATGTATAAACTAGAATGGCTGAAATAATGACTAAATAAGAATTTTTAATATTTTTGAAGTAAGATAAAATATTTAAAATTAAAAATATAATAGCTTATATTTAGAACAAAAAACTTTGACTTTTCTGATTTTGACAAATATAAAATATTTTTAGAAAACATATTTTTTTCTCTTTATAAAGTACTTGGATTATAATTAAGTCTGTAATTTGTTTTTAACCCAATAAACATCACATGACCAGCTCTTATGCTTGTGTATAACTGTTGTTAAAACAGGCAAAACTCACTATATATATATTGCCACACACAGCAAGCTAAAGTAGGCAAAACTCACTATATATATATTGCCACACACAGCAAGCTAAAGTAATCAATGGATGCCAGAAGGCTTGTGCATAAAATCCCCTCCCCATCTAGTGCCTACTCATCCAATATCCCCAGACTAGTTTCTGGCTTATGGCCTTCATCAGTGAGGAGCCTTGGATCTGATAGCACTGCATCTAGATCTTAGGATCTAATGCAACCCTTCAGCAACCACCTTTTATCTCCATTTAACTACAAAAGTATGAGTCTTAAACTGAAAACACCTTAATGTTTTCAATCCAAGCCCATTAACTTGTATAGTCATATGGGTCTGAACCCAGTTCAGCACCCATACATTTTGATGTCTTTGCTTTTTTAATAACCAGAGCCACCACTATCCTATTAGGCAAAATGTATGGGTGCTGAACTGGGTCCAGGCCCATATGACTATATAAGCGAATGGCTTGGATTGAAAACATTAAGGTGTTTTCAGTTTAAGACTCATAGTTTTGTAGTTAAACGAAGATAAAAGGTGGTATGGGTGCTGAACTGGGTTCAGACCCATATGACTATATAAGCTAATGGGCTTGGATTGAAAACATTAAGGTGTTTTCAGTTTAAGACTCATAGTTTTGTAGTTAAATGAAGATAAAAGGTGGTTGCTGGAGGGTTGCATTAAATCCTAAGATCTAGATGCAGTGCTTTCAGATACAAGGCTTCTCACTGACGAAGGCCATACGCCAGAAACTAGTCTGGGGATATTGGATGAATAGGCACTAAATGGGGAGGGGATTTTATGCACAAGCCTTCTGGCATCCGTTGATTACTCTAGCTTTCTGTGTGTAGCAATATATATATATAGTGAGTTTTGCCTGTTTTAATCTGTTTTTAGTTAAAGAAATAAGAAAATAATATAAATCAAAAAGAAAACAATATAATTAAATTATCTGTTTTTTTATTAACCAAAATGAAAAAAAAACTTACTTAATTATCCCCTTTAAAATTTTAATATAAACAATATACGTGTTTAAATAAACTGACTATTATTAAGTTATTAGGCTGTAGAGATTGCAGTTGTAGTATGCATTAAAAACCAGATCTAAAAAACAATCACCAGTCTTTATGTTGGTCAAGTATGAACTTCCATAGTAGTAGAAATCCTTTCTCTGTGAATTCATGGTCCAATATGTGAGAGGTTGATCACTTGCTTGGATGCAATCCAGCAAAGTTATAAATATTAAATAGAGTTAAGGATTGCCAAGATTTATCTGATGTATGCCTATCCTGGACATGTATATATATATTGTAAGAATTACTTACAATGCATATAAACATTCATGTACAAAACGCATCAGTGCTCTAATAACCAGCCTAATATATAAGTAATTGAGGTCAACATAATAATAATAATAAATAAAACTTACATGTATAAGACTTAAACTTTAAACTTGAAACTGATCTGTCAAGCAATTTCAAGCAACTTATTGTTCAAAAGATAAAAATTTATAATTCAATTATTTAACTGAAAAACATTAAATAATTCAACAATCAATATATATAAACACCTCCTGAATAAAAAAAAACTTCTTCAGCAGATTTGAATATTTAATTGCTAAAAAATCGTTGATTAAGTCAAAGGAATTATTTTTTTTACATAGCCTTTGTCAACAAGGAACTCTTCAATAAGATTGCAAATCTACATTCCAGGGAATTTCCTATTAGTCAGCAACGATTCAGAATAATAGATATATCATCTGTGAAATTATAAGGGAATAGCAGTAAATCGTTTGAATATTATTAAAATAATAATTTTGTGGTGTTAATATATATATCATAGAAATACATTTTAAAGCTTTTAATTTTAACTTATAAACAAGAACATTTAAGTTATTTAAAAGCTACTTCAATGATTTTTGTCTAAACAATTTGTTGTGGAGATCTTGTGTGATGCTTATCAGAAGATGTAAATATTAATTCATCTATAAAATGCCTAATTGTCATATCAAAATTTCTATAAAATGAACTTCTATCTTAGTTCCAGTATATCAACTAGCAGAGCATGGAATAGACACCACGAGAGGACAGCACCTTATAGAAGCCAACCAACAAAATTCTATCAATGTCTGAATTCCTGAGGTAGTTTGAATCTACAAGATCAAGATATTTTGTTATAAGCTTTAAGAACATATTATATAACATTTTCAAGACAGAAGTTTTATTCAAACCATTTACATGGACAGTCTGAACTCTAAACTGTATTTATAAACAATGGGAAAGCATATGCCTATCTTGGATCATTTCATTTCTCAAATCACAAAAGGAAAAGAGGGGATTATAGCTTACAGGATGAACAAATATTTTATTTTGTAATTAATAAAATCTAGGTTTCCTTTCTTTGACAAACTTGACAGATCATCCAACTTAATATGGAGGTAAAACTTATCTTTATCCATATTAAAATCATTCATTATTTCCAGAACAGAATTGTTTGTTAACTTGTTATATTAATTGACTAACTCTTGTTTATTTTTATTATTTTTTCGGTATAAAACACTAACCTTCTTGAATTCATATGCTTTTCTGTCAACAGTAGACTATTAATATATAGGGATTTCTTTACCAAGAAAGATGAACTTTGTTAAATGAAGTAACTTGTAAGAACACTACCTATTATACTACTGTTTAGGTTCAAATTTAAACATATTAGAATTTTTATGTTAGATTATAATAAATTTATAAATACATAGTGTCAATGATGCATATCTAACAAAGAGAAAGGGGATGGTTTGGATCATTTATCTATTGAAATGTTAGGGATGCATGTTAAGCACTCACTAAATTGTTGGTAGAACTTTTATTTGAATAGTTTTTAATTTTAAAGTTGCTTAAATTAAAACTCCTTAAAGTATTTTGAAACATTAAGAAGTCTCTGATTTATCAAAACCAAGTTATTTTAGTATAACCATATATATATATATATATTGTGAATATTCAGATTAATGATCAAAGTATTTAAAAAAAAAATAAAGAAGTTTGTTGATCTTGTTTGGTTTTTCTTTTGCTTGATAAATGGATAATGGGAGATCTTGAAAATATAAGTTTAAATTGATAACCAAGGCAGCCTAAAGCTTTTTAAATAGTATTCTTTACTGCTAATCCTAGCCTCAAAATACTAAATTCATTATAATCAAACTCAAGAAAAACATATAGGCAAATAAATAAATTTTGGAAATAATTTAGTATGATATAAAAGTTTACTTGAATAGGATCAGTATTATTATTTTTACATATTTTATTTCTGTTACTGCAGTTACCATAGTAACATTATTACATAAATTATTATTATAAAAAAAATATATGTAAATTATTTATATTTATAAAGTGAATCAAAATTGTAATATCAATTCTGTATTTTGGTTTAAAAATAATAGGAAAAATCATATCAGACTTAGATTTCATTTCTGTGTATCCATTTTTCTCCAAACTTACATTGCACTTGAATACAAAGTGGGAAAACTGTTCTGAAATATTGCTTGCCATTGAGCTTTATTTGAGTAAATTCCAATAATTGTTATGACATCCATAACATCAGAAAGAGATAATATAAATAGCCAGAAAAGACGGTAAGAGAAGACTCATCTTTTTGTCGTTGCCAAGAACAGACATGTTTCTATGTTCTTTTAAATAAAAAATTCTTCAATAATTTTTTTAAATTGTTAAACTATAAAAATATGGAAGAATAGAAACCTAAATTATCTGCCCATTCATTCATTTGAATGGCAGTTTGTGAAAAAGTTCCAAAGAAGACAGCAACAAAATGTAAGAAGGGAAACCTATAATAAAATGTGTTGTATGAAATCGGCTATTTTTAAAACAAAGAATTTCCAGATTTAAAAATCTGAGTATAATTATCATTGCATTGGATGGATACCATGTTACAAGCTAAGAAAATATTCAGGATCAATTGGATTAATTTATGCTATAAAAGATTAGTTAAATTCCACTCTCCTCTTTAAAAATGAAAAGGAAACAAAGGGCTGTTATTAAATCCACGAGATTATTCGATCTTAACATTATTACCAATGAAATGAAACATTTAAAGTTCAACTTATCTTTTCTCTGAAATAAACTCATCTCTACATCATAGGACTGAAGATAATGAAAATGGACAGACTTTTATTTACAGTATGATTTTTTTTTATAAATATGTGTGCATATTAATTTTTTATATATTTTAAAAGGATGATTTGTATTTTATTTAAATCATATTTAGGTGGAATAGAATTTAGGCAATGAAATGCTCAGAGAGATTTCTTTACTAATTATTTTAACTCTTGTCTGAGTATATATATTAATACAACCCGATGTTTTTTTTTTAAATATCCAATTTGATTTTTGTATGTATAAAATTTAGTTAAAAACATCGAACAGACAAGAGGTTTAAATATATCGTTTTATTTCATATTTATTTATCGATTATTATTTTAATGAACAAATAGGGTTCAATCTCTTTCAATTATATGTATTTGGTATCTGTTATATAAAAAATTTCAGTAAGGTATCCAAAAATCTCTCCATTCATTCATTTTTTATATGTGTGTCATTATTGTTTTTGCAACATATTTTAGAGTTACCCACAGAAATTTTATCATTTTTTTATTAATTCAATCAATCAGAAATATAGATTAATTTCCTATTGTATTTTGTTGTTAATCTTACCGATTTTCTTTTATATAATCCAATAAATTGAGTTGATTTAAATGCCAAGACTCTGTTAATTATTTTATTTGGATTGCCTAATATGATTTTGCTATTTAAAATTCATTTAAAAGAACTAGAATATAAAATGTATGTTTTGTATATTATAAATTTTTTAATCTTATTTACATATACACTTTATATTTATTTCTCCATTCAAGTATTTGCTTACATATATTTCAGTTAATATTACAAGTTAATGTCATTAGCTTAGAGTTGATCATTTCCTTGTTTGTCTAATCCCGTCATAAAAATCTAAATAGATTGTATTTTATCATTCATTTAGAATAACTTGTCTTAAATACTTTTTAAACTTCTCTAAAATGAAGAGTACAAATTTCGTTGAATAATTTAATTGAATATTATCTTTGAATTGGAATAAATGTTCATTATAATCATAATAATTTAATTATTACCAAAACCAATTTTATATTCATTTATTTGAAGGTTTAAATAAATAATATTAATAAGTATAGGTTAATAAACATCCAATGTAAACTTTATATATTTTTATATAATATGATTGGGTATTGTAGTGTTAGAAATTAGCTAATAGATTGTTGATAATAAATTGTCGTGGAGTATTCTATTTTAACATATAAACAAAGCAATAATTAATTATCGCTTTGTTGGAAGATATGAATAAATTATTTATACGTTATGTTATAGCTTGTAAAATTGACTAATGGTGGTGAGTGGGTGATTTAATGCATTGGAGATATAGAATGTTAGATTTTAATGTCTGGGTTAATTGTAGATTGTAAATTATTTGTATGATAAGTCTTTTCTTTGAGAGAGTTGGCAGAACAATATATAGAAGAGTGTTGTGGCTCAAAACTCTATATGAATTTATATTGAAGTCTGAAGTTGAAGGATGTCCCAGACTTATTATGAAATGGCAGGTGGGAAGAAATTTTTGATGGCAGGATTTATACTTTGATATGAGTTATAATTTTAAAAAGAAATGTTCAGTAGTTTCCCTAACCTGGAAAAAATTAAACTATTCAAACATAAAAGTCCCTGATTAGCATCAATGTATGGCACAACTTAGTTCAAAAGATAGTTGCGAGATTCTTAAGAAATTAAAATTAGATTTGATTGACATTTAGACAGTTTATTTTAGTATTAAAAGTGATTTAAAATGGGATATAATTGTTGTTTTGAATTTCCAGCTCATTGTAGAAGTTGATTTTCATTTGTTTATTTTATTTTATAGGAAAAGTGACTTTAAAGCTGGTATTCTCAATGTCCAAAGCAAGACTTGAATAAAAATGAGATATTCTTTAAAGTTATATTCTCATTTTTATGATAATATTGTAATGTTAAAGTTTAGACCCATAGTAGTGTCAATGAAATGAACTACAGATATGTCTAAATAAAAAAAAAAAACGATTGTTAAGTTTTTTTAAGGAAGTAAAACATATGAATATGTTTTTTTAACAATGCAATAAAAATATATGGTTATTAGAGAGTAACTAATAATGTTTGCCTCTATAAATGAATTTTTCTTTTGTGATATGTTTAGTTTCCATGAAAGAAATGCTAAACATTTTATCTAACCCTAACTTTAGATTAACGGACATTTTATTTATTATATATATATAACCATTAAATGTCTGTATTTTTAAATCATATAATAATAATTCAAACAAATTAATTTAACACAGTATTAAAAATTAAATAATATATTCTTTACTTGAAGTACTTTTGATTGTTTAACTGACAATCTTTATCAACCATTAATACAAATGTACAACTATATATATATAACTATATAAATATATATGTGTGTATGTGTGTGTGCACACAACTATGTTGTTGTGTGCCATGTAACCCAACTCATATATATATATAAGTTGTATCTTTATTATAGGAAATACATAATTTCACTAAATTCCCATTAATTTAATTATGCATATACATTAAAAGCACAAATTTTAATTTTTATAGATAAACTATTAATAGATACAAGACAAGTGTGTATACTATTTGAGAGATTGTATCAGGTTTATTTGAATAATTAATTAGTGTTTTGTCTGAAAAAGTGTTCTAATAAATATTAATTGTAAAGTTTTAAAGTTTTGAAAGTCTGATATGATTACTGAAAAGATATAAAATGTTCAAACAAATAAATTCACAAATGTCTATATAAAAATATCATTGATGTGTTTACATTTTATCAAATTTAAAATGCATAGAAAAAATTATATAAAATTTTAACCTAACAAACATAACAAAATATGTGTTGAAATGTTGTTGCAGTAAATAGATGATGTTAAAACATTATATATTGACAGAAATAGATGTATGTTAAAAATTATATATTAAATTAAATTTATATAATGTACATCAATATATACAAAAGTTATCTGTGAGAGAGTTGTTGGTTGAAATGTATATAAATCATCCTCATAGTTATTTTCATTGTTTATTTGTATAAGGTACCAAATTTATTCCAATTGGAATGCTTTATAAATATATATAATAAAAAATAAAATCAGAGTGGAAAATTACTTTTCTGAAGACAAGAAGCATCAATAAAATTTAATGATTTAAAAGAACGAAATGCATGAATATAAATTAATATAAAATGAGCTTCATTCACTTAGTATTAACATAGTCTGTTAACATTTTTATACTCAGTACTAGGTTTATAAAATATATCTTTGAATTAAAAAAAACCATTCTGCTTAGTAAAATGTGCTTTAATTTAAGTTATAACACAGACATTAGAAGAAATAATACATAAATCAGAACAAATTAAAAAATGAATAATGGAAATTATAAAAAAAGAATATATAACAATGATCTAAACACAAAACACAAATAAATTTAGGGGAAACAATAACAATAACTTCGATTAAATAGTATAAATTAGCTTAGAGAAAATTTTCATTGCATTTCATAAAGATTTTTTAAAAAACAAAACAAAATAAACTTATACTTTCAAATAAAAATATAAAATAACAGCATAGAAATCTGTGAACCAGTATTAAAAAGTACTCATAATATGTGATAATAATATAATTATTTCAATGCATTATAAAATATAGCTAGTATATTTATTGTATAAAAATAATATGACATACCTTTAGATGAATATTGCAATTCAGATGCAATCTTAACTGTTCTTCCTAATAAGCAATATGTAGGCATTTTTATACCTACAACTCCAGCTATACATGGACCTATTACATACAAAGATATTATACATAACTAATTGTAATTTAGTATGTTAAAAAACTGTAAGTCATATTATTATAAGTCAGAACATTTAAACATTCTTTTTAGTCTATTTAGAAAATTATATATTTAACATCAACACTATTTGCAAATAAATATGGCCATTTCAATGACAAAGAAAAATGATAAAATTAGCCAAATTCTGGATTGTACTTATGACAATATAAAACTTATTCAGCATTGACTCAAATTATATTTATATTAAATACATTATAGTTGCTTTACTAAAAAGTATAAAATACACTTATTTAAATTAATTGCTTTATGTAAAATAGAATTAATAACATTTTTACCTAAATATTATTTATGTATGTGCTTAATAATTATGTAAAGTGAAAATATAATTCGTACTTACTGGAAATATAATCATATATGTACTTAATAACTATACTGAATATCATATTTAATAACTGGTGATTAATTTTTCCATTATTTCAAATAAACCCAATAAAATTTTATTATAAATAAAATTGAAATATACTGATCAACAGTCAGGATTTTTGTGAGGGGAAGGGCTACTTATGATAACAGTTTCCTTGGGACTAGCTCTATTAATTATGACAATATTGTTATAACTTACAATTCAGAATTCAGCTATTACAGGCAATATCTAATAGGTTGGTTTTATAATGAGTTAATAGAAAATACTTAAATGTTTGGATTTTATTCAATAAATAATGCTTTGTCTTACGGACTAATCCAGAGAGCACTTACAAATTAACTTATTCATTTTTCCATTTTGATCAGTTCATTGTCCAAGTCTTCATTCCCCATATCTCTTCCCATCTCTTATATTGTCCAGAAAGATCAAACTTTTCTATTATTTCTTCTTATTTCCATTGATCATTTTTCTTAAAATATTCTATATTAAACTATTCTTTCTTTTTTTGAATATGCCCAATCGAGTTTCTTTCTACTGCTAAGTTTCTCAATCAATTTTTTTTGTTTAAAATTTCCTCATTTATCATTTTATTTATTTAACTAATTTATTTCAGTCTTTTTCATGTACACATTTCAAAATCCTCCAGTGTGTTTGTCCACATTTTTTACAACCATACAACAATACACTCCATACATAGCATTAAATTAAGCTTTTACTTAAAATTTCTTTTCAAAGGTCCATAAAATATTTTCATTCTCTTAAAAAATGTCTTTTTTTCTAATGCCATATTTTTTGTTTATCTTCACTTTTTTTATTCTCATTTAACTGACTATCAAGTATCTCAATTTATTCACCTATTGTATTATCATTAATATTAACTTTATTCTTTTTGTATATCTTTTTACCTATAAACATTCTTTTCAACATTAAATTTCATTATATATTTTTTAAATTTATTTAACATATTCTCTAGATTATCTTCATTCTTATTGATATTATAAAAATTGTCTAAGATTAACTTAGCTAAATTCCTATTTAATAATTATATTATTCTATAGTTAACATAAGAAAAAATAATTCTTCTCAATATATATATATATATATATCCACAGATGGCGTCCTACCAAAAACACCTATCAAGCGTATATTTCGTTTACATAAACGTCAGAGTAGTTAGTATTCACTATCTCTAACTATAATTCCACTTTCAGATCATGATTTCAAGCTATTTGCTATCGTCAGTGAAAGACAGGAATAAAGAAACTAGATCTAAATACAAACTCTGAGCGTTTATGAAACAATTTCTATTCAGCTTGCAAGCGTGAATTTTTTAGACACGTAATGTCTTCAAACTCAGCATAGCAAACCAGATAGCTATATGGGTCTGATCTCAGTTCAGCATCACCATATAGTACTCTTTCCCTACACGAAGTCTCTGCAATCTATATCATTGCAAGAAAGACCTCAAAGGTACATTTATGATAAACAAAAATGCAAGTTAAAAAACTTGCTAACGCTTGTATTTATGTCCACAGATGGCGTCCTACCAAAAACACCTATCAAGCGTATATTTCGTTTACATAAACGTCAGAGTAGTTAGTATTCACTATCTCTAACTATAATTCCACTTTCAGATCATGATTTCAAGCTATTTGCTATCGTCAGTGAAAGACAGGAATAAAGAAACTAGATCTAAATACAAACTCTGAGCGTTTATGAAACAATTTCTATTCAGCTTGCAAGCGTGAATTTTTTAGACACGTAATGTCTTCAAACTCAGCATAGCAAACCAGATAGCTATATGGGTCTGATCTCAGTTCAGCATCACCATATAGTAGAAGTCTCTGCAATCTATATCATTGCAAGAAAGACCTCAAAGGTACATTTATGATAAACAAAAATGCAAGTTAAAAAACTTGCTAACGCTTGTATTTATGTCCACAGATGGCGTCCTACCAAAAACACCTATCAAGCGTATATTTCGTTTACATAAACGTCAGAGTAGTTAGTATTCACTATCTCTAACTATAATTCCACTTTCAGATCATGATTTCAAGCTATTTGCTATCGTCAGTGAAAGACAGGAATAAAGAAACTAGATCTAAATACAAACTCTGAGCGTTTATGAAACAATTTCTATTCAGCTTGCAAGCGTGAATTTTTTAGACACGTAATGTCTTCAAACTCAGCATAGCAAACCAGATAGCTATATGGGTCTGATCTCAGTTCAGCATCACCATATAGTAGAAGTCTCTGCAATCTATATCATTGCAAGAAAGACCTCAAAGGTACATTTATGATAAACAAAAATGCAAGTTAAAAAACTTGCTAACGCTTGTATTTATGTCCACAGATGGCGTCCTACCAAAAACACCTATCAAGCGTATATTTCGTTTACATAAACGTCAGAGTAGTTAGTATTCACTATCTCTAACTATAATTCCACTTTCAGATCATGATTTCAAGCTATTTGCTATCGTCAGTGAAAGACAGGAATAAAGAAACTAGATCTAAATACAAACTCTGAGCGTTTATGAAACAATTTCTATTCAGCTTGCAAGCGTGAATTTTTTAGACACGTAATGTCTTCAAACTCAGCATAGCAAACCAGATAGCTATATGGGTCTGATCTCAGTTCAGCATCACCATATAGTAGAAGTCTCTGCAATCTATATCATTGCAAGAAAGACCTCAAAGGTACATTTATGATAAACAAAAATGCAAGTTAAAAAACTTGCTAACGCTTGTATTTATGTCCACAGATGGCGTCCTACCAAAAACACCTATCAAGCGTATATTTCGTTTACATAAACGTCAGAGTAGTTAGTATTCACTATCTCTAACTATAATTCCACTTTCAGATCATGATTTCAAGCTATTTGCTATCGTCAGTGAAAGACAGGAATAAAGAAACTAGATCTAAATACAAACTCTGAGCGTTTATGAAACAATTTCTATTCAGCTTGCAAGCGTGAATTTTTTAGACACGTAATGTCTTCAAACTCAGCATAGCAAACCAGATAGCTATATGGGTCTGATCTCAGTTCAGCATCACCATATAGTAGAAGTCTCTGCAATCTATATCATTGCAAGAAAGACCTCAAAGGTACATTTATGATAAACAAAAATGCAAGTTAAAAAACTTGCTAACGCTTGTATTTATGTCCACAGATGGCGTCCTACCAAAAACACCTATCAAGCGTATATTTCGTTTACATAAACGTCAGAGTAGTTAGTATTCACTATCTCTAACTATAATTCCACTTTCAGATCATGATTTCAAGCTATTTGCTATCGTCAGTGAAAGACAGGAATAAAGAAACTAGATCTAAATACAAACTCTGAGCGTTTATGAAACAATTTCTATTCAGCTTGCAAGCGTGAATTTTTTAGACACGTAATGTCTTCAAACTCAGCATAGCAAACCAGATAGCTATATGGGTCTGATCTCAGTTCAGCATCACCATATAGTAGAAGTCTCTGCAATCTATATCATTGCAAGAAAGACCTCAAAGGTACATTTATGATAAACAAAAATGCAAGTTAAAAAACTTGCTAACGCTTGTATTTATGTCCACAGATGGCGTCCTACCAAAAACACCTATCAAGCGTATATTTCGTTTACATAAACGTCAGAGTAGTTAGTATTCACTATCTCTAACTATAATTCCACTTTCAGATCATGATTTCAAGCTATTTGCTATCGTCAGTGAAAGACAGGAATAAAGAAACTAGATCTAAATACAAACTCTGAGCGTTTATGAAACAATTTCTATTCAGCTTGCAAGCGTGAATTTTTTAGACACGTAATGTCTTCAAACTCAGCATAGCAAACCAGATAGCTATATGGGTCTGATCTCAGTTCAGCATCACCATATAGTAGAAGTCTCTGCAATCTATATCATTGCAAGAAAGACCTCAAAGGTACATTTATGATAAACAAAAATGCAAGTTAAAAAACTTGCTAACGCTTGTATTTATGTCCACAGATGGCGTCCTACCAAAAACACCTATCAAGCGTATATTTCGTTTACATAAACGTCAGAGTAGTTAGTATTCACTATCTCTAACTATAATTCCACTTTCAGATCATGATTTCAAGCTATTTGCTATCGTCAGTGAAAGACAGGAATAAAGAAACTAGATCTAAATACAAACTCTGAGCGTTTATGAAACAATTTCTATTCAGCTTGCAAGCGTGAATTTTTTAGACACGTAATGTCTTCAAACTCAGCATAGCAAACCAGATAGCTATATGGGTCTGATCTCAGTTCAGCATCACCATATAGTAGAAGTCTCTGCAATCTATATCATTGCAAGAAAGACCTCAAAGGTACATTTATGATAAACAAAAATGCAAGTTAAAAAACTTGCTAACGCTTGTATTTATGTCCACAGATGGCGTCCTACCAAAAACACCTATCAAGCGTATATTTCGTTTACATAAACGTCAGAGTAGTTAGTATTCACTATCTCTAACTATAATTCCACTTTCAGATCATGATTTCAAGCTATTTGCTATCGTCAGTGAAAGACAGGAATAAAGAAACTAGATCTAAATACAAACTCTGAGCGTTTATGAAACAATTTCTATTCAGCTTGCAAGCGTGAATTTTTTAGACACGTAATGTCTTCAAACTCAGCATAGCAAACCAGATAGCTATATGGGTCTGATCTCAGTTCAGCATCACCATATAGTAGAAGTCTCTGCAATCTATATCATTGCAAGAAAGACCTCAAAGGTACATTTATGATAAACAAAAATGCAAGTTAAAAAACTTGCTAACGCTTGTATTTATGTCCACAGATGGTGTCCTACCAAAAACACCTATCAAGCGTATATTTCATTTACATAAACGTCAGAGTAGTTAGTATTCACTATCTCTAACTATAATTCCACTTTCAGATCATGATTTCAAGCTATTTGCTATCGTCAGTGAAAGACAGGAATAAAGAAACTAGATCTAAATACAAACTCTGAGCGTTTATGAAACAATTTCTATTCAGCTTGCAAGCGTGAATTTTTTAGACACGTAATGTCTTCAAACTCAGCATAGCAAACCAGATAGCTATATGGGTCTGATCTCAGTTCAGCATCACCATATAGTAGAAGTCTCTGCAATCTATATCATTGCAAGAAAGACCTCAAAGGTACATTTATGATAAACAAAAATGCAAGTTAAAAAACTTGCTAACGCTTGTATTTATGTCCACAGATGGCGAAATATACGCTTGATAGGTGTTTTTGGTAGGACACCATCTGTGGACATAAATACAAGCGTTAGCAAGTTTTTTAACTTGCATTTTTGTTTATCATAAATGTACCTTTGAGGTCTTTCTTGCAATGATATAGATTGCAGAGACTTCTACTATATGGTGATGCTGAACTGAGATCAGACCCATATAGCTATCTGGTTTGCTATGCTGAGTTTGAAGACATTACGTGTCTAAAAAATTCATGCTTGCAAGCTGAATAGAAATTGTTTCATAAACGCTCAGAGTTTGTATTTAGATCTAGTTTCTTTATTCCTGTCTTTCACTGACGATAGCAAATAGCTTGAAATCATGATCTGAAAGTGGAATTATAGTTAGAGATAGTGAATACTAACTACTCTGACGTTTATGTAAACGAAATATACGCTTGATAGGTGTTTTTGGTAGGACGCCATCTGTGGACATAAATACAAGCGTTAGCAAGTTTTTTTTAACTTGCATTTTTGTTTATCATAAATGTACCTTTGAGGTCTTTCTTGCAATGATATAGATTGCAGAGACTTCTACTATATGGTGATGCTGAACTGAGATCAGACCCATATAGCTATCTGGTTTGCTATGCTGAGTTTGAAGACATTACGTGTCTAAAAAATTCACGCTTGCAAGCTGAATAGAAATTGTTTCATAAACGCTCAGAGTTTGTATTTAGATCTAGTTTCTTTATTCCTGTCTTTCACTGACGATAGCAAATAGCTTGAAATCATGATCTGAAAGTGGAATTATAGTTAGAGATAGTGAATACTAACTACTCTGACGTTTGTGTAAACGAAATATACGCTTGATAGGTGTTTTTGGTAGGACGCCATCTGTGGACATAAATACAAGCGTTAGCAAGTTTTTTAACTTGCATTTTTATTTATCATATATATATATTGTAATGAGATGGGGTGGTAGGAAGCAGAGTGAATCTGCATTGATGGAATAATCATCATCAATCCCATTTTAAAATATAAATACAAATATCAGAATTTACATAAGTATATATAAGTAATATAGTATTTTATAAGATATATTTAAGGGGAGCATGAGATTAGAATATCTGTGAGATCAGCCAGCTACTCCTCAGAGAAACCATAATAATTAACTATACATCAACCAGCATTATAAAGTAAAGTAATTATAAGTAAGTACTACTCCCAAGAAATAACCATTCATCATCATGAATGATCAATAATATCAACTACATCAGAATAAAATCAACAGTCCATCTTGTGGCTGCATTTGAACAATAAAAAATATAAATCAACAGTCAACCTTGTGACTAGATTGGAAATGGGTCTTCTGTAGATCAGGCTAACTATTGAGCCTTTGCCAGTTTGGGGCAATTGTTTAACCATTAATTTGGAGGCACAAGCTAAGTGTAAATCCATAAGAATACATAACTAGAAAAATCTAAACAATAATGTTGGGATATTAAAACATGCTGATCATCATCAATGCTCTGGCCACTTAGGTACTATTAATGTACTGGCCAACTATAACCTTAACTTTTAATAAGACTAAACTAAAATTAAAGGTAGTGCAGGGACTTTAAAGAATATAATCTCATGCTCCAACCAGGATAATGATTGATCATCTCTGGATGCCCCAAAAGCACTAATTACACACCCCTATTTATATATTCATCCTGTGCATGAATCTAGCTCAGAGAACACAAGCTCTATTACTGTATGTGACCAAGAAATGATGCAATACAATTTATAATAGTTGAATACAAGTTTATTAATAAAAATAAAAAATTGAAATTAAGGTTATAAAAATAAGATTACACATATATAAGCTTTCTGATTTTGATTACAATACAAAATTTCAAATAATCACATTATGATTTAAATAATTACTATTCAACATTCAAATTGTTACACTGATTTACATATATGTGCACACAAATGAGCGATTTCTAATATACAATTAATATATTCAATTGATATTCAATAAGTACAAAAAATGATTAAATTTTACATGTATGCTCTATTTTAATTTGTTACAATAATATATTTTTCTAATTAATTCCATTTCTAAAACATACAGAAAATTTCATACATATACGTGTGCATAAACAACATATAGATATAATTTCAAAATCAGTTATCAAATTCTATTACAGCTTTCTTTTATTCTTTTTTTAAAAAAGTATAGTCAATTTTGGAGAGGTTAGAAAGCTTTTTATCATGTTACCCCTTAACTAATTATAAATGTCTCTAAATCCAAAAATATATATTTAAAATGTCTATCAAATAAATTATTTAAAAACAACTCACTTTACATATGTTTATCTGTACTTCTCTGCATATAGACACAGCAGTATACATATAACTTTCTTTATTCAGCTGGTGTTTCTCTTGGGCAAGCTGTTTTTTGTCAATGCAGGCAATTGTCATTATCAGGTAAAAGTATATAATTCAGGTATGGTTGGCTTTCTCCATTCTGCAGTTGGTTCCATTTAGACTTGAATTTGGTAAGCTGTAGGTCAGCAAGATGTTTTCCAGAACATTTTAAGGCTATGAATTACAAAGAACCTTCCTTTTCCTCCATGTGAATTCAAAATCCATCAGTAAACTGTAGAGCAGCTACTTCCTCCCATTCTTACATCCTCATGGTGGTTCTCTGTATAATTATACTAGCCATCTCTGCAGCTAGCATTACTGCTGCCTTTCTCTGCTACAGTTACCAACTCTTCACAAAATATTTTACCTAACTTTATAGCTAGCTCTTCTGCTAACTGCTTTCCAAAAATATTAAAGCCAAACTTTGCAGTTGGCCACAGCTTAAAATATTAAAACCAGACTCTTCTGGTTAACTCTTAAAAAACTGTCAGCAAAACTAACTGATATTTTTTATCAGTCTTTTTATAAACTTGGTTGGATCATGTGATAAAAACATAGTGACTGTTTTCAATCTGTCTAATCCTTTTGAAAACAAGCTTGAAATTTTTATCAAAGTGTGATTGGAAAAAGTTGACTTCAATTAACTTTAATCCTTTGGAATCTACATACATGTTTTTACTCAGATAATAGAAATTTACAAATTAATTAATAGACTTCAAAAATAGACATTTTTGCAATTATCAGAAAACATGCTTATTTTTTTCATTTTTCAAAATCAGAATAAAAATATTTATCAGACAATTTTAAAATATTAATTTAATAATGAAATTTTACTATAAACCCAGAGTTATTTAACCCTTTAATTATTATTATTATTTTATTTGATGAAATATAGAAAAATATATACAAAAATTTATTGTCTGTGTTTATCTCTACTTTTCCTTTACTTTACACACACACACATATATATATATTATTGTGTTTTATGTGACCTAACTGGTTACAATATATATATACTAAAATGATGATTTTTATGGGATACAGATATAAATGACTTTGGATATTTGTATGATTAATTGTATATTGTTATTTTATTATGTTTTTCTGGATAAGATTGATTATTTAATATTTATATCACAATATTTTTCAAGATTGTAATAGAAAATGTTGCATTTTTTTTTTGCTTTGATTATTAGTTCAATTTTGTTATATATATATATATATATATTATTGCTGTTATTATTTTCTTGTATCCTCCCATTTTTGTTCTATACATTTATTATGATTATAGATTTGGCAATTTAAGTTGATATATGCAGAATAAATAAACAAAATATATGAAAATCACTTTGGGAAATGCTAATGATTATAATATATAAAGATGTATAAAAATATGATTTGTTTGTTATAAAAGATTTATGATGTACAAATATGTATTATTTATTATATGTATCCTGGACTGTTTAGATCTGATTTAGTCATTTATTTATTTATTTTGAAACAATTGTAAAATATTAAAAAAGAATGATTGGCTAGAGAGGATTTTCTAGCTGATAAATTTGATTCATTTTGTCTATATGTCTCCAACTAATTACCACTTGAAGGAGAAAAAAGGATTATAATAGTTGTAGAAAGAACTTGTTATTTATTATTATATAATTCTTGATAAAACACTTCTACCAACTTCATAATATCTTTCTTTTTAGTAATAATTACATCTTTTCTTTTTATTACAGATATGTTTTCTACCAATATTAAAATGTTCTTTTACATTCTTGAGAATTTTCTTCTCTTCTATAGCTTTCCTTGCTAGTTCATAATTATACTTTCTTATATCATTATCAACTTTTTTTGTATGATTTTATAAAATTTAGAGATATTCAATCCTTCTTAATGCACATTAGTATATATTTTCATATTTCTTCATTTATTCATGAATTCTCTAGTCTCAGAAAATTGTATTGGTCAATTATTCATAGTAATCTCATTCAAATCTAAATCATGTTCAAAATCACTAAGAATAGAAAATGATTTATGAGTTCTAATTTAAATTCATTAGAATGTTTCTGAAGATTAGAAATATCAAGTGTGAATATTATTATTTTTTAATAATTTTTGTTGCTCGCATTTTGCATTAACATGTATTTTCCATCTCACTGACTGATGAGCAATTCCTGAGTTGAATTTATAAAGATAATTACAATCTTGAAATAAGAATTTTCTGTTAGTTAAAATATAATACATATCTACTGCAACTTCACTTGGATGCTTTCATACCCATTTCCTTTTAATATTTTTTTCCAAATAAACTTCATTATATAGTTTTTCTTTTTTTGAAAACTTCACAAATCTATATCCTATCTCATTTCTATTACTATAACCAAATTCATTTACAGTACTTTCATCTTTCAGTTGTTTATCAATTCTAGCATTAAAGTCTCCCATAACAAAAGCTTTTTGTATATCCACAGGAAAATCCTCTACTATTTCATCACTAAGAGAACTTGTTTGGGCATAAATCTGAATTATCTGCATTTGATATCTGTTATTAAGTTCAATAACTAATCTGGACACTCTGTCCAATATATCATCAATCTGTACAATATTGCTCTTCCACTTTTTATTTATAATGAATTCTACTCCACTTGTACTACCAATATTTGTGCCTTTATAGTAGAATACATGTTCATCTTTTAAATCAATTGTCTCTTTAACTTTTCTTCTAATTTTACCAACTCCAATAGTGTCCCATTTAATATGAAACACCTTTTTTTTTCAATTCTTGCAATCTTTCTTTACTTCAAAGTGATCTGCAGTTATAAGTATCTAAATAAATGGCCACTATCAAATGGTAGCCTGTTTCCACAATCGGAGGATACTTTGACCACGAACTGCTACTTTGGCTGGTGATTTTATAGCCTCCTGGTAATAAGAGACATGATTTATTTTTGTCTGTCATGAAATTTAAATATCTATTAGAAAAAAAAATTCATTCACACATATATTCATTTTCTCTTCAAAAAAACTCAACTCATATTTTGGTTAAAAGCTACCAGGTAATTGAGAAGAAAAAAACATGGTATTTCTTGATCTTAAACTCAGAAATAAAATGCTAATAAACTCACCATACTGGCAATTGCATGTTGGTAATCAGCCTATTCATGTTGTAAACTATATAGATAACCATGTCTTCATAACAACTGCAATGACAAAAAGATATGGAGTGGACACTAGGAATTTGCCTTGCTCAGTTCTTTTAAAGCCTCGAAGAGGAATCAAAGGATCTCCTTTCAGTTAAGAGAAAACTCCTTTTTGCAATACAGCACCATATATGTCTCACATAGGGTGGGAGTATTTTATAGTCATATTTATAACACTTAATTGAACAGTAAATATTATTCTGCAGAAATATATTATAGATAACTAAATTAGTAAAATAGCTTTAATTAATTCATTTTAGAACAAATACCTCTTCACATTCCTTGACAACAACAACAAAAATTGTAATGAAGGAAATAATAAAATGTATCAGATTACTAAATTGTTGATCAAAAAGACTTTTAGTGGGTTTTTTTTATTTTACATTTTTTTCTTTGGCTAATATTAGATAATTACTTATTTGCCGAAAAATATTTTAAAGGTTATTCAAACTGAATTCCGCCTAATACCTAAAATGAAATTATTTTAAAATGCTTGGCTACCTAAAAAAAAATTCCAAGTTTTGCCAAAACTTAATACTACCTCATAGACATGACAATAAATGTACTAACATTATAAAATTACATATTAATATTTTACATGTATATTTAACATAATGCTGTTATTTTTTTATACATTATGATTGTTTCAAGTTTTTGATACATTTTTAAATATGTACACTTCTTTATAATGAATACGTTTTTATTACCTGAATGAATTCCTATGGTAATGTTAATTTTTTGTCCTGGAAGATGAGTTTTAAAAGAATTTACAAATGACATAAAATTTAATGAAGCTCTAGCTATGTCAACTGCATGCGCGTTTCCATTGCGAATGGGCAATCCTGATGCAACAACATAGGAATCACCCAATGTCCGCACCTAAATTAAAAACTACATTTAATTTTATGTATATTAATATAATCAAATGACTTTTAAAAATTATTATTAATAATCTTAAAAGCAATGATTTTTATTTATTTATTTATTTATTACTTTAATTATTTAAAAGTAAAGCTTTTTAATCTTTTTTTTACAAAATTATATTATAATTTGAATTGGTAAAATTTGTTTAAATAAAATTGTTATTTTTCCACTATATCTAGTAAAAACTAAATATCATTAATCAGTTCAATAGAAGGCAAAATTCTTGCCAGGTTTTTATACAAAGAATCTGCAAGAAAAAACAAGGCTAGCTAACTATAGGGTGGTGCTGATTTTAGTTATTTTCCATTTAATTCGATATTCATTTTTCATCTCATAATTAAATTGTTATAAGATGTTAATCTGAAAGAAAATATTTCCGTAATTTTAATTAGCTGGAAAATGTCAAATTTTAATCACATCATTAAACGAAGGTCATTCTAATAATTGCTATAGCTCAAGAAATTTAAAGTAACTATTGCACCACAAATACATACAATGAATTGAAGAAATATAAAAATGTCGAAGCACCTTCTATTATTTTGACAGACACTTTATGACAAATAATCGAAACTATATATATGTAAATATACATGTATGTGTGAAAAATTAAACGCGTGATTGGAATCATTTAAGCAATTATTTACAACCAGATACCTCCTTAACTTTAAATCTGAAATATCGTATAACGTAGCCTTATTTCACTATATAGGTATTTCAGATTTAAATCTTCTGTCATCAGGCTGGCTAAAGATATGAATTTTGGGTTTCCATAATAGTATGATAATCTGAATTTTATATGTATATAATTAAATTCATTTGTTTTTAAAGCATTAATTTATTCATAATCAATTACATTCATAATGTGTCCACATAGTTATGGTAAAAACACACAAAAATACTGGTTATTGCAATACATGAAAGTAAAAGTCATTTTTTCAGTCTAGCATAAAAATCAGATGTTCAAACTTTTGGCAAACTGATAAAAATAGGTTAATATCTAAAATACATGTACTGTGAAAGAAATTTGGTTGAACTTTTACACTGGAATATTATAGATTTGAAGTTAATAGATCGTGAGCTGTAAATCCATAGATATCTCAAATGCATTTAATTACTACTTTTATATTCTTTGCCATGTAATGTTTATATTTTTCCAAAGTTCATTAAAGTAGATGTAAATTATATTTATCCTATGGAATACATGGGTTTGATATTATATATATATATATTATAATGAGCCAGCCAACAGCTCTTAACAAGTTTTTTCAGAATATGCCTATTCTCCGACCAGTTTTCTGGCCATCACAGTGAAGTGCTAGGATATTCCAGCATTATATTTAAAATACCAGGTCAAGCCCAGCATTTTATCTAATGTTTAACTATTAAGTAGAAAATCTGAAAATGTCAGACATCCGCATGTCTTCAAATTCAGCTGTTTAACTTAAATAGCCATATGGAACTGAACCAAGTTTAGATACACCATATTATTAATAGTTTTAGCAATATACAATCACCAAAACCTTAAGAGCAAAAACAATAATTGCAAAAAAATCAAGCCATATATCATATGACTCAATTTTATAAGCTTGTATATAAATGTTATACAAGTATATAATTATATAGTTAGATAGCTGGATTTGAAGACATATGGATATCTGAAATTTTCAGATTTTCTACTTAATAGTTAAACATTAGATAAAGTGTTGTGCTTGACCTGGCATTTTAAATCTAATGCTTGAATATCCTAGCACCTCACTGATGACTGCCAGAGCTAGAAACCAGTCTAAGGATAGGGATATTTAGAAAAGCTTGTTAAGAGCTGTTGCCAGGCTTATTATGTAACATTTGTAATACAAGCTTATAAAATTAGGTCATGTGATATATGACTTGATTTCCTTGCAATTATATATATATATTAAAACAGAAATCTCCAATCCTGACCTACTCGTCTGAACTAGTTTCGAACCTATTTTAAATGTAAAAATGTAATATTTAAGTCGAGTGGGAAAACTTTGCTACAATGGCCGCTTGAATGGCATCATCCATTTACATACGAAAACACGCTATAATTAGACAGGTTTGATAAAATTATAATGTATAAGTCGAGCGGGAAAACTTTGCTACAATGGCCGCTTGAATGGCATCATCCATTTACATACGAAAACACGCTATAATTAGACAGGTTTGATAAAATTATAGCGGAGAAATGCTCATAATTTATTATAAAATGTTTTATTAATTTTCAGTCAATTCTTAATTATATTCGCTATTATTTCGTATGTGGATGGATAATTTAAACCTTGGAATAACGGCAAAATGATTCATATATATTTAAGTTTAAATAAAAGTAATGTAAATGTTTTCTTTAATTTATTAACGGTTTTCTGATTTAATGTTTTACATATATAGTTGAAACAAGTATTTTCTTTAAATTTGCTTTTTTTTTTTTAATAAACAAATATGTTAAAAGTTATTTAGTTTTATAAAATAAGAATTATCTGTTCGCAATTAAAAATGAGAATTTTTGTAAACAAGATATCAATTAGTGACACACCCGGGTAAAAAAGTAAAATCTGTTTTCTGATTGATTTTTGTTTGCAACAAAAGACTTTTTCATTAAATCAGAATACCGTTCCTTCTGCTAAGTAATAACACCTGAAAAGGAATTTAATTAATGAAAATGAATCAAATTATATAGTTTATATATTTTGATACATTTTTTTAAGGAAATTAAGTATAACACCTCGGAGATTTTATCAGTTGTTGTAGAAATTGAATTATATTATTTTGTTTTAATTAAAAGTCAATTGGTCCCGAGGCTTACGAAATTCCAGAAAGGTGTTAAAGTTTAGTAGAAGGATATAAATAGGCCTTATTTTAAGCGGGAAGTGAGAATCCATCTTACTTTTGAAGAGAGTCAACAGGGGAAGTTTTATTATTGTTCAACCTTAACATGTCTGGCTAAAGTCAGGCAAAATTTTGCTGCTTTCCCGTGATGGAACACCTAGTTCAATCCATCAAATGCCAAAGGAACAACCAAGCTTACACCAACTAAATTTGAAAATGCCATAAGCCGTAAAAATAATTTGCCCTCGTTCCGATTTCAATCCAGCTAAAGAAACACTATTTTAAAAAATCGTCTCCCAACTAAATTGAAGATGCCATAAGCCGCCAAAGAAGTCACCTTCGTTTCCAGCTTGAATCTCTCCTTAGCTACAGAACTATTTTAGTATTATTTAAAATCGCAGAGCTCTGTGTGCATTTCAAAAACATTCATTATTTCTTCAAAAACAGGTTAGCTAACCATATTATTGAAATTTCTATCTAAATTGTTTTCGAAATAATATTTAAATGAAATACTTTTTGCTAATACAATAGTGTAAACTGTCTAAATTGTTTCCTAAAATATTTTAATTCTATAAATAAAATACTTTTGCTAAATTTCTGTTAATTAATGTTTTGCTATATAATTTAATCACTGCAATTATATTTTGCTTTTCTTTTGCTTATTTTATTTATTATTAGTTATGCCTATGTTTCGAAACGGCGTGCATTTAATTATAGAATATGTTTTTAAACATATAAATTTAACATTTTCGTATTATTATTTATATAGCGTCATTTCGTGCGCTGTTTCGAAACCCAAATTCATATTTTGTCATTTTGTAAATTAATTAATATAAATATAAAATGTGGCTTTTCAACCTTTATTTATTATGTTACTAAAGATTAAACTAGCCTGGAGTGCAATCATAAGTATATTTTTTTAGTTAAGTATTCGTAAGTCCCCTATTAAATATACTTTTCCCCCTTTTAAAAGTTTAGTAGTTATAAATAACTAAAGAGATTGAACGGGATAAAGTAAAGTTTGTAGATATCTATATTGCCGTCAGTAGCATATCGTATTTCTCATGCTACAGAAGAGTTGGCTCTTTTGATCAAGCTGATGATCTAGTGTTCATTTAATATATGATCTTTAATTTATAATATCCTTCAGCTTGGCGGATGTGAAACTTATTAATATTTTTCTCGTTGTGCTGTTTTATATATAAGATGGAGCCACAGCGTTGCCAGCACATCTTCTCTTATGGGTAGTGCAGTAGCGAAGTCTGAGCTACGGGCCAGATTAGCATGTAAGTCCCCCGCCTCTGAACCAAATAAAGGTTCCCCATTAGCAGCATGATGACCGGTTCTTGGGTAAACCGTTGTTTGTCACAAAAACCCTAAAACTATTCTTCCATCCGCAGAGCCACTTTATTATTATACTTTACGTGTGCCTAGCGTATTAGTAAAATCGTTATAGCCAACTCTCCCTCCCTAATATGCAGTCTTCAGCGTTGATCCGAAGCATTCTTGAAAACCCGTTCGATCTAAAGCTATCTGGGATGCTTTAAAAGCCCATAGTTAATATAAATTTATTATAATTAAGATGTATTATTAAGCTTCACTCCAGACTTGGTTTGATTTCACGTACAATAGCCACATGAACTGATGATGAAAGGGCATAACTGGTAAAAGTTAATGTAGTGATTAGTTATATAGTAGGGTATTTGTTTCCATTAAATAATATTGGAGCAATTAAATAATAGCCAACGTATCAATTATTGGCCTAGAGTAATGTTACTTTATAAATAAAATGCCTGCATGCATTTGCCAACAACAATTGTCAATAAATATATTTTAATTCATCATATATCAGTTTCTGTCTCATTATTAAATCAATCCAATTCACTAATTGCCCATAAGTATTCATTAGTAAAGCCCCTATTATTTAAATATGTTAGATTTTATCTGTGGAATGTCTAGTATTTACATTGTTTATATATATGTTTAAGTCCATGAGTCTTATTGTTTTCTCCGATTTGCTAGTGGGCTGGATGAAGAATTAAATCTCGTGTGCTACCATTGTTATGTTATCCATTGGGTGTTAGATCTGGTGCTTGGAGAGTGGGTTCGAATCCAGGCTGGTCCCTGACCTAAATCTCAGGCTTGACTGGGTTTGAAGTACATTTTGTGAGTTCCAGCTCGTGTTAGATGGATAAGCATGTTTTGACTGGCACAATATATATATATATATAGAGAGAGAGAGTCCAGTCTAAATTTAATAATACATACAATTTATTTTTTTACTAATGATTACAGATATGACATTATAAAGGTCAACAATATCTCAGTCTTATATTGTACTCTTTTGAAATTTTTTTATATCAATTTCTGAATTCACAGTAAAGCAACATAAAATTGGATTTTTATTCAAGCACACATTCTATAATGAAATTAATAAAATTTAAGGCACTGTAAAAAAATACATTGTTTTATATGTAGATAAATTATCTTAAAATAAAAATAATAAAGCAATATTCATGTTAGTTTATGTTTAAACTAAAACAATTCATAATAGTACAACTTTGATTTAATATTTAAAGGTTATGTGTGTACTTGTATATTTATTCTGTTCATTGTTAAATTTATATTATTTTAAAACTAACAAAATTTTATTTAATATTTTAAAAAATAAAGAGATTGTTTCTCATGAGGATAAATAAATAAATTAAGAGAAAGTAATTTATTTTAATATTTGTGATTTATATATATATATTAGAAATTTGCACTATTTTATTTTAAAATATTTATTAAATATTATTCTAAAATTTAAAATATTTTATTTGCAAAAAAACATAGTGGCTTCTTTAAAAAGATATTCTTGCATGTAAATAGGTTATTTACAATGATTTAAACAATGGAAATTTATTCAAGATTAAATAGTTTAAAATATTTTGAGTGAAAATAGGGACATTATTATGTTCCTACAGCAAGAGTAATATATATCCTGACATTTAAATTAATCAGAATTTATAAGTAACAATGCATTGGAAGAAATTACTTATCTTACCTTTACTTTCTCTGTCTTATGCTTTTTGCTACGTGTTCCTATGTTGTTAATTTAGCCATTTCATAATAGTAGCTATTTTAAAATGCAAGGCTAAAGTTCTGCAAATATTTTATTTTTAGGGAAATCATTCTTTGAGATTGTCTAGGCGAATAATATCTTAAAATATTATGATAAAAGAAATCCATAAATTAATGAAAGACAAGGAATGTTTTGAAAAAAAAATCAGTGCTGTCAAAAATTTCTAAAGAAATGCTATTACATATTATTCACGCCATTTATCTGATACAAGGGAAAATAAATTTATTTTGGATAAATAACTCTTTTTTTAAAAAGAAAAAAATAGAATAATTGAATTATTCTAAGAATTCTACAAAAACAAAAACATCAAGGAAATTGCTTAAAATTGATTTATTTTACAATCTACTGAAAGAAAAAGGCGTTAAAGGAATTCTTTTCATGAAAAAAAAAACAAATTTTAACAGAACTTTATTTATTAATTAATGTTTTACTTATTATTTATATTATTGGCAATAAAATATATAATTGTCATAATAGATTGTTCCTAGATAGATGGAGGATTAAAATAACAACTTTGGATACAAATATTTCATCATTTTAAAGTTTATAATTACAATTATTATTATATGAATTATTTGTGTGCTTGTTTATTGTTTAAAGCAAGGTTGTTTAAAACTTTTCATTTAATTAATATTTAATAATATTTTCTATGCTATATCATGTTTTATTGACCTTAGAGTATTTTCTGGTCTCCATGGCAGTGAATTATTTTGATTTTTATGTTAAACTCTCATATAGTAGATAAAATTTTCTGATGACTTACATTATTGTCTATAAAGGCATTATTTGTAATGCCACATATACTTTGTAGAATCATATATAAAAGAATTTGAAATCTAAAGTGAACACATTTAATTAGAGATCCCTGAAATTACAGTATAAAATAAAAATTAAATAAATATATTTAATTAATATGTTTGTGATAATTATTATAGAAATACATTTATGCTTTTGATGAACAACCTTCTTTAATATCTTTTGGTTTATTTTAACAGCACATTCTGCATTTTAATAAGTTTGAGAAATATCATTAGTATTTTATCATTATTTTATATTTTGCAAATAAAACATATTTATTTAAATCAATTTGATTAATGTGTCTTTGCATTCTCACAACATTACATGACTGGTAATTATGGTCACATAACATTTTACATTTTTTATTGTACAGTATACATTTTCAATATTTTAGTTTATTGTTATTATTATAATCAAAGGTATTTAAACATTATTAAAACCAATGGATACAATGTAGTTAGTTAAATTATTATGATTTCATTATTTACAGTGTAGTTATTCTAGCAGACTCATACATATTATAAATATAACATTATTTACTTACATCGATTGTTAGATAAGATCTTAAGATTTACATAAAGATTTAATTATTATAGAACATAGTTGGGTACTATAAAATTCTCTTTGCTATTCAGCTATATATTCTTTACAGGATTGAAGTATAGCTTACTAATTTTACTTTAAAACTCTGAGTGTCTCGTATGTTGTCAGTTAAATAGCTATCTATAAGAGACTTCCTCCCTATATTTTGACTGTTACAATATATATATAAACAATATCAAACAATACCAAGAATCTCAATCTATTAATTGTCAAGGCAATCTTTTTTTTATCTTGCCAATATTATAATTCCCATAGGTTTATTATCTATTGCCTGCTCTTTATTCATAATATTTTGAGAATTTAATCGTCACATATTATAATAGAAACTTTTTCAATTTTTATTTATTTGTTTCCAACAAAAAATTATTCTTGTTTACAGGTTGCTTTTCATTATATACTAAGATATTTTAAGTTTTAAAAATGTAGTAATTTCACTTGTACACATTTTCTTGGATTACTTTCAACTTTAATTTTTTTTAAATGTAATCTTAATTAAATCATGCTAATATTGTTTAAAAATATTAGAAACCATGTTTTAAAGTACAATAATAGTATTTTTAAGTATAATTTTAAAATCAATTGAATAAATTCACCATAATTTTTCTACATCACTGCTTTTATATCCATCGTTTAAATAAGTATAAAGTTATTCTATTTTTACATACTATATTTTTAAGAATAAAATACACTATCAAATTTGGTTTTATCAAAATTTATTCTTAAATCTATTTTTCAACTTATTAACTTAATTCAAAAAATAATGCTTGCTACATAATCATCATTATCAAAGCAAAAATACCTAAAAATATCGAAATATATTGAAATCATTTTTTTATATCAGCTTTTTAAAAAGCTTTTTCTTATTTTACAGAGAAAATAGCAAAACAAACTGAAGAGATGTCAGTTCCAATTCTTGTGCACTATAAACTGCCATGCTACATAAAAGAATTGACTAATCTCTGAAATGTACCTGCATTTCAGAAATATCTTTTTTATGCGAATTGCCTTAGCGTATTGACAACAATTCATGTAAATATAACACTCATCTAGTTTATAAATTAATACTGCAATGATGACTGACTTGATGCCTAAGTATGACTATTTGAATAGTGCCACAGAATAATGTTGGAATAGAATTATTTATAGTAAGCAGCCATAGTATTAAATATTTACATTTTGAGACTAAAATAGTCATCATTACAATATTTAAATACATTTGATAGTTGTTATATTTGCATGATTCATTGATATTGTTCTACAGCAGTTAATAAAGAAAGTTATTCCTGAAATGTGTTTTACTGAAGAACTATTTGCCAAAATTTTTATTGGGTATTATGATTAGAGCTAACAGTCCTTCAGATTTATAATAATAATATTGCCATTCTAAAATTTTTTAGTTTTTTTTAAGCTGCTTATTTGAAAACATTAAACAGCTTAGAAATTTTGTGCAGAAATATTTCAGTTAATGAATGTTGATAATTAATTTGACATTTTTATTTTTTATGAACTTATAAAAGTAATGTCAAGTTCTATCTAAATATTTTTTAAGTCTGTTTTTCATAATTAAAAATAATTGAATTATGCATTTACTGTTTTGTATGGTCAACTATAAACGGCTGTGTATTTATTGGTAAATGAATTTACGACTGTGATTGTGTTTGTGCTTATGACAATAAACAATAACATTTAAGTACTTACATTGATCACGTCATAATTAGATAAAATTTCATCAAATGATGCATACAATTCATTTATCATATTGATTATCTATAAGTAAACATTTAAATAATTTTATTATAAATAAAATAAATATTCAGGGGTTTCCCCCCCAAAAAAAATAAACATACTATAGAACAAAAAAAATACATTAAATATTTTCCCATTACTATACAATGTTTTTAATGTATATGCATTGTGAGATAAATAATAGTAAAATCAACACGTGTGAATGTAGATGGTAACGAAGGGTAGAAGATTATCAGCAGTGATTATAACTTGTGGGAATTATAAAATCCATTTTACTCTAATAATAAATCATTCAATCTATATATTTTTAGAATAATATAAAGTTTAAGAGCTAATAAAATCATGAAATAATGAAAACAAAAAATATTTAGTACTCACAATTGTATTTTGATGTTGCAATATAATAATAATAATAATAATAATAATAATAATAATAATAATAATAATAATAATATATTATTATTATTATTATTATTATTATTATTATTATTATTATTATTAATATATTGATATAGCAAACAAACTACAATAATCTTAAAACATGATTCTGTGATAATTTCAAGTTTGTAAGATATACTCTTAATAAAAAGATAATCTTTCACAGATTCAAACTAAGAATATGGCAACTGCCTACACAGCTGATGAAGTGATTGGCGTCAACATAATCTTTGCAGCATCCAAAGTCACAAATCACAGCAAAACATATGCAAATGCTACTAAAGCCAACTTGTATTAATGTGAGAAGCAACAGAACTTAACAATAAAATACCCCTCCCCCAGTTCTGAAAAACTAACTAAAATGACATCAGAGATATAGACCTAAAAGTAAACAAAAAATCCAGACCCCCTCCACCTGAAATGGAATGATAATGAATAAGAAAAAAATCAATGAGCACTTCAATAATAATATTACAAGATAATTATTTCCATCTTTTAAAGGATTTTTTCCTCTCAATCAGTAATATTATCTTTAAATAGATTTCCCAAACACCTTTTATATAAAGATTTTTTACACAGATTGTGGGAAGCTGTTCAGAGAATTTCACAACAGCTCAATCAAAGATATCTGGTACTTAAACTTTTCAATCCACTCTAAAGGAGAAAGTGTCAAATAGATATCAGCACTCTGAGTAATTATATACTGGTAATTGTTGGCCAAGATTGCCAAAGCTATATAACTGGAGTGATGAAAAACACATACCACAGTTATAACAGCCAATATTTTATAGGCCCATTTAGTGGGTTACAGCTTCAGTTTATACCAATGGTTATGAGTACAAATGAAAAGCCAAACTGATTCTAACATCATTTCAATGAAAATTGAAGATCAGGAGGCCATACTCGGTCTCTATATATGAGACATAAAACCACAATGTTATTCATGTGGCAACAAAACATTTTGCCATACAATGCATTGTCAATTAAGAAGAAGCCCAATTAAATACCAACTAAAACTACACCAACCACTATAAAAATAACACAAATACATGTCAAATCATCACTTATCCATGCATGCTGAGTAAATCCAGTAGTCATCTCAGTTCCAAAGATCCTGAGATCAACCACTCAGTGTAACACACACATCCTACAACAACTACAAGGGTCAAATGATACTAATGCTATAGGTTTAAACTCTAACTAGGTGTTTCCATGTCAGATATATGATTTACCCATCACAAAATACACACTGATTGGTACAGATGATCTTGTATCAGACAAACCAAGAGATTAACACAAATACACATCCAATTACCCTGATTCAGGCACATTAAATAAATCCAGCTGTCATCTCAACCACAAAGATTCTGAGTCCAACCACCTAGTGGAGCACACACACACATTCTTAATCTTACAATTATAAGGTCAACAATGCTAATGCAGTTGTGTAGATTTTAACAAGGTGACTTCATATCAGATATGATTTACCTACCACAAATCACACCCCAAATGGTACAACCGATTTTGCATCAGGGACAAACAAAATACCATCAATCTAATAAATGAGCATATTCAAACAAATCACTCACAAGTATCCATAAATAAAACACCAGTCCATGTAATATAAACACTCAATCAATGCCTTCCATCCATAGAACTTGCCTCAACATGGACCATAAACCTACCACCTGGAGGCCAAAAAATGATAACCCAGGAGAGTCAAATCAAAAACAGTTGCTAATTCTGACATAATCACCAGACTCCATAAAATGATCCTATCCCAATTGATCTTTCCCACAATAAAACTATCAGTTTATATCTATCAACCAAATATAAGAATACTCAATACATATAAACAATACAGAATAACAAAAATACCATGGCTGATCTTCCACATGAATACTATACCCAGATGGACATGGGGCTTTATCTTGTCCAGTCATAGTAATATATCATAAACTATTACAACATTGCATATGTAAAATCATCTTTCAAATTGTATCTGAGAATTTATGATTTTCACATGTGCTAATAAATTATTGATAAGATATAGCCATCAAAACTATAATACTTTTGAAAAAATAAACCCAACTTATAAATAAATACCTATATACCAATGTAACATCAGTGTCAATCCCTCCATATATGTTTTTACTAATAATATGAAGTGTTACCATGTGTTTTTCTCAATATCACATTAAAAAATTATATGTAAAACCAATTTGACACATGCACCTTATTATGTAACAATCATAATTCCTTCAATTACTGTATGTCATGTTTCTTTTTCTATTACAAACAAGAATTGTAAACCCTTATTGCATATATAATATTATGTATCAACTTGTATCTAATACCTCATGTTTTCATATGTAACTTATGTGATCCTTTTTGAGTCTCAATAAAATTTATGTTTGAAACAATAATGATAAGAGCAGTAGTAGTGGTGGTAGTGGTGATCATGATCATAGTGTTGTAATCAAAGTAGCAGTAACAATAGCAGCAGTCATCCAGCATTAATAGCATAAGCAGCAGCAACAGTAGCAGTAGCAGCAGAAATAGTAAAAACAACAACAATAATGATAATAATAATAGAGTCTGTAGCAAATCTTGACTTGACAGATGATTGTTTACAAAGCTCTTAGGGTTTGATTTTGAATTAAAGAAAATCTTAAAGTTATAGTCATATATATGTGAACAGTAAGTATTAGATAATCAAAAGTATTTCAGTTTAATGAGAATATATATATATATTGTACCTATATTGATATAGGCACATATAATTTTATCTAAAATTATATTATTAAAATAATCTTTCGTTAAAGAAAAACATACCAATCTCTTTTCATTCAAGAAAAAATAATGTTAAAACTAATATATGTGCGAGTGTCAACAATAGAATAAATGTTACTATAAATAAATGAAAGTTAAAGGAGATTATCATTAAAAAACATGGCAATGGTTATTAATTAATATCAAACAACATTTTTGCATGGCTATTACTAATTAAGCAATCTTTCAAAACACATTTATCAAATGATTATCACTGGAATTTGACAACAGATATTTGCCGGAGGATATTGAAAAGAAAACACTTCATTGGTATAAATACTGAATATTTTATCGGACAATCAGTTGAGACAATCAGTTCACAAAGTAATTGAGTAGTGCAGTTCAGAAATTAATTGAGCAGTTAACAAACGAAATGCAGTGTTGAGAAGATCTTGGGAACACATGTTTATCTCCAGCCCAGATGTCCTAGAAAACATCAGATCTGCCCGTGAAATAATGTCAGTGTAACAACTTAGAAAATCTCCATCAGTATTTAATTGTCTCCAATAGTAATAATCGTGAAAATCAGGAAACTCATCCAGGAAAAGCCCCAGCCGGCTGGTAAGTATTCATAATGGAAATATCCTCACCGAAAGCAGCCACCAAAGAGAACAAAATTCTACGTCTACATTCAAAAGCCTAGGTAAAAACATTTGCTTATTTCATTTATACTGTAATAGCCATTGCATTGCATTAATTCATATGAATCTTTCAAGAGTCTAATTATATGAACTTTATATCATACATAAGTGAACTATTGATATGTGTGATTAAATTTCAAATGCTATGTAATACTTTATTATTATTATGTGTGTGTGAGTTAATATGTGCGTGATCATTATATCAATATTTATTAGTTAAATTAGAGTGTTCTGTTATTAAATCTATAGGAATATTTAAACTATTTAGAAATGTTAATTAAAAATATGCGTGTGTTTTATTAGAATTATAAAATGTTTAAATTTAGTAAATAAATGTTAGTTAATAAATTATCTTTAAAATTAAACTTTATTTGTCGGTCAATTCTTTTTATCAATTCCTTTTATCAAATTCTTTTTTATCAATTCCCTTTTATCAAGTCTTTTAACCACTAATTAAGTATAATCTATTAGTGATTACAAACAACTGAGCTAGTCGTGGATTTAGGCGTTGAGTTAGTGGCCACTGTTCAAAGTGCATTGTCTATTTTTTACGTATTCTTTTAGAATAAGCAGCTGGCACCCGTGTTTATACAAAAACAAAAAAAGGTGCTTTGAACTTGGTGTTGAACTCAACAGCCAAGAAGAAGCTATGTCCTGGAAATGTAACGCTAGTTATATACTTTATAGCTATCGTTTGGGCATACATACTCTCCGAGTATGTTCTTCTCTGCCTAAGAGACTGGTGTTTCGAATGCACATATTCGAATTCGGTTCAATATATATATAAATTTGTTACAATTAATAAATTTTGCCCATGACAATATACAGTTAAATGGTGGCTACCAGGCCATGTGACAAGATGGTTGGCACAAATAACTTCTCCAAACTGATACAAACGGCAGATCAAACCAAAACATATGCCAATACTGCAAATAATAATTTACAACAAAAATAATATAATTAAGTTACAAATTCATAAAACAATAAAGGTTTTCATTTTTTCAGAAAAATAAACACAATATTTTGCAACTCAATATATGAATACTAGTAAATCAACCTCCTCTTCCTGGGCATTGGAATCATGATGATTTATAATTAATTAATGAGATGTTCAATAATTCAATAACAAGAAGCCTGCATGCATTATTTAAAAGATTTTTTCCCATGCTCAATTATACTATTAGTCATAGATGCAAATATATCTCTATATAAATTTTGCAGGGATTTGCTCTATGATGCAATAACATTATGTGGGCTTTGAGACACAGTGCTGAGAAATGGAAACATAATGGATAAAATTAATCATAGAATTAAACTTGATTGGAATGATTTTGGTAAAAATAATTTAATATTAACCTATATTATTTAATCCTTGAATTTTATCAAGAAAGTCAAAAGACCCATTTTCAAACCATTATTAAAACTTTAGGCAACTATGTGCTAATCCCAATTCATCCAGATCAATATAATCAGATTACTGGAATATTAAAAAAATGTGTATCTTGGATATATCAAAAAACTTTCATTAAATAATGGAGCCCTTTGGAAAAACCATAGCTTTCAACCCAATTTATCTGAAAGATACACCATTATTAGTTTATAATAACAGAAATGATTTTAAACTGAGATTGCATCCAAAAATGGATCCAAACAATATTCCTATTCAAATTGTAGATCAGAAAGCCATGCTAAGCCTGTTTATAAGAGGATTCACTTTACAATGCAACTCATGTGGACAGTGTGGCTACCTTGCAATGCAATATAATAGCAACATAACAGACAAATCATAACAATCACAACAAATAAATAATCAGCCCAACTATATTTAGACTGAAGATACTAACCACACATATATTGTTAACATAAATTCAGATACAAATAACTAGATTCAAACAATTACCCCATTTCTGAAAAATCGCTAATTCACTCTAATGGATCAAACTGCATATAAACATAACCACATCATAGATGAACCAAACAGCATTCAGGACAGATTTAAACACTAATCAAATGTGTCCAAACTACACATATGAAAAACACCTGATAGATGTAAATACCAACCTAACTAATCTATCACAAAGCAGCTCCAGAGAGGCACAAAATACCATCAAAACAAACATTACATACAATTAAAATTAAACACATCAACATATATTATGGAGTCACTCATGCTCTGCATCCCATAAGTTGAACTAGTAACAGTAGCAACAAAAATAGGTCCAGGCAACTCAAATAGAAATAAAAATGATAAAAAAGTAAAATCAGAAGAGAACAACAGTTGATCATCAGTAATCAGCCTTCAAAACAGACTTTATAGTAAAGGACATCTCTCTTTTGCAATTAACCAGTGAATCTCCTCTAACATACAATTCACATGATGAAAACCAGCCATCAACATAGCTTGAAGAGCAAACACCCTCCACTTACAACATTAATAAAAATCAGACAAGCACCTTTTAAGGTGTAGAATTTAAACTCATCTAGCAAAGTCTATTACCTTAGACAATAGAGTACACTCATATAACCACATATATTAGATCATCTGGAGACAAAAAAATTACAGTTGATTATAGATTGGCTCTGCAGTGCACCTTCATGCTGAGGGCTTTATTCCTTGCCCAGGGACATTCCAACAGCTTCAGGGGGCACTGGTCTAGTTATAACTCTAAGTTTCCCAGTATACTTATAACTCAAAGTTTCCTAGTCTACTTATAACTCTAAGTTTCCCAATAATATCATTAAAATTATATATATATATTGATGCAAAGCTGTTAATGGAAAACTTTCATCATTGTACAATACTCAATATAATATTCACCTACATTACACCTGAGAACATCACTATATCCAACCTCATACTCAACATCAATTCACTACTAGCTTCAACCCCTTACCCAACAATCTTTATGGGAGATTTTAACATGAAATACAAAGACTTCCTTTATAAATGGTTTCATCAAATAGTGATACCACTCATGAATGCTGAATTTTTTTAATGCTAAACACAGTAATACTGCATCACTACATCAGTCTGAATCCATCTTCATTCTCAGACCACTTTTACAAACTGCAATGCTCAACCTAGTTTAAATTCAGCCACCTACATTATCTCTTGGAAAAACATTAATAATTCTATTTCCAAATTCACTCCAGAATTCCTTTTTCAGAAACATTAGCTCTGGATGAAGAAGTACATAATCAGATAGTAATGTCTGAAACTATTCACAACACATACCATCATATACATAAACTCATCCAGGCATATAGAACACATGTGACACTTAAAGATTACTAGCCATGAAAAACAAAATCTGCATGTCAACAAAATACATGGACATAAGACTACATCTGATAGGCCCTGGGTTGTCCAACCACAATCAGAGTCCCATAGCTCTTCAAATCAGAACATTCACACATGCAGCACATAATATGATTGAACATATGCATAAGCATTTCAAAACAAAAGCTTCAAACTCATCAATCTTTTATTTCACCTCATGACATTTTTGAAACACATGAGACAAAACCACCATTTACCAATACTGAATTTGTAAGCAAACTTGCTATGCTGCCCAATGCATGCCATCCAGTTACTCATGGTATACTACAATTTATGTTTGAGCACTTAAGAAGCTCAACTACTCAAGCACTATGGCATTGTGATCTATCTCACAAAATACCTACAACATTAATAACTTGTATCCAATCACAATAATGCCTTTCAACAAGAAACCAGCATCAATAATAACCCTTACCAATTTTCAAACTATCTTTATGGGTCTACTAGCTATCAAGAATATTGAGAAAATGATTAAAGACAGATTGAACCACACTTACTGTCTCTAATTTTACCATATCAGTTCACAGAAAAACAATTATCAACAGCGCAAACAGCATCTATTTTCAATGCAGTATTGAGCTCGGTGTAGGAAAAAATGCTCCAGCTGCAGTTTAGATAGATAGAGAGACAGTTATTGGTTTCATGAAAATCAAAGTACTAATTAACAGATTGGCTGATACCACTATTCATCATACTCTTTTGTACATGCTGCCTAACTTACAGCTGAATTGTGAAATCTATAATGGCAAAAATTTCATACTCTTTGCTCCCACACAATCCATCTCAAAAGGCTCTTCTTAAATTTCATTACTGTTCACTTTCAACATCAACTTACTAGTAGTGAAGATGTATCAAGCATTCACTAGTATCTAAATATTAAACATATCTTAGTGGGTTTCATGAATCACTTATATGGATGACATAACTGTCTACCATCCATCCAAAAACACCTACCAGCCTTATACAAGATGTTACAAAAATTTACCGCTACACATAAACTCAATGTCAATCTAAGAGTAAGACTGCTGTTTGAGCCCTTTATACTACTGAACTATGCAAAAACATATATGGGTGGAAAAGTTATCTGCCTATCTGGGTTTTCACTTTTATATGAATGCAAATGCAATGAAGTGCAAAATCTGGAACAAGCTTCAAAGAAGAAACAGAATGAATTCTTATCTCACTCTCAAACGCATATCTCTCCATATACTCCAAGATCCAGCTATTTAACCAGCTAATCATCACCAAAATAACTGACTACTCCTAATAATTATGTTTCCTATAGGTTTTATGAACAAGATCTCTTCTCTCTGAAACAAGCTTTTGTGACAGAGAAAGACAGTGTACACATGCACAACTAGCTTAGAAGTCCACCCTTCCAAAATAAACTTGTTCTTCATATTATTCATACCTTTTATCTGCAGAAGGTTACAAACCTAACAATAACTACTATTAAATACTTTCCAATGCTACAATGTCTTTTTTAGAAAACATCAACAGATAAGCCATCTCCACACATGACAAACTATTATCCATCATCAGCTATATAAAGCCATGTCGTCACATATATTTTCAAACTATATAAAAGTATTTATTTTGGAAAATTTATTCTCTGATCCATCCAAATATGCACCAAGATTCCAATATAATGGTGCTTCAAATAAACAATCAGAAATTATTCTGTAAACTCAGAAATGTTTCTAGAGCCAAAGTACTTCGATTTCACAATAAAGATTAAACTTTCAAACCCTGCCCACATCAAATTTCCTGAGATACTTGTGGTTGTACATTAATTTAGATTCTTTTCTCCCCATGACATAGGGCACAACCAACCTCATTGTTCAGCACTCAACAGAAATTGTTATAACATGACCACAGCCTATAGATAACCCAATATGACCCTCTAGACAATCATTGGCATATATTGCAAAGGCTTTGACTCATCAATCTGAACAGCTGCATTCATGCTCTCTGCATATTGGTGCACTCATTACACTTTCACCTTAAGAAAACAATATAAGGCACCATCCATCAACACATAGTAACAAACTGACAAAATTAAGAGCCAGAGATAATAAAATTGCATATCCTGATATCTTTCCAACCCCCTGGCCAGTTATAACACAGCAAGAGTCTCCCTCAAAAATATGTGACATTATCCAGCAAATGAATTACACAGAATTTCCATCTCACTACATACTATTGATTTCAAGACCCACAACAAGACACTGAAGACTTAAACAATGAAGATCATACTAAAATCAGCACACAAGAAATATGATAATGATCACCACTTAACATCGATAACATCAGGGAATTAAAACCTGGGATTACATAAACTACCACTCACAAATATCTATAAAATAAAATGAACACTAAATGTAACTCAAAAACTGAAAAAACTATGTAATGTATACATATATATCTGCATCTCTCCTCAAAAATTAATCAAAGGTAATTATATAAAACATTTCCAAATAGAAATTAGCAAAGGAATATTGTAGCTGCTATTCCTGCTTCACCATATAAATGATAACACTGACCCCCATTTCCTTTATATATAAACACTTATTTTCTCCTTTCACTTGCAATGTAAACATAGGCATGTGGAACAACTCATAAAAAATGGAACCTCTCAGTCATTAATAAAAGTTCTTTTTGAAACATACTACTACTACTACTACTACTAATAATAATAATAATAATAATAATAATAATAATTATTATCATCATCATCATCATCATCATCATCATTATTATTATTATTATTATTATTATAAATGCAGTTCATCTACATTGAACACAGTTTTCTAGCTCTATTTTGTATAGTCTCAAAGTAATTTAAAGACCAAATTGACAAAGAAAAATTCTTACCTTATATACAGTTCTTATAATTTTAATCACCAATTACTCTTTTTTGCATTTTCTGCTGATTTTTTATTATAAATTTAATCAAGGTCAAATATGGAGATGGAGCTATCACATGATTAAATAACTGGTTGTTTTCTCATCCTTGGTGTTCGTCTTAAGATGTCACTACTTCTAGGTAAATTCCTAGAAATATACAGTTTCACCAGCCTTCACCCAACCAAAGAGGAATTTTTCTACGTTATAAATGCAGAAAAGTCCTCACATTATGTTGGACAGAGGAGGCGGTGACAGAAGCCAACACAAAGAGACTTCTTTCTATGATAAAACACAGAAAGAACCTGACGGCTGCCGGTTATGGCTTTTTTTCTATGCTAAAAGCAAAGAGAAAGAAATACCTTGATCGGCTGCCATAGTAGTTGATTTTGTTCATCATTTTCTTGTAATAGTAGAACATCTATTTTCTCTGTAGTTTCGTGTGAGAGTGTGTGTATTTGAAGCAGTCATAGTTTTTTAAAATTTGATAAGACGTCTATTTTTTTTTAATGTATTGTAACTTACTTTACTGTTGTAAGTTTAGTAATAATGTCTTGAAAATTCCAGGATCATGTGAAAAGTACCGTTTTTGCAAGAATTCGTCCGTGACCAGTTACTTTTGCTATATATATGTAAATGCACAAACAAAAACAACCCACTGCCTAATTATTAGGAACTACTTGTCTGAAAAATAAAATTAGTCGGGTATTATTTTTTTTTTGTTTTGTTACATTTATTATTTCAAAATAAGATTAGTTTTTATATCTACACACTAACAAAAACAACCCAGTTCCTGATTAATTACTGTCTTTAAAAAAAAAAGCAAATTCAATGGGGGTTGATTTTTTTCAATGGAGTCTTTGAATTACAGTTTGTTTGTTTTTATATATACACAAGATTTATCAAAAAAAAAAAAAAGAAACCCACTTTCTGATTAATTACTGTCAAAAGAAACGCAAATTAGTCAGCTATCATTTTTAAATTTAGTATTTCAATAACGGTACCCTTTTTATATAGACAGACTTAACAAAAACAACCCACTTTTTGATTCATTACTGCCCCCCCCCTTCCCCCCCAAAAAAAACGGAAATTAGTCGGGTATCATTTTTCAATCGAGTCTTTTAATGACGATCCTTACTAATAGTAGTTGGGTATCAATTCTAAATTGTAGTATATAAATTATGTTACTTTTGATAGATTTAGAATTACCTCTTGCTTTTTTAATAAAATGATTGATTTACTCTTGACCAAAAATACCGTAACTTTAAAAAAAAAAGACACATGTAAAGTCCCAAAAAAAAATGAGAAAAAGTCCCATAACTTTAAAGACACACACAAAATCAAAAACAATCTAAGATTAATAAGATTGACTTATTACATCTTGCTTTTGAATCAAATTATTGATTTACTCTTGCAAAAAAAATACCATAACTTTAAAAAGACACACCTAAAGTCCAAAAATAAAAATTCGAAAAAGTCCCGTAACTTTAAAGACACATACACAAACTCAAAAACAAGATAAGATTAATAAACATTTACTTATTATGTCTTGCTTTTGAATAAAATTATTGATTTACTCTTGCAAAAAAAAAAAAAAAAAAGACAGTAACTTTAAAAAGACATGTAAAGTCAAAAAAAAATAAAAAAATTAGAAAAACACAGTAACTTTAAAGACATACACACACAAACTCAAAAACAGATAAGATTAATAAACATTTACAAAAATGAAAAAAAATAACATCATATAATAGTATTAGTTAGTAGAATATTTTATTACAAATCTAAGAAATCAGATCTTTTTAGATCAAATCGATCATTTAGGTCCGGCCCGGAATTGTTATATGTATATGTTTTTGATTAGCATCAACGCCATCTTAAGGTGAACACCAAGATGAGAATACAACCAAATATCTTCCACCAATATTATGAACTCTCAATATCAGTTTTTAATCAAACATATCATAACTTTATTAGCAACAAGATGGCCATTCTCAATGGCAGCAAGGACATAATTTCTAATAATATCAATAGTTTCAAAGAAAAATATCCATATCCTAAGCAAACATACAAAGACATCATCAACAATGATGTACAAATTTTTCATGGTACTAAAGTATAGATTCAGATAATATTAGTTTCTCCAAAAGGGTCAAACTACTAATTTTAAAAATCTCCATAGCACTGAGGATATAACCTCGAATAATATCAACAGCTTAAGAAACCAAAGTCCAAATTTAAACCAAACAGATGGAAATGTCAGGAGTGATGTACAAATTTTCCAGGTTAATCAGAATATTAGAAAATTAGAATATTTTTATATAGACAAATAGAATCATTTGAATCAGACCAACTCATTTTAAAACCACCATGAAAAATTTTACTACAATAATTAGAAAACTATTGAAAAGTAAAAATGTTGTGATTAAATTTAAATATGGAGAAATGAGGAAATAAAAAACTTATGGGATTTTCTAAAAAAGAAAAACTACATATCGTGATTTTTTTGAGAGAAAAAAGAAAAATATAATGGACTTTGAAGCATTCAAATAAAGTGGCAACTGAGTAAATATTTATTTTGACTGGTTGAAACGGGTTTTATGTTTATAATGTACCTAATAATCATTTCATTTGTAAAAATGCAAAGTACATGTTTATTTAAAATTAAAAATACAAAAGCTGTTAAAAATGATTATCAACAATTGCTATCTCTAAACTTCAGGATCATTCGGCTGAATTTAAGTTAAAACTTGTAACTTGATTCAAAATATTAACAGACTTTGTAATTGGCTCATACTTATTTAAGATTATTAAAGAAATGAAAATTGTTTTTCTATGAACAAATGCACAAATATCAAAAACAAAAATATTAATTTTGTACCAACGACAACACAAAGTATAAACAAAAGAAGCAATAGTAAATATTTTAAAATAAATCATTAAACAATAATATCTAGAATTTATAAAATATAAAAAAAATGAAATGATGACAGACAAAAATATAATTGCATATAATAATAAAAGCTTTGGAATACAAGTAAAGTCTCAAAATTATAGAACAGTTTGATATTGGGTAAAAATATTTCAGCAATGAAAAAAAGAATAGTATTATTAATAAAAGAAAATATTTCTAAGAGCGTGAAAAAAATTCTATCAAAAATTATGTAATAATAAAATGCAAGAAAACAAAGTATTGTTTAATATTATACCAACATATTCAAATAAGTTATAGAAAAATAAACAATCTATTGAAATGATAGAATGATTATAAATATTTTTAAAAAAGCTAATAGAGAAATAAAGAGTGGAAAACTATTGATGTTCATATTTAAGACAGATAAAGAAAAAATATTAGAAATTACAAATCAATCAATCTTTTATTAGTTTTATATATCGGCTTTACTAAGATAATTACACTCTTTTTCAGAGAACTTGGGGTTAACAAAAAAAGTTTCATTAAAAAGGGCTAATGACAGATTATATCATATCTATTATTAAAAAGTATTAAAAGACTATTGATTAGCTTTTTGCATTGAATTTATATATAATGCAAATGCACTGACTCTATAACAAATCCATTTACTTCTGTTTCTAATCACGACTCAATCTTTTTTTTCTTTAACTCTATAACCATTTTGTTACTGATTAAAGCTTTGTAACATTAAGACATAAATCTAAAATATTGTCACATTCTGAAGAGTATTTATAAAAATGTAGCAGCAGTGATTAATTTACAAGGTGGCCCTAAAAATATCACCATTGTCAAATGTATATAATATATTAGCTGATTCAATATTTCAAAATTATTTAGAAAAGCTTTAAAGGAAATATTTTATAGAATAAATTAAAAATAAGTAAAGAATAGCAAATGTAAAAATATAAAGTACTTAAGACACATACATTTTAGAGATGATGTAATTGATTTGTAGATATTGCTTTCCAGGTTCATGAAATAATATAAGAAATATCATATGAATGATATGAAGCCAAGTTATTAATATAAATAAAAACATATTAGATAAAATTAATTATAGAATTAAACCTTGAAGGAATGCTTTTGGTAGAATAACTCAATACTAAAAGAAAATATTTCTATGTAATAGAACAAATATTTTAATAAATGTGTTTAACAATAATCATTTACAAATCATAAAATTGAACAATTAATTAAAGAATAATACAAAGACTGCAGATCACAAAATAAAGTTAGTTTAGATGTATTTTGTAATTAACAAAAAAAAATCAAAACCAAAATACACCTGGGTCTCATTTTACGCGATAGATAGGTTCCTCAGAAAACATGCGCAAACAAAATTGCGCAAAAATAGATGTAACTTACATTGAAAAGGGGGGATGCAGTCTGTGATTTTTCAAAATTCACATAAAAGCAAAGCACCAACGTAAAATTACTTTAAAATTCGCGCAAAAAAAAAATAAGGAAATAAAATATGACTAATAAAAAATTTCAAATTTGAAAAAAATTGATACAAGACAAACTTTTTTTTAACTATAATATTTAATTTTATTGAAAATAATATATTTTTATGCATAATTTATAGTACAGTAATTTACATTTTTTTATACACATTTTAATTATTATGATTTTCTGGTGACAACATAATTAGTAATTAATCTTTGAGACGATGATTTTATTAATTGTTTACGAAGCTCGCGATATCCAGACATACAACCACTTAGCTCTCATTGGAATTTAAGAGCACGTTAATGATTAGTGTCATTAATAAGAAAATAATAATTGATTACATTCTTTTTTAAAAAGCAAAAACAGAATGTGATTTAAAATGCAAAATTAACACGCACAATGTTTGAACAAATTTACATTATAATCTTGTAAAATTTAATGTGTATACATAAAATGTGGAAATCATGATTTTAATTTCATTATTGCATAAAATCTTACTATTATAAAGCACTGAAAATATTGAAATTACTAAGATGAAAGTCGAATTCCAATAATGTGCTATTACTTTCAATATAACGTAAGTGCGCGGAATTTATTATTTAAAGTAATAACACATTATCGGAAATCGACTTCTGGTAAAACACGAATCGCATAACTTCAAAATCGTGTTAAATAAGTCCATGTAAAAAGAGACCCAGGTGTACATGGAGAAAAAAACAAATTGGTTTCATTAATATTACTGAAAGAATTAAAAAACTAAAAATGCAATTAAAGTTAATATGTTATTAGAAGAATTTCGAACAAATGGATAAATAAACTAAATATTAAAATATTGTAATTAATTTTAAAAGGTTCAACATGTGAAAATTCTAGATAATAAAAAAAGTTAGCTTGAATACTTTGGGAGCACAAGCTATAATTCAGAAAACCTATATTGAACTAGGAGAAACTTTTATTTTATAGTAGACTAATTGAAGTTGAAAAAAAGTACTCAATATAAAATTTACTTTTAGATTTTATTTTATTTATGTATGAATATATGTTTGTATCAATGTATTAAAAAGTTAATAGAAGTAAAAGAAATAATATTTATTTACCTGTAGAGGTGTACTTTGATTTTCAATAGTTGTAAAGTCAGCAATATTGCAAAATAATACAGAAATACTGTCAAACCATTCAGGCACTACAAATTTTCCTATTTTAATATCTTCAGCAACAGAGCTTAAATACAAATATATATTTATAGATTAATTAAAATGTAAAGAAATGAATGAGGGTAGAGGAAATTATCAAAGTAAAGAAACATTTTAACAATATTTTAGCTACTCACCAATTTATATTGCCAATCATAAGCTAAACCTCTTGCTCTAGATGCTTACAATAACATTTGTCAGACTTTATTTAAAGACAAAAGAAGATCTTTTTTTTTATTTCAAAATCCAATATTTTGTATGGAACATAAACTCAGAGAGATACTTTTATAATATAAAAACATTTGGAGAATCATTTCTTTTTTGAAATCTTGGAGGAAAAAACATCTGACTGACTTTGTGAATCTACAAGGATTTTAGGTGTTGAGATGAAAAAAGAATCCAAATTTTGTTTTTAAATAAATCTGATTAAAAACTATTTTGGCTACTAAGTAGTTTAAATTGGAATTGTTAATTTCACTTAAAGATTGCTTAGTAATATTGTTGCTATAAAATATTTAAGTAGTTGTTTACATAAATAATTCTTCACATTCATTTGTTTGTATAAACTGCTATTGACAGTGGCAAATTGCAAGCGTCATTCATTCAAACATAATAAATGTAATTTAAAGTGATTGCTTGACATCTTCACACTCTCATTTCCATACACTTAAGATTTGCCCATACATAAATATTTGGGTCAAAAGGAAGGGTGGATTCATTTCATCTTTTCTAAAAAACTATATCTTGTGTCTGGAAAAGTGAGAGTATTTATTTATAATTTATCTTTAAAGTGCATGTGCATTGGCTTAATTACTAATATCACTATTACAATATAAATTAAAGTGATATTAGGTTTTCATAGTGCCACCTATATTTTATTTCAATAATCACTTCATGCTAAAGAAATCAAATTAATGTCTGAGCAAGAGGCTGTAATAGTAGAACTTGGGTAAGGATAAAATTGCTTTGATATTAAAAAGAAAATCAGTTATTCCTAATGACTATTGTACACATCAATTAAGTTCAAAACATCTATTTTGTGTGGATTGATTTATCCATGTATAATTAAATATTTAATTTTTGATTGGATCATATCTGCCATTAAATGGGTAAATAATATTATTTTTAAAACCATTGTAGGTGTATTTCAAGTAACAAATTAAAATTTCATCCAATAAAAACAAAAATGAAATATGAGAGCAAAGAGTGACAGCAGAAGAAAAATCAAATATAAAATGAACAATATTCTGATTAATGGAGTTTAAATTTTTTGTCCAAAATTGTTGATACAGTCTGCTTTTTAAGAATCTTGATAGTCATTCTGATTCTTCTTTGTAGTTAATGCCACATCAGGTCACTATTCTGGTATTTGAAATATATATATTATAATCACTATCAATAATATGATGGAAAACTATTACTGATGAAATGTGAAATATTATTGAAATAGAATATTCACTATTTTTAGCATTGATATGATAGTCATATTTACATAAGAACCCTTCATAAAATCCAGATAGAGTTTTATAAACTCTTTACAGCTTAAAAGGAATTGAGTTCTTAGGCATGATCAGAATTCTAGTAACTTTTGATGCTTTTCAAACTTAAAAATTTGATCTCTCTTGAGGCTTGAAAAGATTATAAAATCTAATGTAGAATTTGTAAAGCCTCTTTTTACATAGATATGAGTAATCAACATATCAGTGCTAAGAAAATAAACATACTAATACAATAAAGTTAATCAAGAAGAGAACCTTGTTGTATGCTCCCTATGATTACTATTTATTTATTTATATGTTAGAATATTAAAAATTGCAAAATTAATTCCAATGTTTTAAATTTTATGGATATATTTATAAGTAAATAAAATACCCAAAGACCTGTTTATTGAAAAGACTTAAAAACAACTTTAACGGATTTAAGGTCTTTAATTCTGCCAAAATAAGGCACTATAATCAACAAGTTTGTTTGGAACTAAATTGAAAATTGAGTTTTATTTGATAAATGAATATATGATTAAAAACTAAATTTATGAATATTCTACTATATACTAATATTGATTGATTTTTAAGAGGTATTAAAAATACTGCCCTGTTGCATAAAATTTACCTACATTATAATGCTTAGAAAACAGCTTATTTAAAAGATAGAAATAGTGACAAAATAAAAAAATGATGGTTTTAAATGCAACAATTTTATTTTTTGTCAATTATAAGTCATGGATAATGCTCTATATTATTGTTTTTAGTTAAAATGTTGCCAAAGTATATATTGATATTGTTAATTATTAGGCTTCATTTGAATAATTTCATAGTTAAAATAAAATTAAAATGGGCTCTGAAAACTATGTAGGATAAAAAAATCAATTGATGTGGCATGTGGAATTTAACTTGATATAACCATCCTTCTCTAAGTGATAAATAATAATCAAATGGTTCATTACTGTGATCCAGGATTTTTTAGCTATTAAATGTGACATTCTACTGCTTCACTATATTATTAGCATATAGAGAAATGATTATGTATGCTTATTTAAAAATATATTTCTTAAAATATGAATAAACATAGAGAAAATATTATAAAATGAGTATATTTGTGAATTTTATTTAGATCAACTACACGTGGAGAGTTGCCACTTTTATGCAATAAAAATAATAATGATAGCAAAGCATAAAATATTCATAGTAATAAAAGTATTTAACTTTTCTAAATGTAGAGTTGCATGTGAGAACTCTAATAAAACTCAAGATTTAAACACTGAACAGTATGTGTACGTAAGTAACTGTCAAGATTTGAATGTAAAATATTTGCTTTATATAAAACTTGTTTGCCAGAGAAATAAAATTTTATTCCATAGATAGATGAATATAAAACCTTTTTTTCAAAGACTAAATCATTATATAAATAAAAACTGCATATTGTTAAGTTTTTCTCGAGATCTAACAAATATGAGATTTTATATTTTTGTAATTTTTAAATGTATCAAAAAAGTCAATTATATTTAAAATTGTTTGGACAATGCCCCTTTATAAGTTGCTATGTTCAAACATATTGTAGTATATAAAAAGGTTTTAATGTTGTTAAATAAATATCAGTAAAAATATGTTTTCTTTATAGAGAATTTATATTGCTTTTATTGTTCAGAACAGTAAACTACTGCCTAAAATTATTAAAAATAATGAGGTTGGCATTGTAAACTCTAGTGGTCAATAATTATTAAACTTCTACATAGAATAATTGTCATGGTGGCAAAAATAATATATTTGTTTTAAAAATAGATAATGAAAATAATTGATATCCTGTTTTTAAAAGTTGTTTTTTTTCTCATGCGTCTGTCATAACATCAGCCGGGAAGCAAACCCGCTAACCCGGGACACATGCTTGTAAAGCAGCTGTCGCTAACCAATTGACCACCAATGTTGTTAACAAAGATGAGCGAATTAACATTGCAAAAAAAAATAATATTGTTGTTACTTTAAATCTTTTTTCTTAAACAATGAAAATAACATATAAACCTATTTACAAAGATTATCATAATTTTATTAAATCAGCATATTGAAAAGTTTTTTTTATTTAAAAATGATAATATTTTGAACAGAGAAAATAATTTTAATATATTTTTTGAATAATGATAAAAAAAATCTGATGTCTGGATTTGATGTTATACACATTTTACTAATTATTATATTTTTACAGCAATATACAGTTTGATTAAAATAAAACAACTCTTTAAAATATTAGAAATGCAAAATATGCATGCCTAATAGGAATAGTACAAAAGTATTCAAACCATGAAGTTGTTCCACCTGACTTTGAAGAATTATTACAGTAACATCTGAAATATCATTGTTATTTACAACAAAATAATTTTAAATGTTTTATTTATTTATGAGACCACTTATCATAGATAAATGATTACCAAAGGCTTAGTATAAAATTAGACAGCAAACAATATATATATATGTGTGTGTGTGTGTATGCGTGTGTGGTTTTATTCTCATGCAATTGGCAAAAATGTTTTAGCCACAATTAATAAAAAACTTTCCATCAGTTTGGTCAAGGATATTTGATTCATTTAATCAAAAATGTCTGTATCAAAATTTAAAATTAGTTGGACATCATTGGTGAAAATTCATAAGCACTTAAGATTAAATCTGATATTAAACAGGAATTCTTATTAGAGTGAATTTTATTTTACATTTTTATGACAGTGATTTTGTAATAGTTTATATTTGGCTATATAGAGAAAATATCAAAAACACAAATAATTATTGGTGGAGCTTTTAATGTGAATGTCTGCAGCAAAACTAGAACTCCCTACTCTTGAGTTCTAGATTTACATTATGCTGATGATTATATTATTTTCTCAGATTCAAACAATAGCTTACTATATTATTTTTAATGTTTTGGAATCCAATAAATAAATAGTCTGTTTTAATGCTTAATATTTAAAATTCTGAGGTATTTTATTAACAGGTGATGGAAAAAAAACATTGTGAAACTTTATTAATGTATGCCATTCTAAATACTTTAGTAGCTTCCAGGTAGAAATGCTAGATGTTGAGATGCAATATAAGTCCAATGTACTATTGCTCCATTTATTAAGTTAATAAATATTTTATTATGGTGATATAACATCAATTCAGTTAGATGTATACAGGACCTAATTTACTATATGGAAGTGTAATATAGATCTTTTATTGGTGTATAAAGACAATGAAAAAAAATTAAAGATGCTTCTTAATATTTTAAAAATACAATGGCAAAATCATAAGATTAATTGGCATATTATTTATCTTGCTAGACATGATGGAATTGAATTTTTTGTCAAATTTAAACATGGTTTAATAGCAAAAGTAGATCTCAGTTATAAAGGTTATCTCAAAAACATTGTAAAAACATACAATGCCATATTTTTTCCAAGTTGAATCTAGTTTCTCCACATACCACCAAAATTCCTTGTTTTACCAATTCATTTCACATATTCTTTTTTAGATTTTTTGCAATCACTTGAGATCCAAAATAAAACTTTTAACCATTTATTATCATCTTTTTAAAAATGTGTACAGTCTAATTTCAACCTACTTTCTTAATTTTTTTAATCAGGTGTTTCATTTACAATCTCTTCTTGTTTTTTCTAGGATAAATCTTTCTTTTGAGTACGTCTGAAGTCTTTGAATTGCTCTTCTGTTCAGCATCCAAATCTCAAATCTATAAATATAAAAATCCATATATTAAAAAGCCTTCTTTTTAAACACATAGCCATATTTCCTTTTAATATTAAGTTATTTCTATTAAAAATATTCCAATCGCGTTTAGTTTTATGATTAATATCATCCATTGTGTTACTATTTACATTTATAATTTGTCCAACGTATTTGTAGCTGTTAACTTTTTCTAATTCGTGATGTTTATTTCTATCTTTATTTTCTTCTGAGAAAACTAATTGTAACATTATTTTAGACATTTTTAGAAACAATAGTACTACTTTCTTAATTTATAATTTTTTGAAACTCTAAAGCATTATTTGCAAAAAAAAAACAAAAAAAAACAAAACAACAACAAACACATGAATTGCAGAATCTAGATGATTTAAATAATCTCCACTTATTTTATCCTCTCAGCTTACCATTTTAATCCACAAAAATAGTAATTATAAAATTTACTGATTGTTAATCTTCCAGGTCTCATTATATAATCTAAGCTTTACATCTACTCTTAACGATAAATGTTCACACTCTTATTATTTAAAAATGTTTAGAATTTTTATATTATTAATTATTAAGGAATATAAAATCTTTGCTTAATAATCCAATTTTCATATACAAGTTTATAAATAATTTAAATAAAAAAGTTGAGTTTATATTTACAAATAACTAATGGCCTCTCTGCATACTGAAATATAAATATAGTTAAACTAAAGAAATCTTCCAAAGAAAAACTGATAATCTCCATCAATGGGTAATATTAGATGCTAATTTTTATAAAAATAAATACTCTTCATAGATTAATGCGTTATAAAAATAGCAGGTTTAAGAACTGATATTATTGGATTTATTATCTGCTTAAAAGATAAAAAATCAAAATAGTCAATTGAATAAATTTGTTGCGAATAGATAAGAGTCAAATGCCATTGATCTTTAGAATAACTGATCATACAATTATTTTACTATTTATTTCTTACAAATATCTTTTTTTGTCATTTTCTCTTTTGCATTTATTTGGATAATCTTTTTTAAATGTCATTCTGACTTACCTTGGTAAAGCTTGTGACAGAAAATTATCTATTCTCTTTTTCTCTTCAATGAAAGCATTTGTACGTTCTGATATTAAATTTTCTAAATTTATTGTATATTTCTCAAGACGAATAAGTAAGGAATCAAAAATATTCCGGATGTTATATTTTCTAAAATAAATAAAAGTGTTTATAATTATAAAAATTGTAAAAAAAAATATGAAATATAACTTTATATATAACATTGAAATGTTTGATGATAAAACTGTAGACATTGTTTTGATTGATTGAATACTTCTTTGATAAAAAAAAAAAAGTACTTATATATATATTAAACTACATAACTCTAACCTTTGAAGATTTTATCCAATTCATTGAATTATTTTTTATAAGCTATTGTTTATAGTTTTAATAAGTCACATTTCAATTACTGCCCGAATAATTTATTTAATAAATATTAGATGTTATAACCCCTAGGGACGTTTGAACGAAATCCCAATTGAGATGTAAGTATCCATTTCTTTTTATGCAGTGATATGAGCGATTATTTTTTTTTTTTTTGCTTATGATTAATTACTTTTTGGATAAACTCTTTAACAATAGGTGATGTGTAATTTAATTTATTTAATTTCTCATGTACCTCTTGATTGTATAAAGTTCTTTTTTAAATATAGAACCAATCATCAACATAATCTGGTAATATATGTAAAACAGCCTTTACACAATCCACTGCAGGGCAAAATTTTTTTCCAGGATCTCTCTAAAGAGTCTTTTTAAAAATGCCAATATTCACCAGAATCAAATAGTAAAGAATGATGTTTTTTTGCTCACTTATTTATCCCTTATCTAACTATATTTACATATTCGTTTATTAATAAATAGTGGCATAGCTAGATAGTGTGTCTATAGGTTTGTAACATGAAAAAAAAATTCTAAAATGGCTTGACATCTGAATAAAAAAACTAATTTGTTTTAAATTTAAAATCTAAATTTTAAATTGCATATAATTTTAAGAGTTAGTGATATTTACTACTGCCTTCTATTATAATAATGCTAAAAAAGATTTTTTTCCTAAATTATTACATATTAATTGATGCTATTTAATTATATAAGAGCTTTAGTATAAAAGATAATTTATCACTTTGCTAATATTTATAATGATGAGGAAATATCCACAGTAGCTGCCTAGCTATTCATCTAATTATTAGTTTTTTAAAATAAGTATCTAGTTCTACCAAATTATAATGTAATTATTGTTTATTCATAGTTTTTGTTTAGAGCAATGCTGAAGAAAAATTTTACCTATCTATCTATTTATTTATCGCCACCACCCCACTCCATATATATATATATAACTGCTACATCTGTGAAAATATATATATGGATATGGCGATCTGTATAAATATATATTTGGGGAAAACTTTATATATATATATATATATAAAGTTTTCCCCAAAAAATATTTTCACAGATGTAGCAGTTGGCAGGGGTTTGCTTCCCGGTCAATGCTTTAACACATGAAAAAAAACTTCTTAACATTATATGATTATATATACTTGTCCTTATTTATATTTAATAATGTCTGATAGTAATATTTTTTAATAGCACAACTAAAAATTTATTAAATTAAAAAATACAAATAATAATATAGCATTATGATGATTTTATTTTTTTAGTTTTCAGTTTATAGATTATCAGACAAATAAATACTATTTTTGAATGATATAGTTTTTGTTTGTAGTCAAGTTTTATTAATTGTTTGCTTGGATACATCATAACTTAAATCAAAATAATAATAAAAATACAGGGAAAATCACATTAAAATTTTTAATATTTGTATCTTTAAGATTATGAACATCTTTGAATATATATTTAAAAATAAAATAAAAATATTTTATTAGTATTTTAACATTTTATATTAAAGCAATCATAATGCACTTGAATCTCAAGTTTTCGAAAATTAGTTAAAAAAACACTAATATATAATTTTATTTAATTAAAAAATAATAACTACACATTGAATACTACTTTAAATAATATTATAAAACTTTAAAATAGTATTATTTACTTAATTATAACTAATTTTATCCAAAAAGCAGTGAACTTCACTTGAAAATTGCTTGAAAGTTTCATTAATCATTTGTGTTGACTTTTGTAACTAGAAATTCCATGTATTAATTTAAATTATAACTATGGTTTTTACAAATAATAACCAGAGAGAGATATAGTAAAAACATCAAAAAGTTAGATGATTTTACTATGGAAATGTTTTACTTTTCTGTACTTTCTATTTTTAAAATTCCAATTTTAATATTATTTGCATTTTCAAATAGTATAATAAAATTGTATTAAAAATTAACAATGGAATTTAATATAACATTTAATACTATAATACACAAAATAAGATGTGTCTATGCCATAGCTTAAAATAATAAAAAAATGTGTTGATTCTACACTGTAATTCAGGAAAAAATATTCATATTTAATTCTTGCAAGATGAATAACTTATTTATGGAAATTATTATTAACTAAATTAATGTTTATCTGCCTTCACCTTCATTCTAGTAAGGTTGAAATACTTTATATATAAATGCAACTATTGAAAGATCATTTTACAATGTTAAAAAATTATTGTAATTATATTAATTTAACATATTGGTTTACTATAAAGATATACTTATATATTTATTTCTTAATTTTTATTTCTTGTACATGCTACACTCTACAGTATATTACATTGAAAAATCAATCCTTCTATCTATTGTACATTTGAAAATGTATTATCCTTTTTTTTCTTGTATTAAAATAATAAAATAATCTTATTTAAAAGTAAATAGAGTGTAAATTTTGTGCAGTTACAAGATTTTCTAAAACAGTGATGACATCTAATATTAAATACAAGCTAAGCATAAAATAAACTAGCTTAATGAATAATCATTAAGAAATGCAATGAATATAAAAGAGAATGGGTGAAAGAGGATTTTCAATGCAAAATATAAGTATAAAATAAAAAAAAAACATGCTGAAATGTAAATATTCTATATTAAATATTAAAACAATCATTAATATTCGTAATTTTATTTTTATTATAGGCACCTTTTGGCTTTTGGTTGTGCAATTCTTGCAGATGAAATACAAAATGCATTTAATATATCATACAATTAATCAATTTTCATCCTAATTATTAGTTTATTATCTTTAATATTTGACAAATATAAATTAATTTATATATGTTAAATGTGTTTAACTTTTAGCAATGTGTATAATGTTTGAGGATTAAGATTATATTTTTTCCCAAAGTACACAAATCCTCTGGATTAATTTTATGTGTTAATTTTTATTAGACAAAATTTCAAAGCATCTTTTTAAATGATCTTAAACAATTTATACTTTGACAAAGTTCTAAATATATATAATATATCCCACAATGTCTACAACTGGCATGTAATATCACTTTTCAAATACCTTAATTTTATATCATTTTTTAAATTGAACAGTGTCTCTCTCAGTACCTCTCTAACTTATGTCTATTTTAAAAAATCAAATTAGTTTGAATATGGATCATATAGTATTATTTTATACCTCCTTTCTGTTTTTAGAAATATCTCATACTGGTTATAGTCTAGACTTGACTATACATTTTTTTCAAATGACATCTTTTTTCTGCTTTTTAAAAAGTAAACATAATAAATATTTTTGTAACTAATTGCAACAATAATAATTAGCAAATTATTTCAATAAAATAATTGATTATAAAAAAGCATATAAGTAATTATAAAAAAACTGTTAACTAAATACAGTTAAACAAAAATAATTTTATTCCAATTTTTGGTTATAGTTTAAATTTTTTTTATAAATAATTTAATATTTATTGGAAATAATGCTTATAAAAATCAATTTTAAATTATATATATATAATTGGCCATAAACCTAATTTTGATAATGCTAAAATACTTGTTAATTTGAAAAAGTATGATTTTAGAAACAGGAGGAAGTTTATTAAAATATTAATAAGACTGAGTGATTTAAATAAAGCTGATGAAGCACAATGTATTCAAGCCTTGTGGAGAACACTTATTTTATCCTTTCTTCTAAAATCAACTTGAAACCAATTAATGGTAAAACTAAAGAAAATAAACATTTTGTTAATACACTTATTCTTAACTTGTAACTAGTTCATGGTCAATTTAATTTATCTCACACTCAATGTGATTACTATTTGAGATCTAATACTTTTTCTTTAAAAACTTGACCTTGACAATAATGGATGTTTTATCATTGAAATGTCAGGAATTAATATGAAGTAGTACATGGTGTAGCCCAAAAATATTTGTTTTTACATCATTTAACTATGATATATATATATATATATATATATATATCATAGTTAAATGATATATATATATGATATATATATATATATATATATATATATATCAGACACATATCTTAAGAATGTTTACAGATAGATCTTGTAGTCTAAATGCTACGAAACTGCATTATAGACGGTATAGAATATTATTTAAAAAATTTAATGTAAATGGATAGCTTGAATTGGAAAAACCTAAAACTGCTTCTTTCCCTTCATCACATTTATTGCTTTTTTCCCTTATCATTATGGAGATATTCACAAAATTACAAAATCGTTCAATCCATAAACACTATTTTTTATCAACCTCATTAAAAAAATATGACTAGTTGTTTGATCAAATACTTGAAAACCCAACTCAGTATTAAAAATTTTTAAATTATTATTCTCGGTCATTTTTATGGATATTTTTAATAGAAATATATATATATATATATCGATGCACATTCATCATAAATTATAAAAACTTTAAAAATAGTAAATGTTTTAAGTAATTAATTATAAACTAATTATATATCATTTGAACCATCTTAAGTACTAAATATATACTTTTAATTATTTTTTTAATAAAAAGTTGATAAATTCTTAGTCCTTAATATGAATAATAATCACACAAAACAATTTTAATTCATTAATGATTTCAACAATCATGTCATCCATATCAAATTATCCAGAAATATATATAATATGATTGATGCAACTTTGTCCTAAAAGTATAACAAAATATATTTAAAAAACTGAACTAAAGAAACAAGTAGTCTTAAACTTATTTAAAGACATCTTCAAGATTCTTTATAAAATTAATAATCTTGAAGAAATGTCTTCTGAGAAAATCAGTTAATAAGTCATATAATAGGTGTACACTATGTATTTTCTTAAATTGATCTAAAAAATGGCAGGTGCAATAAATATACTTATATCTTTTTAGAAATTATTCAAATCAACCTCCGACAATGGGCTATTTCTTAAATATTATAAATCTCAGCGCTTTATAATAACATATTTATATATTTTTAGCTAATCTTGATTTTTCTAAAAGTTTTTAGTCCTGGTAAGATCATTCACTTCCAATGCTCTTGGTGAAGTTAGAAATATCAAAATTATATTAAACATCATTAGAAGTTTAACATTGAAAATTTTTCAGCATTTAGTTAAAATGTTTCAAGATGGAGAATATATTTACATAAAATTTCATATTTATTAATATTTTTTAAAGATCAAATTGGAAGTTTATAAAATCCATAAAATGTATCACAATAGTATTTCTAATCTTTGCTATCTGATTTTTTACAACTTACTAAAAATTTGAATTAAATTTAAAAAAGGAAAATCATAAGCGAAGAACTTCACAAAATTATTTTATAAGAAATGCCATTACTAAAAAAATTAAGAGAAACAAATCTCAAGTTTCTTTGCTTTAAGCTGATGTTGCAATAAATACACAGATGGCAAATATGAAAGATGCAATCAACATGAAATACTGCAATACTGAATTTTTTATTTCTCAATAAATAAGATAAAAACAATCTGCTGTTAAACATTCTCAGCTGTTATGTTGAAATTACCAGAAGATTCTTTCTAATATACATTTAATTGTTTTATGGGTAATATAAATTGCAGAAAGGAACAAATTATCAATCTGATAACTATAATATACTATGATAAAGATGATTTTAAATCAGATTCTGAGAAAGACTATAAACAATTTAAGTAATTCAAAACAAAAAAAAATCCACAAATAATTTAAACAACTCATATGTTTATAATTATCACATCGTATAATTAAAATAAGTGAATCCCGTTTTGAATAAAAAAAATGACAAATATTTGAAAATTATGCAGAACTATATCAATAAATAAATATTTAAGTTCAGATGTTTTAAATTACTATATACACTAGATAAGTTATTTAAGTTCAAGTGTTTTAATTAAAAATGACCATATTAAACTATTATAAATAAAACTTTGCATTCTAAATAATCAACGACTCATATTTATTTCTGTTATGCTTAGTATCAGAACACACTTACTTTTTTTTTTTAGTACAAATATTTTTGTCTATAATATTTGCATATAATTTGTTTTCTAAATATTGTATCAGATTTTTTTGTCGAAAATGGGCTTATTAATTTTACCTTTTAAAACAGCCTGCTTCAAATTACGTTCTTATTTTAAAATAAAATTAGGAAATTATTTTTTTATTTGATCTTTAATTTAAAAAATAACAATTTTAACACTAATATAATATTCAAAAATGTAGCGAACCTGTTTAGTTTCATTGTGCGCATGCGGACGTCTTTGATAGTAGGTCTATCATTAGGATTTTCTTGCCAACATAATTTCATAAGCTGAAATATTTCCTCTGGACAATCTCTTTTCTGTACATGAGGACGATATGCAGGACTTGAACATTGCTTTATTCTTTGTAGAGTATCTTTTGCTAAGGAAAAAAAAAATAAAGAATTTATATTCAAATAATGGCTTTAACATGTATATCTATGCCTTTTTAAATTTTATATACTTTCTGTATTATATTAGCAAATTTCTGATGTTACTAAGATTTAAAAAGACTTTTGTATTTAAAAACTGATAATACGGTAAATAATATTAATATTCATACTTAATCTCTATTTCATTGAATATAAATTGTGATTATATATGGTTATTTTTTGAAATGCAAAACTAATTTCAACATTGCCAAAAATTATCTAAAATATACAACTTCTCAATATATATATATTAAATGTGAAGTTCAACATTTACACATATTTGTTCACTAAATCAATTTCATAACACTCATATATATATATTATTTCTAATATTCTCACGGATAAATGATAAATTCATAATAATATTTCCGAGAGCTTCCATGATGTTTCAATACAACAACAATTATATAACCGAAACACATGACCATATAGATGTATCATTTATCTTTTTTACATGTATGTGTTCATGGGTATCGGTTAGATAAGTTGGAGTGGATAGCTGAAGAGAGCTTGAAAGCTTGTGTTCAAATCCCTTGTAATTACAATAACAATTGTACTGAAACGTCATTTTACTACATGGAAGCTCCGGAAAATAATACTGGGGACCCAAAAATAAGCAGCATTTTGTAACAAAAAATTGTGTATTTATTTTTAGATGTTACTAATTGAATTCTTTTTAGTCCATTTAATGCAAGACACCAGTTTAAATATTTTTTCCACTTTTTAAAGTAGTCTGGAATCTATAGTAAAGTGATAACTTTTAGTGTTTGTGTCATTTTCCCTTCACCACTTTAGCAATTCCACAAAAAAACTTTTTGATGCATTTTTTCATTGGAGAGATTAAAAAAAATTGCATAGAGCAAGAGTGGGCAAATATTGATTATGGATAAGCTGGATCATGCTAAATTTCATTAAATATTGTTCCACACTCAAAGCATTGAGTGTGGTACATTATTGTAGTAAAGCTAGCACTTCCAATTAAGCCAAAACACAGCATCTTTCTTTTTATTATATCACACAAACTTTTCAAAACTAGTATATTTTAATTTCTATGCAAATTTTGAGTGAGCAATGCTATTTGCATCTCCCAAAAAATTAAATTCATTTGACAATGGACTTCCTTGAAATGCTTTTGGGGTGATGTTGTGAGTTTGACATTTCTATTAAACTACTCACAGCCTTATGTTTTCTTCAATGTTGGTTGCTTATAAGTTGATTCAAGCATTACAATTGTTTTTTTGTGCTATTTTATTTTTAACTAAAAACAGAATTTCTCTTTAGTTCAACTTTTCAGTCATTACAAAAATTGACAAATAAGCACAATGCACTTAGCAAAAATATTTACTAAATCATAACATGACTTATACTGCAGCAAGAAAATCCCCTCAAAATGCATCTAGCAGCTTAAGCATGTACTACAATTTACTCACTTTCTATAACTTGGTTAATGTTGTGTACCCTCTCATATATATATATTGTACTAGTCAAAAATGTATGTCCATACAATATATATATATATATACCCTCTCATATATATATATTGTACTAGTCAAAAATGTATGTCCATCCAACAAGATTTAAAATCTAAACAAAAGTACCCTGAATCCAATCATACCCAAGATACACAGGTCAGGAGCAATCATGAATTCTAACCTATTTGCCCATTTCCTAAATCTATAGCACTACGGACAACACCTATGGCGATACTACATGAATTCATCCATTCCCAGCTTGGTGCTACAAAGTTTTGCATGAGAACTCAATTGGTGATGATGATGATGAGAGATTGAGCGAACTCCAGATACATAAATATATTAATGAGTTTCGAACAACTGAATTAAGTTTAAAAATATGAATATTTATTTTGACAAAATCCAAGATGATTGATTTTATATACAATCAACTTCATGCATTTTAAACTTTATTTTCATTACAAACATTTTACAAACTGGAGTCAATTATTTTTATTTTAACAGATATCAATTTAGTGCAGCATTACAATACTGAATGTGTATTTGGAAATCGGAGTTTATTTAATGTTACAAAAACAGATTTATCTGGGTGATTGGTGGATGTTTTATATATTTAGAAAACATATGTAAAGATACAATAATAGAGTTTTGCTGATTATAGGACTTGAATATAATGCCTTTGGCATTTGATACATAACTTTATTTTCTTCATAGAATTTAGTTATAACAATTTAAATAAGGATACATTATGATCCGTAAGTATACTAAAAACATTTATTTATTCTACATTTTCAACATTTAACAATCAAATATTGCAATACTCTATGAATATGGGAATGGCTTATTTCAATAAAGGGAGGGCAGCTTCATGAGAGGTTGGAGCTAAAGCTCCAATGAAAAATATTTAAAAAGAAAAATATTTCACTATTACAATTCATTATGGTTTATTTTGTTAAACAGGCTAGAAAACAAAATATAAGAAATTGTGGTAATAGCATCATGTTAGTGAAAGACAAAATGGCATCTTCAGCTTTGGCATCTTACAGCTGAGAAAATGTCATACTTCTATTTGAATGTGGTACACCAGCTTCTTGGCTGAGCAGTACCGAAAGGAAAAAGGTCGGTAGAAAGTTGTTATGAATTCGGATTAAAGTAAGTCCATGCAGAGCTTGAACTACACTAACCTGCTTGTTCCAGGGGGTAGACTTATACCCCTGATATGAACAAGAACACTGAAAAAGGATGGAAAGTTTTGAATCTTCTGGAATGAGGTACGACATATCCAAGCAGTATATACATATATACTTTGAGGAGAAGAATGACAAACGAAGATAATTAAGACTCCCCAAATGAGAAGATCAGATCAAAGCTCTTATGTGGCTCATTAATAATATCTGACATATGCTAGCAACACTATTATAAGAATATAAAATTATTATAATTAAATACTAAAATGAAGCCCTAAGTGGTTTAACAAATACGTAATGATATGTTAAAATAATGACCCATGGAAAGATAAAGTCATTTATCTTAAGGTAAAACTATAATTAATGAAGCATACATTGCTACCCCTTCTTGAATCAATACTATTTTATTTAACATATAAAAAAAAAAAAACTAAAATTCACGCATTTAAAAGTGTAAATAACAAAATAGATTTAAGTCACCAGCCTTTTGGCAATGATGATAAATAAAGAAATTAATAAAATTTATGGACACCAATATCCACCCCAGATTGCAAATGTATTTATAAATTTTGTATAAATTTATAATCCAATTTTTTTTTTTTTAAAATACAGATATTTATTTAAAATACAAACTCAATCTTATGAGCTATTTAGAAATAAAGACATGAACTAGATAACTCCTTTCCCCTCTTCTATTCCTCAGCAGGATATAGAAGAGGTTTATAAGACTAGGTTTGATTAGCATTTACAAATAAAAAATTAAGTGAAAAATATAAAAATATCATTTAAAATTAAATTATAACCACACTATATTATAAGAAAAGTAACAAGTGTTAGTTAGATTAAATATTTTATATTAAGGTTAGTTTAGGTTATAGAGAATCGATACTAAGAAAATAATTATTAGTTTAACATGCTTGCCAATTAGCGAGTTAAAGAGAGGTTTAACATAAAGAAAACAATAATTTTAAAGAGTTAGGAGTTAGATTGGTAAGACAATGGCAATGGCTTTAGACTTGTCACTTATGACTCTATGGGATGAAGTAGATGAAGTCTTCTTTGGCAGGTGGCATTCTTTGATTTAACATGTCTCTTGGCCTAGGCAGTTCTTTGATGGCATGGGCACACTTGATTGGAAGGTGCTACATCTAGGCACGGTGAAAATTCAGGATGAAGATGGAGGGAAAGGTAGCTTAGGTCCCTCTACCCAAAAAACATTTTTGGAAACCAAAAAGATGTGAAGTCGATTAGCAGCTATTGACCAAACTCTGACACAATAGATTTTTGGCCCAATTTATACAAACTTTCGATTTATTAATTAAACTTTTAACTCAAATATCTTGAATTTACAGAAATATTTTCTCTATTGTTAGTAGAGATGTAATTGCTAGATAACTGTCCAAAAATAAATTCAAATCAATTTCCAGATTGGAAATAGATTTGATAAAATTGTTAACAGCTAACTAAAATCAATTAGCTTTGTTTTAAATGTTAATTTTATTAACTTTAATTTAAAAATTTCTTTTAAGATCATGAAACAAACTAATGTTCAAACTCTTTTAATTACTTTTGGACAGTTAGTGGTTGCATCTTCCATCTTGAGTTTTTATATAATTTTATAACGAAAAATAATTACAAAGTATTAAAAATTTAAGTAAGAAATAAATACAAAATTATTTACAATATGTTTGTGCTTATATATATATATATATATATATATATATTGTAACCTAATAAATGAGTTCAAAAGATATTACCATACCTGAGTAAAGGAGTTCAAATATCAAAATTATAAGCCATTGTAACCTAAATAAATGAGTTCAAATAGAAATAACTAAGTAATTCAATAAAATATATAACTCAGGTATACAGGCAGTAGGTTTTATCCACTTTCATTTCTTGGTTTGATGTTAAGTGCATGTTTAAACAAATACTAAGTGAATATGGTCTAGAAGGGCGCCACTAGATTATCTGAATCTAGACACGGTTATATCTGATAACCTTTTACATGTACCGGGTTTGAATCCCTTCTTGGTACTTTATTTATAATAAAATGGAAGATTTTGCTTTTTGAGCCATATCACTATATGCACTAATATTTAGGTAAAAGTAAAACCTCTATAAACCAAAGTGGAGTATACTAGACATAAATCATTTCTCAGATCTTAACATAACAAATGTGTTTCAATATTTTTATAAGTTCACTAGCTCAGATTATATATAACTAATTTAGGATGGCAATTCACTCATCCTTGCATGAAATAGATGATGGGATGTGGTTATAATAATACTAAGAAATCACTAAATATTATAAAATCAATATTTATTTATGGCCTTTAAACAGCTAAACAGCTCATTAATTAAAATGTTGATGATGATGATGATGATGATAATAATAACAATAATGACAAGGGTTTCAACTACAGCTCTAGGACTAAGCCTAAACATAAAACTAATTTTTATAAAGAAATTCATAATTATTGCTTAATTTTAGCATATTTACTTATATCTTAAATAACTAATATTCAACCATTGATGATGATGAATAATCACACTTAACCAAGACTACACTTAATGAAATATATACGCCTCGTTTAATAAAACAAACTAATATTTATTACTACATTTCTAACATATACATAAAAATTTCTAGATAAATATGAAAATTGACATGAATAATAATAATAATTATAATTGATTATATAACAATCCTCAGATTAATTTTAAGTTCTTCCCCCTTTCCCTTCAAATGTATTTTGTATTAAGTTGGACGTCACATTGACCATGATTTTCACTCCATGAGAAAAATATTTCAAGAGAGAAAAAAAAAAATTATCTGCTCATTAACACACATACTTTAAAATCCAACATGTAAATAGAATGTAAAAAAAAATGTTAGTAAAATTGAAAGAGCAAGTTTTAGAAAAAAGTTTTAAATTATTTTCTCCCCCTCCCTTCCAAGCGCTGAAATCTATACTGAACTTGAAACAAAATAATCTAATATTCTAATACTACTCATTATTCCACATTCACTTCCAATTATACACATATAAAAATATTATTATGTATGTGCGTGTTTTATCCCATAATAACAAAATATTATTAAAACCAAAATAATAATATTATATCAGTTAAAACTAAAATCATAACACCATAAAAAAAATTGTTTTACACATTAATATTGTAAAATTAATAAACAAATAATTTTCATACTTTCAAGGTCATTTATGAAGCTCAAAGTTATTATAAGTAAGACATTTTTGTTTTCAATTGATCTGAATAGTCTTTAAAAGTTCTTTAAATAAAATATACCACTTTATTGCTAAAATGTTTATTAAGACTGATATCATAAAGAAAATAGATATAAAAAGTCATATTACCGATCTTTTGTTTGTGGCGAATTTCCAAGGGTTCAAACTTGTCTTGTATAATGTTTATATTTCTGTAGCTACCATTTCCGTTTTACTGGGAACAATCTCTTTCTTGAGGTGGATAACTATTTGATGATGATGACTCTATTGAGGTTATTTGCTTTAGTGGACAATTTGGAAATCATTATATTAATTTTTCTTCTCTTCCTGTCAAGCATGTGGATGAAATACAGCAGTTGTTTTCACATTTATAAATTTTCTTGAGTTTAAAATCAGTTGTTGGAACAATTAATTGGACTTGATGATTAATATTTATCAGTAGATTAATTCATCTTCTTTGAATGCAGGTGAATGCTTTCTTCCTTCTATTAAAAACATCTTATTTATCTGGTCAGTTGAAAGGTGTAGAATATTATTTTAGACACATCTTTTCTTTCCTATGTGATGTGCAGCTTCCTCCAGATGGTCCGGCAAATGGAATATACATATAATTTTTCTAGCCCGCCATCTCTTATATTTTCAACGTTCAATATTATAGTTTAATAATCTGAATCAATCACAATAATAATCTTAATAATTCAAGACAGCTTTTTATATCCAATTTTTAGCTAACTTAACCAATCAGAGATAGCATCACTTGCTATTTTTGGACAAATTTGTTTTAATTAGATCTCTAATTTATTTTCAACCAAAGTATTTTTCAACTGAAAAGTTTAATCCTTTTTCCAGACACTTTTGTTTTAAAAAAAAAAATAGACTCAATTCTTATTTCCTTTCTTTTGTTTTTTTTTTTCTTTTTAACATCCAGGTAACACTTCAAATCTTTGAGCTTCCTTCTTTAGATCTTGATAAGACAATTTCAAAAATTATAGCTCCAAAGTGACAATCATTTACAAAAAATTTACTACAAAGATCGATATCTGATTAAACAGATTTCCTGTTTTAACAAAAAAAAAATTGTACAAAAAAAAATAATTTAACAGATTTAATACTTCCTTTTCTTTCAATATTTAGGAAATGTAAAATTTTGTATGTAATGTACACACATCCTTCATTCTTTCAAATCATTCATAAACTAACCTTAAATACTATAATTGCTAGCTTAGTAATTATAACCCAATTATTTAATTAAATCTGTAACTTTTAAATCCCACTTATAATTAAAGAAAAGCAAAATAAAAGTATAGAATAAAATATTAGAATTGATCAAGCATAGGTTAGTTTTAAAGAAAGTTAAAATGTTTAATATTTGAAATATAAAACAAATAAATAATTTACACATACATTGCCTATATGTATGCATTATAACTTTGCTTTTTAAAGAAAAATTAAATATTAAATAGTTTAAATGTGTGTATTACCTTTCTATCAACACACACACAAATAAAGCATATAATTGTTGTCCCATTCTTTCTGTTTAAAGCTTTTGAAATTGGACCTTGTAGGGTTTAAACTTGGATGCCCTACAACTTCCTTTATGGTTATATAAAATTGTGATGATGATTTTGTTTGACCTTTTCTACATGCACATTACTATAAATTTGGCTAGTGACCAAATTGTAATGGCACAACTTTCTCCCCCTTCGGATAAAATCATCAGCACTTTTGTTTTAACTATATTTTTAAAAAAAATCCTAACTAATAAATACACTAATAATAATAAACACTTATAATATATATATAAAAAAAAAAAATTAACTACTGGTAAATATATTTTTCATTAAAAAAAAAAAACCTAAAAATAATTTATTTGGAGATCTTTGCCAGGCTATTCTGCTGAAGTATAAGGGATCAAACTCCTAGCATTATAGGTCCCCTTATTCCCATCAAGAGCAGCAAGCATAAAGGCATTTTCTCCTATTTTCTTGGTAATTTGGAATGGCTTTTTCTTTTCAAATCCTATTGCGGTCTGCATAAAATTGCACATGTACATCCAGTCCATTTTTAATATTTCCATTTTTCATCTTGACTGGATATTTATAAAACATCTCTGGAGGAATTATTTTATATAACCTCCTATTACAAACTCCATTTAGAAATATGGACTCTTGGTACCATACGTAATATGCCTTGAAGTTTTTCGGAGAGATTGACTCTCTATACCATATGTACTTTATTTTTAAATTTTCCAGAAAGATTGACTCTCTGTACCATATATAATTCATTCTTAAATCTTCCAGAGAGATTGATTCTCTGGGCCATGTATAATTTATTTTTAAATTTTTTAAAAAGGTTGACTCTTTGTACCATATATAAGACACATTTAAATTTTCCAGAGCATTTACATTTTTCAGAGAGATAGATTCTCTGTCTGATACACACTGGACGTTTACATTTTTCAGAGAGATAGATTCTCTGCACCATATATAATGGACATTAAAACTCTTCAGAGAGATTGACTCTCTGTACCAGAGAGATAGATTCTCTGTGCCATGTATAATTTATTTTTAAACTCTCTAAAAAGGTTGACTCTTTGTACCAAATATAAGGCACACTTAAATTTTCCAGAGCATTTAAATTTTTCAGAGAGATTTGGACATTTACATTTTTCAGAGAGATTGCCTCTCTATACCATATATAAGGTATCTCCAATCTATTTAAGAAGACAGATTTTTGAAACCACACATGCTGGTTAGTTACTAGATTGAGAACTACAGACTGTTGAAACTTTTGCTCTCTTTCTAAAATAACTGGTTTCATCTCCCTTATTGCCTCTCTTAAATCAATCATCTTATCGGATGCATGAAGTTTTTCCTCCAACTCTCTTTTCCTTCTTTTCACTTCATGATCTATCCCAATCTGCTCTCTGTCCATCACCTCATGTATTCTTTTTACTGAGATATTAGATTTTATGGCTACTATTGGCCTTTCCACTTCTTGTGATCTACTCTCCTCTATCAGTATATTAGCTGATTTACCTATTTCTTCCTCTAATCTCTCGCTCCTTTCTCTATTATCAGTAGTCTGACAATCTAGCTTATCTTTTAACACTAGTGATCTTTGACTACCTTCTATTATGCTCTCTATGGATTGACATATCCTTTGTCCTAGACTTTCCATCCTTTGCTTACTATCTTCTCTTAGACTTTCTATATTTTGCTTACTATCTTTTCTTAGACTTTCTATATTTTTCTCTATCTTTTGTTCTAGATTTATCATATTTTGCTTACTATCCTCTCTTAGACTTTCTATATTTATTATACTGTGCTTACTATCTTCTCTTAGACTCTCTATGCTTATTATACTGTGCTTACTATCTTCTCTTAGACTTTTGAACATCTGCATTATCATGTCCATGTCTGATGATGCCATCTTTGTTATCTGAGCCTGGCCCACTTCTGACTCCTCATCTACTTCCACACTTGAGGCCGTATTATTGCTACTAACATTACAGGCATCTTCCTCTACTTCCTCTCTTTCCTCTTGTGTTTTTAAGAAAACCTCCCCATCCTCTTCTTCAGTATGAAAACGATCACTGATTCCTGGTATTGGGGCACCTTCCTCTTCCATAACCTCTTCCATACTATAATTTAGTTCACTCATGTTATAAAACTATATATATCCCATCTGTACTTCCCTGACCATCAAAAATCCACACATCTTCTCCCTGTCTGACACCTATTCTGACCAACTGACTGATTTGATTTTCACCTTATTATGCATTTACAAATACAACAAAAAAAAAATTTTAATATCCTTATTTAATGAACTACACAACAATAATCTATATAGTGCATGTCTGTCTGTAATAGCCCAAATTATACATTCATCCATTCTCCCAGAAATCCGACAGATATTGACAGTCCACAGAATGACTAGCAGTTCACAATCTTGAGATAAATAAAAGAATTCAGTCACAGCACTATAATCACACAATGCATCACGAGCACTCAGAAGATCATCCCAATTCGATCACTATTAACTACCACAACCCTTGATTGAATGAAACAAACTCTGTTGCAATAAAAGATGTATTTTAAGTCTTAGGGGCTAAAGTAGATAAACAATGCCTTGCTCTCTCTCTTGGAGTCTTATGTGGCAAGTATCAAGGAATGCCCTGCTTATTATAGACTACAAAAACGAAACCTTGCTCTCTCTCTTGGAGACTTATAGGCTGGTATCATGGCAGGACTGCTGTTAACTGCTTCATGATAACATAAGAATAACATATAACTGGATTGGAAAACTATGCCATGCTCTCTCTCTTGGAGACTTATAGGCTGATATCATGGCAGGTCTGCTGTTAACTGCTTCATGATAAAATAAAGATAACATATAAATTGGGTTGGAGCAGTGAATGGGTTTGATCATTCATAAGTTACACGAAATACATAGCATTCTCAAGGCAATGACAAAACTCCTCACTCATCATCAAAACTGCAATCTAACCAACCAAACTCCAACGATCAACCATCCAATCAAACCTCTAAAATCATAGACTTTTTACAAAATGAACTCCCCAAACACACATGAGACTACTATTCCATAATTCATCACTATTACTATGCCTATCCTATCTGGCAATAAATCATTTTAATGTTCCACAAAAAAAAATTATATTATTTATTTCACCTTTGTCTTAAGTTGTGATATTCATCTCTATTTTCAAAATTGATAAAAAAAAAAAAAAAAAACTGTTTTATGGCTGTACCCATTTTATCATCATCAATGAAAAATTAAATCATATTAAACATCATCATCTAAAATAAGACTGTTTGGCCAAGAAAATTTTGTAAGACAAAAAAAAATTTTTACTGAAAAAAAAAAAATTTTACTAAAAAAATTTCTCTATTTTTAACCACACATCTCCCATCATTCTATAGACTCTCTTTTTCAGGTATATGGCCAAATATCAGGCCCCAGTTGGGTGTCCATTGTAACCTAATGAAAATGAATCAAAAAAAAGATATTACCATACCTGAGTAGTCCATAGAATGATCATAAGTAAAGATTCATAATATAACACTATCAAGAATTATTATAAACAAATTAAAATAACAAATTATTAATAACCAGTATTATATGAAATCACGTGAAGTGAGTAAACTAGTAATTCAATAAATATATAACTCAGGTATACAGGCAGTAGGTTTTATCCACTTTCATTTCTTGGTTTGATGTTAAGTGCATGTTTAAACAAATACTAAGTGAATATGGTCTAGCAGGGCGCCACTAGATTATCTGAATCTAGACACGGTTATATCTGATAACCTTTTACATGTACCGGGTTTGAATCCCTTCTTGGTACTTTATTTATAATAAAATGGAAGATTTTGCTTTTTGAGCCATATCACTATAAGCACTAATATTTAGGTAAAAGTAAAACCTCTATAAACCAAAGTGGAGTATACTAGACATAAATCATTTCTCAGATCTTAACATAACAAATGTGTTTCAATATTTTTATAAGTTCACTAGCTCAGATTATATATAACTAATTTAGGATGGCAATTCACTCATCCTTGCATGAAATAGATGATGGGATGTGGTTATAATAATACTAAGAAATCACTAAATATTATAAAATCAATATTTATTTATGGCCTTTAAACAGTTAAACAGCTCATTAATTAAAATGTTGATGATGATGATGATGATGATAATAATAACAATAATGACAAGGGTTTCAACTACAGCTCTAGGACTAAGCCTAAACATAAAACTAATTTTTATAAAGAAATTCCTAATTATTGCTTAATTTTAGCATATTTACTTATATCTTAAATAACTAATATTCAACCATTGATGATGATGAATAATCACACTTAACAAAGACTACACTTAATGAAATATATACGCCTCGTTTAATAAAACAAACTAATATTTATTACTACAGTTCTAACATATACATAAAAATTTCTAGATAAATATGAAAATTGACATGAATAATAATAATAATAATTGATTATATAACAATCCTCAGATTAATTTTAAGTTCTTCCCCCTTTCCCTTCAAATGTATTTTGTATTAAGTTGGACGTCACATTGACCATGATTTTCACTCCATGAGAAAAGTATTTCAAGAAAAAAAAAAAAAAATATTATCTGCTCATTAGCACACATACTTTAAAAATCCAACATGTAAATAGAATGTAAAAAAAAAATGTTAGTAAAATTGAAAGAGCAAGTTTTAGAAAAAAGTTTTAAATTATTTTCTCCCCCTCCCTTCCAAGCGCTGAAATCTATACTGAACTTGAAACAAAATAATCTAATATTCTAATACTACTCATTATTCCACATTCACTTCCAATTATACACATATAAAAATATTATTATGTATGTGCGTGTTTTATCCCATAATAACAAAATATTATTAAAACCAAAATAATAATATTAGTTAAAACTAAAATCATAATACCATAAAAAAAAAATTGTTTTACACATTAATATTGTAAAATTAATAAACAAATCATTTTCATACATTCAAGATCATTTATGAAGCTCAAAGTTATTATTAGTAAGACATTCTTGTTTTAATCGATCTGAATAGTCTTTAAAAGTTCTTTAAATAAAATATACCACTTTATTGCTAAAATGTTTATTAAGACTGATATCATAAAGAAAATAGATATAAAAAGTCATATTACCGATCTTTTGTTTGTGGCGAATTTCCAAGGGTTCAAACTTGTCTTGTATAATGTTTATATTTCTGTAGCTACCATTTCCGTTTTACTGGGAACAATCTCTTTCTTGAGGTGGATAACTATTTGATGATGATGACTCTATTGAGGTTATTTGCTTTAGTGGACAATTTGGAAATCATTATATTAATTTTTCTTCTCTTCCTGTCAAGCATGTGGATGAAATACAGCAGTTGTTTTCACATTTATAAATTTTCTTGAGTTTAAAATCAGTTGTTGGAACAATTAATTGGACTTGATGATTAATATTTATCAGTAGATTAATTCATCTTCTTTGAATGCAGGTGAATGCTTTCTTCCTTCTATTAAAAACATCTTATTTATCTGGTCAGTTGAAAGGTGTAGAATATTATTTTAGACACATCTTTTCTTTCCTATGTGATGTGCAGCTTCCTCCAGATGGTCCGGCAAATGGAATATACATATAATTTTTCTAGCCCGCCATCTCTTATATTTTCAACCTTCAATATTATAGTTTAATAATCTGAATCAATCACAATAATAATAATCCAAGACAGCTTTTTATATCCAATTTTTACCTAACTTAACCAATCAGAGATAGCATCACTTGCTATTTTTGGACAAATTTGTTTTAATTAGATCTCTAATTTATTTTCAACCAAAGTATTTTTCAACTGAAAAGTTTAATCCTTTTTCCAGACACTTTTGTTTTAAAAAAAAAATAGACTCAATTCTTATTTCCTTTCTTTTGTTTTTTTTTTCTTTTTAACATCCAGGTAACACTTCAAATCTTTGAGCTTCCTTCTTTAGATCTTGATAAGACAATTTCAAAAATTATAGCTCCAAAGTGACAATCATTTACAAAAAATTTACTACAAAGATCGATATCTGATTAAACAGATTTCCTGTTTTAACAAAAAAAAATTGTACAAAAAAAATAATTTAACAGATTTAATACTTCCTTTTCTTTCAATATTTAGGAAATGTAAAATTTTGTATGTAATGTACACACATCCTGCATTCTTTCAAATCATTCATAAACTAACCTTAAATACTATAATTGCTAGCTTAGTAATTATAACCCAATTATTTAATTAAATCTGTAACTTTTAAATCCCACTTATAATTAAAGAAAAGCAAAATAAAAGTATAGAATAAAATATTAGAATTGATCAAGCATAGGTTAGTTTTAAAGAAAGTTAAAATGTTTAATATTTGAAATATAAAACAAATAAATAATTTACACATACATTGCCTATATGTATGCATTATAACTTTGCTTTTTAAAGAAAAATTAAATATTAAATAGTTTAAATGTGTGTATTACCTTTCTATCAACACACACACAAATAAAGCATATAATTGTTGTCCCATTCTTTCTGTTTAAAGCTTTTGAAATTGGACCTTGTAGGGTTTAAACTTGGATGCCCTACAACTTCCTTTATGGTTATATAAAATTGTGATGATGATTTTGTTTGACCTTTTCTACATGCACATTACTATAAATTTGGCTAGTGACCAAATTGTAATGGCACAATATATATATATATATATATATATATATATATATATATATATATATATATATATATATATATATATATATATATATATATATATATATATATATATAAGCTCTGTTAATATATGTATATATCTGAGTCACGTCTATAAAAGCCAATATTTAAAATTAAAGAAAATTTTTATTTGAGATTTATATTTATAAATTTTTATAGACACTTCTCAGAAACACACATATAACTTATATACATATGACAAAAAGGAGTGGAGTGAAACATGGGTTAAGTGGAATAATAGTGAAACTCGATCTTGAACTAAGATCGACTGTTTCAATATGATAAATTGAGCATCAACAAAATAAGCTTTTAATTTATTTGATCAGGGCACCAGGATTCTGAAATCTGTCAAATAATGTATTGCAAATTAAGAAAAATGTTTTTTTAATGAATTGGTATTACATCATATCGTAAGGAAAATTATTTTTTAAGATTATTATTTCTGCAGCTTATTCAAAACATATTGGCAAAGGTAAATTATGTTTTTAAATCTTACTAAACTAATAATAAATTTAATAATAAACACTAATAATTAGTATTAATAACATACAAATGAAAATTGCTATTAGAAATATTTTTATTCTAACAGATTAAAAATCTGTTTAAGTTAAATTGCAAATTAAATAAACTGGAGAGAACACACACTAATTCAAACATGAAGCGATTAATAAAATAAAAGTAATTAAAACAATTAATTAAAGTAAATAAAAGTCTCTTGATCACTAAAATTAAAGTCCATATCAGGGTCCTATTATACGTATATTTTTAGGATGGTTTGTCGACAATTTAGTCACAATTGGGAATAATAAAGAGTCATAGCTTACCGGTAAGTTTAGTGAAAAAGTTGTAAGTTACTATGCATAGATTTTGGGTTAGAATGAGCTCGGCCATTGGTTATTAGTTGATCTTGTATTCTATTCTGAAGGCTAGTCACAGAAGCTTTTCTAGTGTCCATCTTTTTAACAATGTCAGCTAAAGCCCCAGTCTACTCCTGCATGAAGGATTATTTCATTGTCAAGTGGTCTTGGATTTAATAATCCAAAACCAGCCAAAGGAAAAAAACAGACAAGATGTTCATCAAACTGGTCTCTGCCTTTTATACTAGAGGTCTAGTTTTCTGACTTCTGCACATCCTTGATAAATAATCAAAAATATATGCTGATAATTAAACTGGTAATTCCTTATAAAATTTACGTTACAAAGTACTCCTTTTTTAGCAAATCCTTTGGCTATCTTTAATTAGCTAATATATTTTTCTTTTAGCTTATCTTTTTACTTTTGGAATTCTTTTGTTCTCTCCAATTTCTACTTTTATTTCTAATTACATTAAAAAAAATACAAAGAACAATTTAACTTTCACTGTATGTTTTTATAAAAAAATTATAGTAAAAAAA